>ML779526.1:711798-737090 GCA_009831015.1 Picea engelmannii
CTTTCCTTTCTGAGTAGGAACCCTTAATCCAATCCCTGGCTAACACACTTGCAGAGGTAAATGAAACCTACAGAAGACAAGGTGTTGTAGTCCCTTTCTGTCTGAGCAGGGACACTTTAACCAAATCTCTGCTAGCACACTTGTAGAATTAAACGAATTCTACAGAGGGTATGATGTCCCGACCCCTTTCTGTCTGAGCAGGGACCATTAACCAATTCTCTGTTAGTCTCACAAGATCATCACACAAGATTGCTGATAAAATAAATTACCACTTCCATTCAATAACTAAGACAGAGTCAGTAGTGTTTCAGCAAAGAGGAATCCATTAAAACAGTCTTTCAGCAAACAACAATCAAACAAAACATGAACAGAAATTATACAAACACACTTCTAACTAATGGGTGAATCTTGTGAAGAAGGTGGGCCCTCCCTTCTCACAAGATTCCCCTGAACGAAAAGCTACAGGAGGATACTCAAAGCAGTCTTATATTCATCTGTCGAAATATCACATTACAAATTGGAAGTACAGAGTGTGTCCCGCTTCTCTAAAGTTCTTCAATACATCAAAACTTCGATATCTGAATGGTGATTTCCCCTTAATTTAAAGGGGAAATCCCTTCGATACAATCATTACAAAGAATATATGAATCCTACACTAAATCGGATCTTCTTTCTAAATCAGCATAGGATGTCCTATTCTTACGCAACCGAATGCTAATACAGGAGTTGAACGAGGTATTGTTGTTACGGCTGGTGTAACAACTCCTTCTCATAGTTGTTGATGTTGTTTCAGCATCGCAATTCACGGGCTGTTTCAGCCACGTGAATTGCGCTCTTGACTGTGTTGGCCTTGACTGCTAACTGTCACGGCTCGTGTTTCAGCATCGTGGCGGTCTCCTCTGTGTTTCAGCATCTGCACTTCTGAACTGAGTGACGGCTCCGTGTTTCAGCATCTGCATCCTCGAACTATGTAGCTGCTCCGTGTTTCGGCATATGTGACCTTAGACTGTGTAGCAGCTCCGTGTTTCAGCATATGCGTCCTCGGACTGTGTAGCAGCTCCGTGTTTCAGCATCAGTTCAACAGTGACTTTGAACAGTTCTATGTTTCAGCACCGGCCTTGAATGCTAATCTGCAGTTATGGACACTTATGCACTTCTAATCAATGGTTAAGTACAAAAGTAATGTAAAATATTATGCAAAACAGATTAAGCATATAGAAAATGAGAAAGGACGTTGTATACCTTGGAATGATCAGATGAAGTGATATTATGAGTCTAAATACAGGTGATCAAGGGTATAATAATGGCAAAAAGAATGGGCAAAAAGGTACAATATGTGGTCCTAACAGAAACCAAGTAAAAAAAAACTCTCTCTTTGCCTATAGGGATCTTCACATATTATGCATTATGTTTATGAAGGGCGACATTGTTTTATAGAGCTAAAATTTTAATATGGTTTAATATCAAGAAATACTTATCCAAGGACAAGTTATTGTCATCATTAATACATATAATTCAATCCAGTGCAAATTTTCTATTATTCTTGTGATCTGTTTTGACAAACGAAACAATTTTTCTCTTTGAAATATATGGCGCAGTTGATGAAAATATCTAACTCAAACCAAGTCTCTTATCAAATAATTGATTTCCTAGTATGTTATTTTTCTTCATACACTAAAGAAATGTATCTATAAGTGAGGTTCACACTTTTTAATTCACATTCTTTGATAATAATTATTAAAAAATTCAAGATCAATAAATATCTCAGAGCAAAACAAACATTCCACAACAAAACAATTATTATTGTATATATTCACTGAAATATATATTATTATATCTGAAGTTATATGATATATATTTGATCATATACAATTACTATTTTACAGAGTAATAAATATTTCATTGTATACAATTCAATCCTACTTATAAAAAGTTGACACATATTTATGTCAACTCCAAGGGTCGAGATATTTTCATGTGTAAACGTAGCACTTTTGATATTTGGTTACAAGCTTTTCAATATTCATTGGCTATACTATGCATTGTTTAACATTCCCTTCTTTACCATATTTTATTTATTTTTAGGGGATATTAGTGAAGGTTTATTGATGTTGTAAATCTTATCCATTACAAGTAAAGGTAACAGTTATAACATTGATAAGGTAACTTGTAACTAAAAGAAAAAGAAAAAACTCCAAATATGAGACCTGCAACAATGGAGGATAGACCTGTCCTTGACTCTTCAGTGATAAATTTTCCTTACCTAAGGTCATATAGGTATTCTCCTCTAGTTCTTACTGATTATGTGTTTTCTTAAAGAGTAGAAGAGGTTTATGGGGCGTTTTCCTGTAGTTTAGTTAGCCTTTTGGAGTGGATTAGTTTCTCGACTTAGCTGTTTCCTTTCACCTATTTTAGTTGTGGGTCCTAGTTGAGTTTATTTTAATACCTTTCCTTGGAGATCATGCTCCTTACAACGGATAGCTTCAGGGTTAGCGTGGCGTCTTTGTAGTTATTGCAGGTGCTTCTAGTTTTTAGTGAACTTTAATGTTTACCTGGCGGGTCACTTCAAGTTTCATTGAGGTGGTTTGGTCAATCTCTTTTCAGCAGTATTCGAGTAGGCCTCCTAGTTGTTTGTCGTTTCGAGGAGGTTTAGGTGGATGGATTTGAACACACCATGATGAAATCTAGAGTCGCGACTTTAATGAGAGCAGACGAAGAGGCCCATTGGAAACAAGCCGACCTGTTTAACGAGGCTCTCAAATCCTCTGGCTTTCATACTGACAAAGGTACTTCTCGTCCAACTAAATCTCCTTACCTGACTCAACTGCTTCCTTTCCACCAGGAGGAGAATGATTTAGGCTCTGTGTAGTTGTTTGGAGAAAAGTTTAATGACAATTCTAGAGTTATCTCTTTTGGGTAGAAGAAAAGAGGTTCGGATTGTTTGGAAGAACCTGTTTCTAAGGCTAGCGAAGTGCAGTTTAGTAGGAAAGACTAGAGAGTTTTTAAGCCTTGGAAAGCTAATAAAGTGAAGTAGAGGTTTATCCTCGGTTCAGAAATTGGACTAGAAGACGCTTGCACGGTGGCTTTGTGCACGCTTGTTGGGATTTTTTCTTATTATAAGTTCGTCCAGGTGTCGATTGAGAGATGGGTTGACTCAACCTAGAAACTACTCTTAGGTTACAATCTAGAGGTGTTTTACCTGGCTCAAGGCTAGTTCGATTTCAAGTGTAGGAACCCTGAGGATGCTACTATTTTACTTGAGTTTATGTGGGTGGTGGAGGGAGGTAGCATTATGCTTAAGCATTGGAGAATTATTTTCGACCCTTCAAGGGATTATTTTCAATTATGTCACCTTTGGGTCTTGTTACCTAGTCTTCCACTATAGTGGTAGAATAAGAAGGCATTAGTTGAAATAACAAATGGACTTGGCCGGTTTCTCACCATGGATGAAGTTTCACTATTAGCACCGAACAAACAACTTTGTAAAGTTTTGGTTGAGATTAACATCCACGCTAGCCTTCCGAAAGCAATTGAGTTGGAGTGGCAGGGGATGCTGACAGTTCAAAGACTTGATTTTTTGGGTATTCCTTTTCGGTGTACCCAGTGCAGAGAGACATGACACTTTGCCTTGGGTGTCATGGGGGCTCTCTGGAAGATTCATCCTCCAAATATTCTTTTATACATAGTCCTATCAACACTGATACTCCAGAAGTTTCGTTGGGGGGATGGAATTCTTGCTACTCCGAAGACGAGCCTTTCGAGGAGGACAGGACAGACTACAATTTCTATGGTAAGTTGAGAAAACTTTGTCCCACCCTTTTCTTTTCACTTTCCTCTTGGCAAAGGTATTTTTTAGATAATACATTTGGTACAAGAAATTTATTCTCTCAGACCAAGGAGCTTGTAGACTCCCCAAAATTGGATTCCCTTCCGGGTTTGTTTCCCTTGGTGAAGCAGCAGAACTCGGGTTTTATTTCCTCACAGTGTAGTGAATAAAATGTTCTTCTAGAACCTGCCATTTTGCCTACAGGTCCGTCTATAAACCCGATAGCTGGTCCTTCAGCTACTACCACTGTGGAGCCTCCTTGGTCAGAGGGTGACTTGGGGAGGGGTGGGACCTTGACTACTTCAATGTCACAGGGAGTGGGACACTGTGTGGGACAGGATTTGTCTGCTTGTGAAGATCAGTTACTAAGTGAGAGTGAAGTGGCTATTTTCTCTTCAGTCCAGGATTTACATCATAGTGTTGGTTTAAGGGAGGTGGAGTGGGTTGAATGCACTCTTAGTTTAGTCTTAGACTCTTTAGTCCTTTCTTTACAATAGATTCCCAAACCAAAACCTCTACCTACCTTCAGGGGAAATATGGCCTTATCTCATGTTCTTCCTACTGATACTTTGGCTAGTGACATTATTGGTTCTAGGGAGGGGCAACCCATTTCAGTTGTTAAGGGTTTTTCTTAGTCATGAGGCCTGGGATGTGAGATATCCCTTGTAAATACCTGAAGTGCTCGGAAGCGAGCTGAGTTTTCTTTGAAGGATCCGATCAACAATTATTCAAATGAAAACGATCATGGGGTGCTTAGAGGCATTAAATCCTTAGCACATGCTAAATCATTATCTTGTTGACACTGAATGTTAGGGTAGTGGGGGCTCCCAAAAACTAGCCTCAGTGCGACATATTCTTCTTTTAAATCAGCCTGAAATTATTTTCTTTCAAGATACTTTGGTTGATGAATCAAGGGCTAGAAGTTTATTCTCGACACTTAATCCGACTTGGTATTCGTCTACTGTAAGCTCTATAGGAAAATCAGGGGGCTTTTTGGTGGCATGGGATCCTGAAAAGTTTGAACTCAAACCTTGTATCTGCTATGGTGGTTTACTTGTGATAGGTAACAGTTTAGAGATAAAGGATAAACTGTTGTTTTTAAATGTGTATGGTCTGTGCTGTGCAAAAAATCATTTTGGAAAAAACTTGGGGATAGAGGTATCCTGTCTATTAAAAATATGATAGTAGCTGGGGACTTCAATTTCACGTTGAATGAAGGTGAAATCTGGGGAGAGAGCAGTCTTCCCGATCCATTGGCATTGTTCTTAAAATATTTTTTCATTGAAGGAGGTCAAGTGGACATTTTGTTAGATGAGGTGGTGCCTACGTGGTGAAATGGAAGAAAGGGAGCAGATAGTATTATGAAGAGATTAGACATGATGTTTGTAGTGGTGGACCTGTTGAGGAATTTTTCCAGATACTATGCATGGGTGGCTCATCCATTTATTTCGGATCACGCTTCGGTTCTTCTACAACTAGATGGAAACTTCCAAAGAAAAAACTTTACTTTAAAATTAAATTCCAGATGGTTATAGGAGGAGGAGTTTTCATAGATAGTTAATGAAGTTTGGAAGGATGCAAAATTTATGCAGGAACCAGGAATGCAACGAAGATTGGTATGGAAATTGAAGATTTTAAAATTGGCTATAAAGAGATGGGTGACTCGCTTTAAAAACATCTCAGCTATAAAATTAGGTGAATTGGAAGTGGATTTACAGGAGCTGTATCATTCATCCCTCGCAGATTTGAACAATGAGGAGTTGTCGGGTAAGATAAAAGAGAAGGAATCGAAGAGATTGAAGCTTTTAGTAGCGGAGGAAGACATTTGGAGACGAAGGATCCGAGTGCTTTGGTTAAAGAGTGGGGACTAGAATACAAAATACTTTCATCACTTTGCTAGTGATAGAAAAAACCAAAAACAGATATGGGAAATTCAAATTGAGATAGGCCAGGAAGTTACAGGCCAAAGGGATTTAAAAGCAGAGGCGGTAATTTTTTTTTTAAATATGGGATCAATAGGGGGCATCATCATTGAAGATCAGACTAAGTTAGCAAGTCTCTTCCCTAGAATGGTCATAGATGAAGAATCTCTTCAGTTAGAGAGCCCGTGTACTTTAGAGGAATTGTCGAGTAGTCTAAAGGCTTTTACAAAATATAAAAGTCCAGGCTTGGATGGCTGGACGTTGGAATTTTTTCTCCTTTTTTTTTAGATGATTAGGGAGGATCTCTTAGGGATGGTAGAGGAATCAAGAAGAAAGCAAGAAGTTATAAAAGCAATTAATGCCACTTTTCTTGTTCTTATTACAAAAGTGAATAAACCAACTTCTTTTGAATCCTCTACCAAAAAAATTTCGACCTATTTCACTCTGTAATATCTGTTACAAAATTATTGCAAAATTGTTGGAAAATAGACTGAGGCCTATCCTGTCAAAAGGCTTAGCGGAAGATAAACTGGGGTCTCTTCAGGGAAGAAAAATCCTAGATGTTGTGGGAACTGCTCAGGAATGCCTCCATAGTATAAAAAAGAAGAATCAAAAGGCTCTCATTCTTAAACTTGATCTTAAGAAGGCATACGATTTAGTCAACTAGGATTTTCTAAGAATGATACTGATTAAAAATGGTTTTGGTTTGTCTATTACAAAATGGATTATGAGTTGTGTCACAACAGTTTCTTATGTTGTCTTGGTCAATGGAGAACCATATGATACTTTTCATAGAGGCAAAGGGCTTAGGAAAGGTTGCCCACTGTCTCCTTTACTTTTATATTGGTGATGGAGGGAGTAAGTATTCTTCTTAAAAAGGAAAAAGAGATCGGGAAGCTATCCGGAATTAAAGTTGCAAGGATCACTAATATTCTACATCTCCTTTTCTTTGATGATGTATTGATTTTTTCCATATCTAGTGTTGAAGAATGGAAGGTGATAGCTGGACTACTGAAGACCTTCTTAAATGCTTTTGGTTTAGACATAAATGTGGAAAAGTCTACTTTTCATGTGGTAGGTTTTGCGATGAGTCAAGGATGGGACCTTTTAAAGAGATTGTTCCTTATAGTTTTGTCTCCATAGATGTAGGATTTAAGTAACTGGGCTTTTTTCTCAAGCCTAATTGCTACAAATCAGAGGATTGGCGTTGACTTATTAAAAAGTTTGAAAGAAGAATTGATCATTGGTGTAATCGATGGCTTACTCTAGGAGGAAGACTGGTGTTGATCAAGGAAGTTCTGGAGAGTCAACCAGTGTATTAGATGTCCATGGCCGCAGTACCTAATTCAGTTCTGGTAAAACTTCATCAACTTATTTTCTCCTTTTTATTGGCGGGCTGTAGTGAGAGGAATCGATTACACCTTTGTAATTGGGAGACTATTTCCAGGCCAAAGAGGGATGGTGGGTGGGGGCTGAGAAATATTTCTTTTTTCAATAAATATTTAGCGGCTAAAACCTTCTGGAGAGGGCTGACCAAAGTGGGAATTTGGCACAAAGTCATTAAATACAAGTATTTACCTTACTGGTCAGTGTCAACCTATTTAGATCGGTCAATAGATGCCAGGGATCGGCATCACCAGTATGGAGAAATATTTTAAAAGTCTTACCACTTTTAGATCATTGGTTGTACTAGAAACCTGGTAATAGAGAGGCAGTCTAGGTAGGTAGAGACTGTATTATGGGAATGGGACAACAATCTTTTTTATCTAATGAACTTATTGCGGCTTTAAAGCTAAAGGGTGTCACTTTTCTCTACCAAGCACATAATTTTACAAATATAGATCCTCTAAGTTCTTACTAGCAAGAGGTTTCTAAGCTTGGTCTCTACGGGGATCTAGAAATAGAGTGGGAATATTACCGGAGTGCATTAATGGGCGTGAGAATCTGGTTAACCGATCTCAATGATGAATTGATGTGGTCGGGAGGAGATGGGTCTGGGATTCCCTTGGTAAGTAATATTTATAAGGCACTGTTAGAGAGCTTGTGGAATCACACAACAAAAGGATGCAGTTGCAAGTTGTGGAAGTGGAACATTTCTCTTAAAATAAAAAAACATTTATGGTTAGTCCTGAGAAACAAAGTTCTCACTTGGGAGAACCTGCTATCAAAGGGCTGGGAAGGACCGAGTTTTTGGATTTTGTGCAAAACGAATCTGGAGACTCAAAACCACTTGTTTATTCATTTTCCGTTCACACGTCAAGTTTGGAATCTTCTCGTGGGGACCCTCAAGTCTCGACTGTTTTGGGATGGGAACACAGTCGATGATTGTATGTCGACTTGGGTCGGACAACATCCAAAATCGACCGAGCATCCAAAAAAGGGGAGGCAACTTAAATCATATTATTGTTGAATTTTCCTTGAACAAGAAACACATTCGAAAAGGAAGCCAAAAACATTTCTTCTTAATTTTACTATATTTAATGTTTTATTACAATCTACTCGAAATAATTTTAAATGATTAAAAGAAATTAATTTTTTTTCTTATTTTATGAGAAATTATATATATAAATTAAAAATTATATATTATTACATTGAAGGGGTTCTTTAAGGAGAGGTTCTCACTCAATTTTCGTTGTTTGTCGAGGTCCTATACAAGCATGACATGTGTCAATGTAGCTCCAACCACCTGTCCATTTCCTCATATACTGCTTACGTTCCTCCACCACCCTGTAGCACAATCATTTCCTTATTCTTCTTCCTCTTTTCACTACAGATGTTGACAACATTGTCTTTTCACCACCGCTCTTAGATGTTGACAAAAATGTCTTTGCATCACTGCTTTTAGATGTTGACATCATTTCCTTTGCCCCACCACCCCTCCTCTTTTCATTACATATGTTGACAACAATGTGTGATTAATATCAAATCTTTGAGGTTTTCTTGGTTTCTTCGCATAGGCATTAACCATTGAGAGCATCGTGGGAGAGATCCAGGATGGAAAAACCTGTGATGGGTTTGTTGTCTTCTTCTTCTTTGTGCAACCACAATAACAAGAAGAGGTGGAGCACATTTTCTGAAGTTCAATTACTCAAGTAATACTGATATGTTAGAAGATGGGTATGACCATAGAAAAACTTAGCCCACATAATAGCTTAGCACTGCCCAAGTTGATCTTCCCTTGCTTTCTATGACGGCTATAGTGAGCCCCCACGGGACATAAGGAGGAGAGAGTCCTCATTCTCGGCTCTCACACTCAAGATACTCCATAAGGTGAGCCAACGAGACCGGACTTGAACAAAATGAGTGCATTAAAAACCAACAAACAGAAGAAACCCGATGATTTTAGTTTTTTTTTTCTTTGGTTTTGAGAAAAATTTGTAATTTTGTTTACATTCATCAGAGTAACATTATTAGCGCAGGGATGCATTCGATTCCCTGGAAGGCACGTTCAGGTGGTGGGTGGATTCATTGGTTTCAAAGGGAATTGTAATCGATAATGTAGAGACGTAGGTTGAATTAGAGGTTTTCTTGGTGTATAATCATTTTCAGAGTCTTGTTTTTAGGTTTTCTTGGTATATAACCATTTTTAGATTTTTTTTTCTTTCTTTATTGAATTTTTTTTATACATATGAAATTCTTGAAGAAAGATCATGAGGGGACATCATCAACATCGTCCATTTTTTAAGTTGTTTCCTACACCATCCCTTCCCACCTGCACCGACAAGGATATGTGGCACAAGTGTTGCTTCTCAGATGATGATTAAGGCGGGTAGTGCGAGGTGGTTGGGGGATTCGATTGTGAATGCAAGTGGGAAGTGCACAACAATGGAGTGAACATGGAATCATCCAGAAGGGTTTTGAGGGGACTATCCTCTTCTGTAGGAATACGCTCCTCCTCAGACATTGTAGAGAGATGGCGAAAGCTCTGCTCTCGGCTCTTTCCATGTATTCGAGGAGTTTTCACTGTCCATGGTGAACTGCTATATAAATCCTCTAGAAGGCTTGCAATATCGTTTTAAAATGGAAACCGAGTAAAAAAACTCTCTCTTTGCATATAGGGATCTTCACATATTATGTATTATGTTTATGAAGGGAGACATTGTTTTATAGAGACAAAAGTTTAATATGGTTTAATATCAAGAAATACTTAACCAAGGACAAGTTACTGTCATCACTAATACATATAATTCAATCTAGCACAAATTTTCTATTTTTCTTGGTATCTGTTTTGACAAACGAAACAATTTTTCTCTCTGAAATATATGGCACAGTTGATGAAAATATCTAACTCAAACCAAGTCTCTTATCGAATAATTGATTTCCTAGTATGTTATTTTTCTTCGTACACTAAAGAAATGTATCTATGAGTGAGGTTCACATTTTTTAATTCACATTCTTTGATAATAATTATTAAAAAAATCAAGATCAATAAATATCTCACAGCAAAATAAACATTCCACAACAAAACAATTATTATTGTATATATTCACTGAGATATATACTATTATATCTGAAGTTATATGATATATATTTGAGCATATACAATTACTATTTTACAGAGTAAGAATTATTTCATTGTATACAATTCAATCCTACTTATAAAAAATTGACACAGATTTATGTCAACTCCAAGGGTCGGGATATTTTCATGTGTAAACGTAGCACTTTTGATATTTGGTTACGAGCTTTTCAATATTCATTGGCTATACTATGCATCGTTTAACATTCCCTTCTTTACCATATTTTATTTATTTTTAGGGGATATTAGTGAAGGTTTATTGATGTTGTAAATCTTATCCATTACAAGTAAAGGTAACATTTATAACGTTGATAAGGTAACTTGTAACTAACAAGAAAAAGAAAAAAAACAACTCCAGATATGAGACCTGCAACAATGGAGGATAGACCTGTCCTCGACTCTTCAGTGATAAAGTTTCCTTACCTAAGTTCATATAGGTCTTCTCCTCTAGTTTTTACTGAATTTGTGTTTTCTTAGAGAGCAGAAGAGATTTATGGGGCGGTTTTTCTGTAGTTTAATTAGACTTTTGGAGTGGAGTAGTTTCTCGACTTAGTTATTTTCTTGCGCCTATTTTAGTTGTGGGTCCTGGTCAAGTTTCTTTTAAGACCTTTCCTTGGAGAGAGTGCTCCTTACAGAGGTTAGCTTCAGGGGTAGCATGGTGTATTTGTAGTTATTGCAGGTGCTTCTAGTTTTTAGTGAACTTTAATGTTCACTTGGCGGGTCACTTCAAGTTTCATTGAGGTGGTTTGGTCAGTCTCTTTTCAGCAGCATCCAAGCAAGCCTCCTGGCTAATTTTCATTTCAAGGAGGTTTAGGCGGTTGGATTTGAACACACCATGATGAAATATGGAGTCACGAATTTAATGAGAGCAGACGAAGAGGCCAGCTGGAAACAAGATGACCTGTTTAACGAGGATCTAAAACCTTATGGCTTTCAGACTGACAAAGGTACTTCTCGTCCATCCAGATCTCCTGACCTGACTCGACCGCTTCCTTTCCGCTAGGAGGAGAATGCTTTAGGCTCTGTGCAGTTGTCTGGATCAAAGTTTAATGACAAATATAGAGTTATCTCTTTTGGGAAGAAGAAAAGAGGTTCAGATTTTGTGGAAGAACCTGTTTCTAAGGCTGGCTAAGCGCAGTTTAGTAGGAAATACCAAAAAAAAATTAAGCCTTGGAAAGATAATAAAGTGAAGCGGAGGTTTATCCTCAGTTCAGACATTAGACTGGAAGATGCTTGCATGATGGCATTGTGCACGCTTGTTGGGATTTTTTCTTACCGTAAGTTCGTCCAGGTGTTGAATGAGAGATGGGTTGACTCAACCTAGAAACTACTCTTAGGTTACAATCTAGAGGTGTTTTACTTGGCTTGAGGTTGGTTTAGTTTCAAGTGTAGGAACTCTGAGGATGCTACTATTTTACTTGAGTCTCTGTGGGTGGTGGAGGGAGGCAACATTATGCTTAAGCATTGGAGAATTACTTTCAAACCTTCACGGGATTATTTTCAATTCTGTCACTTTTGGGTCTTGTTACCTGGTCTTCCACTACAATGGTGGAATAAGTGGGAATTAGTTGAAATAAAAAATGGACTTGGCCAGTTTCTCATCATGGATGAAGTTGCACTATTAGCACCGGACAAACAACTTTGTAAAGTTTTGGTTGAGATTGACATCCATGCTAGCCTTCTGGAAGCGGTTGAGTTAGAGTGGCAGGGGATGCTGAGAGTTCAAAGAATTGATTTTTTGGGTATTAATTTTCGATGTACCCAATGCAGAGAGACATGACACCTTCGCCTTGAGTATCATGGGGGTTCTTCAGAAGATTCATCCTCCGAATATTCTTTTCTACATAGGCCTATCAACACTGATACTCTGGAAGTTTCATTGGGGGGATGGAATGCTTGCTACTCCGAAGACGAGCCTTTCGAGGATGAAAGGACAAACTACAATTTCTATGGTAAGTTAAGAAAACTCTGTCCCACCCTTTTCTTTTCACTCTCCTCTTGGGAAAGGGATTCTTTAGATAAGATATTTGGGACAAGAACTTTATTCTCTCAGTCCGAGGAGCCTGTGGACTCCCCGAAATTGGAGTCCCTTCCGGGTTTGTTTTCCTTGGTGAAGCATCAGAACTCGGGTTGTATTTCCTCACAGAGTGGTGAACAGAATGTTCTTCTAGAACCTGCCATTTTTCCTACCTGTCTGTTTGTAAACCCGATAGGTGGTCCTTCAGCTACTACCATTTTGGAGCCACCTTGGTCAGAGGGTGACTTGGGAAGGGGTGGGACCTTGACTGCTTCAATGTCACAAGGAGCGGGACACTATGTGGGACAGGATTCATCTGCTTGTGAAGATCAGTTACTAAGTGAGATTGAAGTGGTCGTTTTCTCTTCAGTCCAGGATTTATGTCATAATGTTGGTTTAAGGGAGGTGGAGAGGGTCGACTTCACTCTTAGTTCATTCTTAGACTCTTTTGTCCCTACTTTAAAAGAGATTCCCAAACCGAAACCTATGCCTACCTTCAGGGGAAATATGGCCTTATCTCATGTTCTTCCTACTGTTATTTTGGCTAGTGATGTTATTGGTTCTAGGGAGGGGCAAACAGTTCAGTTGTTAAGGGTTTTTCTTGTTCATGAGGCCTGGGATGTGATATCTCCCCTGTAAAGACCCGAAGTGATCAGAAGCAAGCTGAGTTTTCTTTGAAGGATCCGGTCAACAATTCTTCGAATGAAAATTATCATGGGCCGCTTAGAGGCATTAAATCCCTAGCACACGCTAAATCATGATCTTGTTGACACTGAATGTTGGGGGAGTGGGGGGTCCCAAAAAATGGCCTCAGTGCGACATATTCTTCTTTTAAATCAATCTGAAATTATTTTCTTTCAAGAGACTTTGGTTGATGAATCAAGGGCTAGAATTTTCTTCTCAAAAATTAAATCGACTTGGTATTCGGTTGTTGTAAGATCTATAGGAAAATTAGGGGTCTTGTTGGTGGCGTGGTATCTTGAAAAGTTTGAACTCAAACCTTATATCTTTTGTGGTGGTTTACTTGTAACAGGTAATAGTTTAGAGCTAAAGGAGTAGCTATTGTTTTTAAATGTGTATTGTCCATGCAGTGATAGAAAATCATTTTGGAAAAAAATTGGGGATAGAGGTATCTTGTCTATTAAAAATATGATAGTAGCTGGTGACTTCAATTTCACGTTAAATGAAGGTGAAATCTAGGGAGAGAGAAGTCTTCCCGATCCATTGGCATTTTTCTTAAAATATTTGTTCATTGAAGGAGGTCAAGTGGACATTTTGTTGGATGAGGTGGTGCCTACATGGAGAAATGGAAGAAAGGGAGCATATAGTATTTTGAAGAGATTAGACATGATGTTTGTAGGAGCGGACCTGTTGAAGAAGTTTTCCAGATACCTGATTGTCTCATCCATTTATTTTGGATCACACTTCAATTCTTCTACAACTAGATGGAAACTTCCAAAGAAAAAAAATTCCTTTCAAATCAAATTCCATATGGTTATAGGAGGAGGAGTTTTCACAGATAGTTAATGAAGTTTGGAAGGATCCAAAATTTATGCAGGAACCAGGAATGCAAAAAATATTGGTATGGAAGTTGAAGAGTTTAAAATCAACTATAAAGAGATGGGTGACTCGCTTTAAAAACCTCTCATCTATAAAATTGGGTCAATTGGAAGTGAATTTACAAGAGTTGTATCATTCATCCCTCACAGATTTGAACAATGACGAGTTGTCGGGTAAGATAAAAGATAAGGAGTCAGAGAGATTGAAGCTTTTAGTAGCGGAGGAAGACATTTGGAGACAGAGGAGTCGAGTGCTTTGGTTAAAGAGTGGGCACCAGAATAAAAAATAATTTCATCACTTTGATAGTGATAGAAAAAACCGAAAACAGATATGGGAAATTCAAACTGAGATAGGCGAGGAAGTTACGGGCCAAAGGGATTTAAAAGCGGAGGCGATAATTTTTTTAAAAAACCTGGGATGACAGTGGGCATCATCAATGAAGATAAGACTAAGTTAGCAATTCTCTTCCCTAGCATGGTCACAGATGAAGAAGCTCTTCAGTTAGAGAGCCCTTGTACTTTAGAGGAATTGTCGAGTAGTCTAAAGGCTTTTACAAAAGAGAAAAGTCCAAGCTCAGATGGCTGGACTGTGGAATTTTTTCTCCATTTTTTTGAGATGATTGGGGAGGATCTCTTAGGAATGGTAGAGGAATCAAGAATAAAGGGAGAAGTTATAAAATCACTTAATGCCACTTTTCTTGTTCTTATTCCAAAAGTGAATAAACCAACTTCTTTCGATGATTTTCAACCTATTTCACTCTGTAATCTTTGTTACAAAATTATTGGCAAATAGACTGAGGCCTATCCTGTCAAAAGGATTAGCGAAATAGCAACTAGGGTTTCTTCAGAGAAGAAAAATCCTAGACGTTGTGGGCACTGCTCAGGAATGCCTCCATAGTATAAAAAAATAGAATCAAAAGGCTGTCATTCTTAAACTCAATCTTAGGAAGGCATATGATTTAGTCAACTGGGATTTTCTAAGAATGATACTGATTAAAAATGGTTTTGGTTTTTCTATTACAAAATGGATTATGAGTTGTGTCACAACAATTTCTTATGCAGTCTTGGTCAATGGAGAACCATATGATATTTTTCATAGAGGCAAAGGCCTTAGGCAAGGTTGCCCATTGTATCCTTTAATTTTTATGTTGGTGATGGAGGGACTAAGTATTCTTATTAAAAAGGAAAAAGAGGTCAGGAAGTTTTCTGGAATTAAAGTTCCAAGGATCACTAATATTCTACATATCCATTTTGTTGATGATGCATTGATTTTTTCTAGAGCTAGTGTTGAAGAATGGAAGGTGATAGCTGGACTACTGAAGACCTTCTTAAACGCTTTTGGTTTAGAGATAAATGTGGAAAAGTCTACTTTTCATGTGGCGGGTTGGGATGAGTCAGGGATGGCACCTTTTAAAGAGATTTTTCCTTATAGTTTTGTCTCCATAGATGTAGGATTTAAGTAACTGGGCTTTTTTCTCAAGCCTAAATGCTACAAATCAGAGAATTGGCGCTGGCTTATTAAAAAGTTTGAAAGAAGAATTTATCATTGGTGTAATCGATGGCTTACTCTAGGAGGAAGACTGGTGTTGATCAAGAAAGTTCTGGAGAGTCAACCGGTGTACTGGATGTCCATGGCCGCGGTACCTAATTTAGTTATGGTAAAACTTCGTCAGCTTATTTTCTCATTTTTATGGTCGGGCTGTAGTGAGAGGAATCAATTACAACTTTGTAATTGGGAGACTATTGCTAGGCCAAAGAAGGATGGCGGGTGTGGGCTGAGAAATATTTCTTTTTTCAATAAATATTTAGTGACCAATACCTTTTGGAGAGAGCTGACCAAAGTGGGAATTTGACATAAAGTCATTAAAGACAAGTATTTACCTTATTGTTCGCTTTCAACCTGGTTTAGATCAGTCAATAGATTGTAGGGATTGACATCACCAATATGTAGAAATATTTTAAAAGTCTTACCGCTTTTAGCTCATTGGTTGTACTGGAAACCTGATAATGGAGAGGTAGTCCAGGTAGGTAGAGACTGTATTATGGGAATGGGACAACAATTTTTTTTATCTAATGAACTTATTGCGGCTTTAAAGCTAAAGGGTGTCACTTTTCTCTACCAAGCACATAATTTTACAAATACAGAGCCTCTAAGTTCTTACTGGCAAGAGGTTTCTAAGCTTGGTCTCTACGAGGATCTAGCAATAGAGTGGGAAGATTACCGGAGCATGCTCATGGGTGTGAGAATCTAGTTAACCGATCTCGATGATGAATTGATGTGGTCGGGAGGAGAAGGGTCTGGGATTCCCTCAGTAAGTAATATTTATAAGGCACTGTCAGAGAGCTTGTGTCATCACACAACAAAAGGATGGAGCTACAAGCTATGGAAGTGGAACATTTCTCTTAAAATAAAACGTGTTTCTGGTTATTCCTAAGAAACAAAGTTCTCACTTGGGATAACCTACTATCAAAGGGCTGGGAAGGACCGAGTTTTTGGATTTTGTGCAGAACGAATCTAGAGACTCAAAAACACTTGTTTGTTCATTTTTCGTTCACACGTCAAGTTTGGAATCTTCTCGCAGGGACCCTCAAGTCTAGTCTATTTTGGGATGGGAACACAGTCAATGATTGTATGTTGACTTGGGGCGGAAAACATCCAAAATCGACCGAGCTTCCAGTTCTTGTTTGTTGGTTCATATGGTTGGAGAGAAACATGCTCTTATTCAATAATGGGAACGTTTATCCTCATGGGGTGGCCTTTAAATCCATAGGATCCTTCAATGTTTGTGTATTGTCTCATAAAATCCAAAATCCTTTCAAGGTCAAAAGGCCACCTTGGCTACAACAAATGGTGGGGTTGTTTGATGGAGCGGTTAATGTTGATGGATCTCTTAGTGGAGTGGGAGGCATTATCAGATTAAATGTTTTTACTTTCTATAAGTGGACCTTCAACACCAGAGTTGGGACAAATAATAGAGTGGAATTGATGGGGGTATGGGCTACTCTTTTCTTGGAAATAAGATTACATATTAAAGGTCTATAGATTATTGGGGATTCTAAACTCATTATAGACTAGTGTAATGGAATTGGGAGCCTCTAGAGCTTGGTGATGGAAGGTTGGAAGGTGTTAGCACCAGCAGTCGCATATGGATTGCAGCAGAGGTAAGCCCAGTACCCATTAGTTTGTATGTCACAATGAATAAATTTAAGGGTGGTCTAATGGACACAGTCTCAATATTATATCTCTTTAACTCAAAAAACTGGGTTTTCATGTGTAGACAAGTGAGGTCTTGGTCTAACTTCAGTCAGTTATTTGTTGTAAAGGGTGAGTAAGGGGAATAATTGGTCAGGAGATGTAAGGGCCTGTTATGGACATCAGGTCTTCCAGCCGCCTAAGGAAGAAAAACTTCAAGAGCGAGATCTTCTCGAACCCAAAGTTTCAGACACTAAGATATGTCTAAATCAAATAGCCACAACAGCATGATGAACAAACCTACTTCACAGTGCTACTGTAACAGCCCAGCTGGATCCTCCAATTCTGAGGTACTCAGTGTAAGAGGGGGAAAGATAACATGGAAGACTAATTAAAAATGGTGAAAATATTGTAGTGATCAAACCTATATCAGAGCAACATCAAAACCCTCGACTGGATCCTCCAATTTCGAGTGTCTTAACACAACGTTTACAAAGAGATGAAAAAGGAACTGGCTTTCATTAAACAAGAAGTCTCAAATACATTGCATAACCAGAAGACCAGAGGCCTCATTAAAACTTTACAAGAGGAAGCGAAGCTCTACCATCAACACTTACAAAATATGAAAACTTCCTAGATATACTCAAAATAACTTGCCATTGATAGCAGGAGAGTCGTTGAGCCTTTGCATTCAAGGCTTCACATCTTCTTCTTCTCCTATCAGAATGCACATACATTCTATTGTCAGACGCGACCTCAAATCAGTACGGGCCTTGCAGAAAACTTCATTGACAGAGTGACCCTGGGATGACAACCTGCCTCTATGAATGGTGCTCCCATGCCTTCCATTTACAGGGTGAAACAAGGTTTCAACTACCTCCCCCCTACGTTTTATCCTCATTAATTGTCTTCATTGGGATCAAGATGAGCCCAAACATCCATGAATTCTCTAGGAGGTGCCCTTGACTTTGTCGAATTAATATTGATTCCTCGAGCCTTGCTGCTCTCCTTCTACAATAAATACAAGAACCTTCGGCCCTTGGCACAACTCTTATCCATCATTCCACATGACCTCGGGTCATGACCCTGCACTTAAACACCAAAGGTGCTTCGTGTATCGAGACTCAGGAGTATTGGCAAAATAGAAGCCCAACACTCTACCCTCTAAAATCCTAAAATCCGATCTTTGAACTAGAGCTTTAACACCTGCTAGCTCCTACCTTATTTCTCATCCATATGATCACCGGTCGTGACCACAAACCTTACTCCAAAAAGGTGCTTCAGAATTTGTGACTTCGTGAATCCTGCTGCTAGTCCCTCGACTCCTTCAAGTTTTGAAACCTAAAATAGGGCTTATCGGTCCTTAGCTCCTCCCTTGGATTCTCTCCATGTGACCCTCTCCCGTGACCATCGTCTGAGCCCAAAAGGCACTCATCGCATTTCGCGTATCAGCGATGGGAAGGAGTTGGCTCCTTGTCCCTCAAACTCCCGATAGTCATTCTCGCAAAACCTCGGATGACTGCCACCTGTCCCCACGAGATCGGATGGCTCCCATGAATCTTGGGTTTTAGGACTTCAGCATATCGACACTTCAGGCGTCGTCTCTTTAGGACTTCGCATTTCATGAGTTCTGATGACTCTACTCCCTTACTTTCCTGACTCGCGAAATCATGACTCTGACTGACACTATTCCTCGTGCAACTCTGTGATCACAATCACTTGATGGTCATCAATATTCTCCATCGATGGATCCTCGTCGTTGAAAACTGATCTTTGCCCACTCACTTGATTTGTGTCCATATTAGACTGCTTCAAATTTTATTCTTTGAGCCCGCAGCTGCAGCTTGTGTAAACAAAGGCTTGGAAAACTAGATAGGGGTTGGGAAAACAGGGAGACCGAGGAAAAGAACCTAACAATTTTAAGTGCTAACAACTTGGATGACTGAATGGAGGCTCGGGGAAATAAGAGAATCAGTGACCGAGGAAAAGAGTGGAACGCATCGGCTCAGTGAAAAAAAATGGAAAGGCTTATGGCAGATGGATTTCAGGTGATCTAGGTAAGAAACATGGCTCTAAAGACTCTAACAGGTTTATGTGCTAGCATTAGGCACCATGGGGGATAGAGTCCTCCCTACGAGGTTCTAAGAACTCCTTTCACGGCTTCATTGCCTTAGTGTTGGGTTGTGGAGTCTCCTATTAAAACAAAACAAAATAACATAAAACATAGATGGTATTTACAAAGGTGGGATGTCGGTTATGGCTCTAAACAAAAAACATTTTTAGGAAATGCCCATTTACGGGGCTGCCAAAAATCCCATCTCCATCCAAATTATGTAACCTGTAAGTGTTATTTGGAAATACTTCGGAAATCTTGAAGGGACCAATCCAAAGGGCATCAAATTTTCCATGCTTGCCCTTGTCCTGTCTGGGAGCATCCCATTTGAGCACTAGCTCTCCTAACTGAAAATCCTTTTTACTGTTCTTCCTATCAACGGCCTCCTTTATTTTCTGTTGATGCTCATGCGCTCTGGCCATCACCTGCTCTCTAGTCTATTTCACTTCTACCAACTGATGTATTCTTTTGATCATGTCATCGGGCTCTCCTTGACATTCTTGAAGGAATTTCACCACAGGCAGGGCAAGCTGAGAAGGAAAAATTTCTTTGGTTCCATACACAAGTTGGAAAGGAGAGATACCGAGGGACCTCTTTTTTTCTCACTCTATCATCCCACAAAGAAACTTTGAGCTTTGAATCCCATGCTTTCTTGTTAGCCTCTAGCAATCTTTTGATGATCTTTACCAGGCCTTTGTTAGAGGATTCTACTAATCCATTGCCTTGCAGATAGTAGGGGGTAGAGTGAATTAGTGCGATTTTGAATTTCTCACAAAACCTGATCAATGGTTCGGCTTTGAAGGATGCAGCATTGTCAGTGACGATTCTAGTCGGGCAACCAAACCTTACTATAATATCTTCCAGAAAATTGATGATCACTTTATGAGAAGCGTTCTACGTGGGGATAGCCTCTATCCACTTGGTGAAATAATATATTGTAGTCAGGATCCATCTATGCTGACCACTGGATGCGGGATGAATTTCCCCAATGAAGTCCATGCCCCACTACTGGAAGGGACCTGAAGCAACCACGGGTTTCAATGGTAGGGACTTTAGCTGCTGCTTTCCGGAAAATCTTTGACATTTAATGCATGCTTTGACTTTTGTGCAAACATCAGTGAACAGAGTAGGCCAGTAGTACCTAGCCCTGAGAATTTTGTAGGTTGTGGCTTTCAAGAAGTGATTTCCCCCACATAGGTTGTCATGGTAATCCAATATAATTTGTTGGGCCTCTTGTGGGTCTAAACATCTCAGAAGCACTCCTAGAGGGTCTTTCCAATACAAGACCTGATCGATAAGGCAATATCTGATTGCTTTGAGATTTAAATCTCTTGCCTTACTCCTCCACATACCATCAGGGGGCCTCAACTCCTACAAAAAATATATAATATCTTTGTACCTGGTGCATTCTACCAATGGAGGACTTTTATCAGACAACTCAGCCTGTTGGTTTTCTAAGCACGTGTGGATGAAGTTAACCCCCAAAGATTTGCAATTAGATTCAACCAATAGCTTGGCTAAACCTTGACCTTTGATCAATTTTGTGGGCTTCACCTCCAGATCAAATTCAAGGATCTTGGCAATCCACCTGCTTCTTTTTCCATCTATGTCAGGTTGGATGAGAATTTCCTTCGTGAAAGTTGAAGGAACATATGCAATGATCTTTGAATGCAACACATAGACTCTGAAATCTTTGAGAGATTTCACCAAGGCATAAGCCTGCTTCTTGATGATGTCATATTTCACCTCAGTGTCTCTCAATGACCGACTAAAAAAGGAAATGGGCTGCTCCAACCCTTCAACATTCTTTTGTAATAGAACAGACGCTACAATGTCGAACGAAGCAAATGAAAAAATGAGGAAATCATTTGACTAATCAGGACTGATAAGCATGGGTGCTTTAGTCAAGGCCTTCTTTATCTGATCAAAGGAATTTCAAGACTTGACAATCCATTTGAATTCGCTTCCTTTCCTCAACATGGTTTTTATAAGCTTTACCATCTCAGTGAAGTTGGAAACAAACCTCCTCAGAAAATTATTTTTTCCCAAGAAAGATTGGACTTTGTTCATGGATCTCAGGAGTGACAAGGTTTGGATTTATTAAACTCTGTTGGGATCAATCTTGACTCCCTCAGCTAATACTATGTGGCCCAACAATTTTCCCTCCTTCATGGCAAACGACGATTTCTTGGGATTTAAGGAGAGACCGAACCTTCTTTATTTCAGGAAGACTTTTCTCAGTTGACAGCAATGTTCTTCATCATATCTGGAGAAGATTGTTATGTCATCCAGATAAATGACCACAAATTTATCCTTTTCTCCAATGAAGGCGATATCCATGGCTTGTTGGAAGGTCTCTCCTGCATTCATCAATCCAAAGGGAATTTTGGCATACATGAATGTACCCCAAGGAGTGGTGAAGGATGTATTTTCTCTGTCTTCAAGCAAGATAGATATTTGATTGTATGCCGAAAAGCCATCAATCATGGATATCCTTGATGCACCAGCTACCCTTTGTAATATGTGTTCCATTTTCAGCAAGGGGTAATTGTCTTTCCTTGAGCTCGTGTTCAGATTCCTGAAATCGACACAAAGTCTGATTTCCCCACTTTTTTTTCTCACCAAGACCAGGTTGGCCACCCACTCTGAATATCTCAAAGGCACGATAATATGGGCATCGAGCAACTTCTTTAATTCTCTCTCCATGATAGGCAACATCATAGGATTTATTTGCCTTAATTTCTACCTAAATGGTTTGGCCTCTTCCTTCAATGGAATCTTATGCTCAATAATACTAGTGTCATATATTCTGAGGTATTCATATGTCCAGGCAAAGACATCAGCGAATTCCTTTAATAATTCAACATATTTGGCCCTCTGCTCCATTGACAGGCTGCTTGACAACTTAACAAACTTGGGATCCTCCTCTGTACCAATATTGCACTCAGCTACATCAACATCATCTTTTGAGATTTTTCCCTTTACTGCCACATCATTGTTGTCAAACAGCCTTTCCAAAGGAACTAGTCCCTTTGGGATGTGATTGTTAGGTAATTGAACAATTTGGTGATCAACAATTTTGTTCAGAAGAACATCAGCATGAGGATCTGCTTCAGAATCACGATCTTGATCAATGTGTAATGCAGAAAACTCATCAACAGTCTCCAAGAATCTTTTGATTTCAAGATCATCCTCAAACACTTTCCAATGTTTGACATTGTCAGGTATGGAGGGGCTATATTTTACTTCTATATCATACCTGAGCTTGGGTGGCATAGGAACTCTGAAATTTCTAGCTGATATAGACAAAGAGTCATCCATGACATTCTCTTCTCTTGGAATGAATGAAATGTTGAAAGCCAATAAAAAACTGTCAATGAGGTCCCATACTTCATTTCTGTAATTTCTGAGCTGAGGGTGTTTGGCCTGATAGATATTTATGATTTGCTGGACAATCAAATCAGCATCTCCAAACATAGTTAATTCCTTGATCCCCGTGTCTTTTGAAACCCTCAATCCCAGAACAAGAGCTTCATACTCTGCCACATTATTGGTAGCTTCAAACTCTAATTTGTAGGACAGAGATATAGTTTCCTGAGCAAGGGAAACAAGGACTACTCCAGCACCAACACCTTCTCTAGAAAAATCTCTATCAAAGAATGTTTTCCATATAGAGGTGATCGGGGGAGAATCTTCATGGGGGGTAATGGACTTTCTGATCTCAAGAAGAGGCTCAGGGGCATCTGTGAGCTGCAATAAGCTGGATCCCAAATCAGTATTAAGGGTGAAGATAGGATGATTGGTGGGGTTTGCTTCACCACTAACAATGTAGGCCATCTGAGCTTCTTTGTACAGTCTTCTATGCTCCCCTCCAAAGACTGGAAGGGTAGCATATGTGAGGTCCATCTGTGATGTTCCCCCAAGCATTTTTATCCAATATCTTGACAATAGCATGCCAAACTTGGGAGGGACATCAGCCACCACAATATCCATGACTACACTTTTCATGGGCAGTTGAAAAAAAGTTACCACCAGGTCTTTGATGACCCCAAGACATTGCACCCTCCTTGAATCGAAAGAGTAAAAATCATGATAATATTTTGTGATTTCCAGCCTGAGTTCTTCCATGACAGTTTTGGGCATGAGATTATGGGATGCCCCAGAATCTATCAAACATTTATGCAGCAACATATCATGTATGTTCAGGGATGTGTAGAAGGGAGGGGATGAATCGTCTTTATCTTCTACCACAGGGCCTAGAATGACTGTTGGTTTTTCACCTTGGAGGTTTATTGAGTCTTTGGAATGGCAAGACGGTTGAGGCTACAATAGCTTAGAGAGGGATTTTCTGAAATCTTCATGCTTCACTAGCTCTGAAATGGGCATAGGGATCCTGATATTTTGGACTTCATGCTCAAAACTAAAGGAGGAAGGGGGATTCAGAATTTCTCTCACCTCTGGGACAATATCTTTGGCTATTGGTGGGGAATTCTAAGATTTCTCTTCTTTGTTGCGATTCACTGCATCTTTAGCGGGATTCTCTGCTCTAGGAGTTGGATCAGGGGCATCAGACTCCTCTATTCCCCTTTTTGACCAGAGGTTGTATTTGCTAGGAATAGTATGGGCCTTTTGGCCCTTGCTTTGCTCATTTATTTGATTGTTCAGGAGGTAATCCTCGTAGGCAGGCTGAGTTAAATGGGGAAAAGGGGAGGTGACTCCAATACAATGAATTTTGGTGTCAAGCTCTTCTTCTTCCCTCTCCTCATCATCAACAAGGTTATTTTGGAGAGGGGTTTGAATCCTATGATCATCTCTATCTTTGTTCCTTTGTTCCCTTGGCATAATCTGAGGAACATTGTTATTCGACCTCTTGAAATTTCCTTTGTTGTCAACATTTTGGGTATTTATGTACGCCGGCTTCCCTTCTAACTCCAACCTTTCCATCCTAGCCGAAGGTGATTTTAGTATCTTGGTTACTTCATCCATTTGAGGAGGGAGGACAGAGGAATCATATGTGGAGGCTTCAGGTCTCTTCCTAGGTATGTTTCTATCAGTCGTATTTCTGAGTCATTCAACTGCCAATATATTAGACTCTACTTCCACAGCCACATCCTGCATATGAGCCAGGGAAGTGGCTCTTCTTTCCCTCAACAGGAGGAAGAAATAGGGGTCAAAATCATTGGCATAAGTAATTTTGGTTGAAGCCTTTGTAGGCTTTATCTCAGTGAGGATCTTATTGTACATCTTGTTGAACCTTTTGGAAACTTTAGAGATAGATTCTCCCTCTTTTCTCTTTAGGGACCCAAAATTTGTGATATAATACATGAAATCCTTTTTATCCCCCCATTGTCTCAAGAAGACACTATCCAAAGCCTCAATCCCATCGATAGATCCAGGAGGAAAGGCCCTAAACCATTTCCTAGCCTCGCCTACAAGGCTATGAACAAAAATCCTCATCCATACGTATGCATGCATGATAACATGATGATCTGTAAAACTGTAAAAGGCTTCAAGGCGTTCCTCTGCGGCTATGTCTCCTTCACCTGTGAACTTGGGCAACTGCTTAAGGTAGCCATCTTTTGGGAGGGCATTCAGAAGCTGAGGCAAAAAAAAGGGGGCATACCTAGCAACTATTATGGCCTCCATTCTAGTCATGGGGGGATTTTCTCCTGCCATAGGAATATTGGGTGGAGGAGAACTAGGAGGGGGAGGAGTTCGAACAGGGGAGACTGGAACTGAGCTTCCAGGAGGAAAGGGGAACAACATAGGATTTAGAGAAAATGCTACAGGGCTTGAGGCAACAGAGGCTTCTCTCTCTGCAGTAGAAACAATAGTAATAGGAGGAGGGGTGGTAAATCCCGGGGTAGGAAAGTCTTTTGAGGTGTTGGGTCTAAACCATGGTACAATATCAGGAGATAGAGGAGTGACAAGGATTTCTCCCTCGAATCTCAGCCCAGGAGGGGAAAACTCAACAGGAACACTCCCAAAATTTAAAGTTCAGGAAACTCCAACAGAAGGTATAATAGGAGAATGAGAATCAGAAATTGGATTTTCTATAGAAGGATCGTGAAAATCATCAGAAATACCTGGTTCGGCAGTGGAAGTTCCTTCTCGAAGGGCCCTTCTCCTTCTAATAATTTTCT
>ML779526.1:743312-761347 GCA_009831015.1 Picea engelmannii
TCTCATTGTCAACTCATCATTGGTTACAAATTACAATACCTTAAATGAATCTATTGATAGTCTTTGGTTGATATACCAAATTCGCAGTAAATAATTTTATAACTTTATCATTTAATTTCAACTAACTTGAGGAATCTTATAACTCTACCAAACTTCATTTAAATGTTCATTGCATCTTTGCACCAAAAGACAAGTACGGATGTTTATTTCCATTACATCTTTTTTCGTGAAAAGACTAGTGATGTTTTTAGGTTTTAAAAGAAAACATGCTATGATATGATAAGTAGATTTCTCAGATCTTTCTAATTGTTGAATTGGTATGAGAATAAATTAGACCTTGATTATATTTTGTAAATCAAGTAACAAATAATCACTTGTTTTTTTTTTTGTTGATAAACTACAATAGAAATTAATTTATATTGTAATGTTCACAATTGCATACTCTTAAACTTTTCATTCTTATTGTTGATTAATTGGGTTGGTTGTCATTGATTTCAACCCTTGAAGAAAGTCCGGTAGCACAAAGGTATGGGTAATGGACCCAAGTTTGTTTGATGTATAATGGTATGAGTTTTAATATATTTGTTAGAAAACAGGATCGCAGAGCAATAAAATAAAACAAATGTGGAAATAAAACACAGAAGATACACAATACAATAGAGACATAGATATATGTGGTTCACCCAGTGTGGGCTACATCCACCGGAGAAATCGCCAGGTCCTTCCTTTATTATTATCCAGCAAATGAAGGGATACAACCTACAACACACCCGTTGTAACTTCCTCTTATTTTTCTCACAGTCTCCTCTCTCATAATACAATATTCACAATGATACATAGCCGCAATACATTTCCATCATAAAAGAAGGTTGCCTTCTAGGGAAAAAAACCCTAACATAACTTCTACCGTCAAATTTGCAGCCTTATAATGAACGGTCCAAATTTACAATGAAATTACAATATACATTTACAAGGCAATTGTTCCTTCAGGGGCTTCATCTCCGAACCCCTGTCAAGGGCCCACTTGCCCCCGGACCCCACATAGGGGGTAACCCCCCTCTGCACTCCCCCATGTGGAGGAGTGTACATTCTTCCAGGGTGTAAATTCTTCATGGGGTATAAACACGACTGAAAAAAAACACCTCTGAATCAAGAAGATAACTAGGCTCCACAACCAACAATCTCCCACTTGGAGACTGATCTCAACAACTCCACTACTTTTGTATCTGCTAGACTATGAACCTTCTTGGACCTGGAAAATTTCTCATCTTCACCTTCATGCTTGAATACCAAATGAATCTAAGGAGGAACTCAATTTCTCCCTGGTTACTCCCTTAGATAACATGTCTGCAGGATTTTGTCTAGTGTGTATCTTTTTCAACTTCAAATTTCCATCTTCCAAGATAGATCGTATGAAATGGTACTTGAGATGTATATTCTTAGTATTCTAATGGAAAGTTGATTTCTTTGCAAGATGAATGGCACTCTCACTATCACAATACAACCTGTTATTCTCCTACTTCTTTCCCAATTCCTCCATAAACCTATGTAACCAAATCATCTATTTACTAGCCTCTGTAGCAGCAACATACTCTGCCTCTGTAGTTGAAAGTGCAACAACCTTTTACAGTTTCGAAATCCAACTTATTGTTGTTCCACCTATAGTAAAAAATACCCTGTGGTTCTCCTCATGTTATCTTTATCACCTGTCATATCTGAATCAACATATCGTTGTAGAACAGTTTCTGAATAGCCAAAACATAATGCATGAGTAGCAGTACCTATCAAATACTTGAGAATCCACTTTATTGCCTCCCAATGTTCTTTACTTGGATTGTTCATATACCTGCTAATAACTCCCATTGCATGTGAAATATCTGGTCTTGTGCAAACCATCACATACATCAAGCTGCCAACTACTGATGATTAAAGGACCCTGGACATGTATTCTATCTCCTCCTATGTCTTGGGAAAAATTTCCTTAGTTATTTTGAAATGGTTGGCCAAAGGTGTACTAACTAGTTTTGCATTATGCATTCTAAACCTCTCAAACACCTTGTCTATGTACTCACCCTAAGACAATGTCAATTTGCGATTTATCCTCTCTCTTGTTATTCTCATACCAAGGATCTTCTTTGCATCACCCAAATTCTTCATTGCAAATGAATTAGATAATTTCTTCTTGAGCACATTTATATCCTGCATATTACACCATGCAACAAGCATGTCATCTACATACAATAGCAAGATAATATAGCTTCCATTTTCTAGCCTTTTAAAATAAACACAGTGATTAGAATGACATCTACTATAACCTTGTTCTATCATAAACCTGTCAAACATAAAATACCATTGCCTTGGAGCTTGCTTTAGGCCATACAGTCTCTTCTTCAACCTGCATACCAAATTCTCCTTTCCTTTGACCTCATACCCCTATGGTTGCTGCATATAAATATCTTCCTCCAAATCCCCATTGAGAAAAGTTGTTTTTACATCTAACTGTTCAAGATGAAAATCTTTTACTGCCACAAGACTTAAAATAGTCCTAATTGAAGTCATTTTAACAACGGGAGAAAATATTTCATCAAAATCTATACCTTCTTTTGTGCAAACCCCTTTACAACAAGTCTAGCAATATACCGCTTTTTTGCTCCATATTCTTCCTTCAACTGGTAAACCCATTTATTCTACAATGCTCTTTTTTCTGCAGGAAATTGAACCAAGTCCCAAGTCTAGTTATTTACCAAGGAATCTGTTTCCTCTTTCATGCTTTGCTCCCACTTCTTTTTGGTTTCTACATGCACTTCCTTTTCATAACATTCTGGTTCACCAGAATCAGTCAACAATAAATAATGAAATAGAGGAGAGTATCATTCAGGGGGTCTACTTAACCTTGTATATCTTCTAACAACACTTGCAGAATTTTTATGCACCTGCTAATCCTATTGTTGTACATTTTGATTTTCTGGTACCTTTGGAATTTCTTTTTTAGTGATCTCATCAAGCACTGTGTATTCTAGTTTTTTTTTTTCTCATTTATTTCCCTGCAACTGATCTTTGTACATGAAATTCTCATTGAATATGACATCTCTACTCCTAATGATTTTGTTATCATCATAATCCCATAACCGACAACCAAAATCATTAACATTGTATCCAATAAAGTTACACTTCTTGGATTTTGCCTCAATATTTGTTCTATTTTCTTTATCAATATGGACAAATGATTCACAACCGAAAATCTTCAAAAAAGAATAGTTTACCTTTTTACCTATCCATGCCTCCTCTGGAATTATACCATCCAAAGACCTTGAAGGTCCTCTATTTATTAAGTAACAACAATATCTACAACATCTACCCAGATATGTAAGGAAAAACTAGCATGCAATCTCATACTCCTTGCATGCTCCATGATTGTCCTATTCATCCTTTCTGACACACCATTTTCTTGTGGTGTTTCTGGAACTGTCTTCTCTCTATGAATCCCATGGTATGAACAATATTCATCAAAATCCTTGATGCAATATTCACCTCCATTGTTTGATCTGAGACACTTCAACCTTTTTCCTATCTCATTCTCAACCAAAGCTTTCCATTTCTTAAAAGTATCAAAAACATCATATTTTTGTCGAATGCAATAAACCCAAGTTTTTCTAGTTGCATCATCAATAAAAGTAACATAATAACGAGATCCACCAAGAGATGATACATGAGTTTGTCCCCATACATCTCTATGCACAAGCTCCAACCTTTCACTCGTCTTTTCTTTTCTGACTCTGAGAAATATGACTCTCTTATGTTTTCCATAAACACAATGCTCACAGAAATCCAAATCAATTTGTTTAAGATATGGCAACAAATTTCTTTTATGAAGTATCTACATCCCCTTCTCACTCATGTGTCCAAGCCTATGATGCTACAGTGTTGTATGCACTCCTATATAAGCTAAAGAGATAGAAGAGTCAATATTACCAGTACATAAATACAATGTACCTACCTTCTCTCCTTTTTCTATCACCAATGATCCTTTGGTGACCTTCCACACCTTATCTGTAAATATGGATATACAACCTTCACTTTCCAACTGCCCTATTGAAATTAGATTTTTCCTTAGATCTGGAACATGTCTTACCTCTTTCAACAACCATTGGTTTCCATTGCTTTGATTTATTTTTACCTTTCCCACTCCAACAATTTTACATGGTGCATCATCACCCAAATGAACCTATCCAAAATCACCTTGAACATAATCTAGAAAATGTTTCCTATGGGGTGTGGCATGAAATGAAGCCCCTGAATCTACTACCCAAGACTCATAAATATTATCTACATAAATAATCAAAGAATATTTTAACACATCACCTGTTACATTTGCTTCCTGATTTTTCTCCTGTTGTCCATCTCTCTGTTTCTTTGGAGCTCTACAGTCTTTCTTCAAATGTCCTTTCTTCCCACAATTCCAACACTCTATCTTTCCAAATCTGTATTTGGATCTTCCCTTCCTAGAATTCTCGTGGTTCCCTAATCCCTTTCCTCTATCATTTTGTCTTCCCCTGTTCTCCATGTTTAACGCATTACCTGATGTCTCACATGTTCTTTTCCATCGCATTTCTCACTAAGGATGACACCAACAACAACATCAAATTTTTAAGTGTTTAAACCAGAGACAGAGTTACTTACAACCATGACCAAGCCGTTCCATCTTTCTATAAATGAGCACAATATTAGAAGAGCTCTGACCTCATCATCAAAGTCCACGTTTACATAACTTAGTTGATTAGTAACTGTATTAAATTCAGTTAAATGATCTGCAATAGACCCACCTTCTGACATCTTCATATTAAATAATCTCTTCATTAGAAATACCTTATTGGATGTCGAGGTTTTTTCATACAGTTTGGCCAATGCATCCATCAAGTCCTTCGTTATATTTTCTTTCGAAATATTGAAAGCCACTGACATTTCTAGGCTTAGTCGTATCGTTCCTAGTGCCTTTATTTCAAGAACCTCCCATTCTTCGTCCTTCATGGATGTCGGCTTCTTTGCTAGTCCACCCAATGGTAGGAATAGATCCTTCTGATATAAATAATATTCCATATGCATCTTCCATAACTGGTAGTTTTGGCCGTTAAATTTCTCGACCCTAAACTTTCCATCTTCCGCCATTGCTCCTACTCGAACCAGGAACCCTCTTTTCCTATGAGTTACCTTTTTCTCTGATACCAGTTGTTAGAAAACAGGATCACAGAGCAATAAAATAAAACAAATGCAAAAATAAAACAAAGAAGATACATAATAAAATAGAGACACGGATATACGTGGTTCACCCAGTGTGGGCTATGTCCACCAAAGAAATTGCCAGGTCCTTCCCTTATTATTATCCAGCAAATGAAGGGATACAACCTACAACACACCTGCCGCAACTTTCTCTTATTTTTCTCATAGTATCCTCTCTCAGAATAAAATATTCACAATGATACATAGCCACAATACATTTCCCTTATAAAAGAGGGTTTCCTTCTAGGGAAAAAATCCCTAACATAAATTCTACTGTCAGATCTGTGACCTTATAATGAATGGTCCATATTTATAATGAAATTACAATATAAATTTACAAGGCAATTTTTCCTTCGAGGGGATGCTTGCCCTGGGACCCCCTAGTCAGGGGGATGGACCCCCCCGAACCCTGTAGAGGGGATAACCCCCCTCTGCACTCCCCCGTGTGGAGGAGTGTACATTATTTTGGGGTGTAAAGTCTTCATGGGGTATAAACATGGCTGAAAACAAATACCTATTAATCATGTAGATAATAAGGCTCCACAGCCAACAATATTTGTAGGTAAAACTATTCTAGATGGATATTACATGTCATGCCATTTCCAGTGGTATGTGGAACTTCACATAACTCCTCACGGTTGGATATTTATGGCCATGTGAAGTTGGAGAACCCTCATGATTTATCTAAAATCCCCTAAAAGGTCAAAGTAGTCAAAGTGGTTGCAAATAAGAAATTATTTAAATAATAAAGTGGTTGCAACAAGAAATGGTGAGTTTACTATTTATGGATAAGTCAAAGTGGTTACAAAATAAATTATTTAAATAATAAAGTTAGTGGAGAACTAACTATTTGTGGAAAGTGGTTAAGTTAAGTGGACAAGTGGTTAGAAGTGGGTTTAACCTAAAATAAAGAAAGTGGGTTAAGTTGGTTAGAAGGTGTAACACACCCATGCTGGGGCATAAAACTTTTTTCCTTCTTAAGAAAATCAATACCCTCATTCGGGGTCTCTATTCCATTCTTCTCTTCCAGAGCTTTCCAGCCACAGTTTCCATGCTCTTAACCAAGCTCAGAGTGGGCATATATTCTTTCCCAAGTTCTTCGGGTTCTTCCATCCCTCTATACTTGCATATGACCATGGGATATGACCATACGCCAAGAAAACAGATGCCAAGACAACCATCGCGTGAATCCTATAGAGTGGAAAATATATAAAGTTTACAATCCGATACCATGTGTCCTCATGGATTTCGATGACCCTGATTCACTTCGGGACTTCGGTGTTCGGGAGTTTCGAATGCTCCAAATCCTTTTCTCCCTGAAGTACTATGAACCCGGATTTATAGATTGAGTGCCACGCGTCCCTCATGATTGACAAATGTGATCCACTTTAGGACTTTGGCGTTCAGGAGTTCGAACACTCCAAAGCCTTTTCTCCTTCGAAGTACTCCGTACCCGAAGTTATAGATAGGACATCACGAGTCTCTTTGTGATCGATGACTGTGATCCACTTCGGGACTTCGACGTTCAGGATTTCCAAACATTCCAATGTCTTTTCCCTTCGAAGTACTCTGTACCCGGAGTTACAAATCGAGCGCCACACGTCCATTCACGATCGACTATTGTGATCCACTTTGAGAATTCGACGTTCGGGAGTTCAAACACTCCAAATCCTTTTCTCCTCTGAAGTACTCTGTACCCGTAGTTGCAGATCGAGTGCCACGCATCTCTTCGCGATCGACGGTTGTGATCCACTTCGGGACTTCGGCATTCAAGAGTTTCAAACATTCCAATGCCTTTTTCCTCTGAAGTACTTTGTACCTGGAGTTACAGATTGGGCGCCACACGTTTATTCGTGATCGACGACTATGATCCACTTCAAGACTTCAGCATTCGAGAGTTTCAAACATTCCAATGCCTTTTTCCTCCAAAGTACTCCGTACCCGGAGTTATAGATTGAGCACCACGCGTCCCTTCGCAATCGACGATTGTGATCCACTTCGAGACTTCGGCGTTCGAAAGTTTCAAACATTCCATTGCCTTTTTCCTCTGAAGTACTCCATACCCATAGTTACAAATCGAGTGTTATGCGTCCCTGCACGATTGACGACTGTGATCCACTTCGGGACTTCAACGTTCGAGATCTCACTCCTTGCATTCCTCCAGAGTGTTCTTCTCCCGAGTCAACGATCTACTGCCACGTGGCTTCCTGTGCTAACGGCTGGGATCTACTCCGACACTTCAGCACTTCGGGGATTTTCGAAGCACCTAGAATCCTCCAGTGTCCCGAAGTCCTGGACTCCCAGAATCTGAGTCATTTCACCAACCACGTGGGTGAAGTATGTGTGTGCCAGGGGCTGACACGTAGCTGGGTCTGGGGAGACATGTGCCCTTGTCACTCCACTCTGATCATCTTTCAACCTCCCTCAAGTTTTCATGGTCATGATCCAGTCAATATCGATTTGTTCATCGATCGATGATTCACAGTGATTGTGGGGCCCCAACGTGCTCACTCTTTATCAGAGAGCTCAATCTCCGCAATCAAAAAATTACTCACCCAAATCAGTCCAATCGTGGTCGTTAATCCTCCACCCTGATGAGATCAACAGTGTTGGTGAATTGCAGGCCATGAACTAGCACGTCCGTTAATTTCTCCTTTGCGCTCCGCAATGATTCCCCATCATCGATCTCCATTCACAAATCAATGGTTCACAGCAATTGCAGGGCCCAATCTCCACAATCTAGGAAGTGCTCACTGTTATCGGACTAATTGGTAGGTGCGAAAACTAACATATCTCCCTAAATCCACCTGGATCTAGAACAAAACAGAACATGACATGACTCTTTCCCTAAGTTATGACCATTGAATTAACAAGTAAGGAGGAACAAGTGACATACCTTTGTATTGCTTCCTAGGGTCTCTTTTTCTCCCGCTTCACTCCGGTGCTCTCGCGAGTTCAAGACCAAGACAACACAAACCAACCAAAGTGAAGATAGCAAAATATGTTCAATCGTCAACTTATGTGTATGATCAAGGAATTACACTATAAAGTAAGAATGACTTTGTGGGAAAAGGACATGTCGTTGTATCATATTAATTGAAAGTAGAAGATACAACCTGATTGCCTTGATGTCACAAGCTTCCTTCGGTGATTCTTGGTTCCAACACACACACACTTGCTCGATCCTTGCATGAAGAAGATCCAATTCCTCTTGATAGACTTGCTAGAGTCTCCAAGCTCCTGTTCAAGTTGAGTTCTTCACACAATTCCTTCACCAATTCTCCAATTAATCTTGCTTAACCTTTTCCATGAGAATCCTATCAATATATAGGAGAGGATGAGATGGTTACATGGATGAGAATGATCCCACCAAATCAGGAAAACCAGTAAAATGATAACCATTCGAATGCCAACCCATTCTCTAGAAGATTCCCTTATAGAACCCTTGATACTTCTTCCTTTTTCCAAGCTTGAGAACAAGTTCGCACCCTAGGTATAGAGCAGAATGTGAGAAGTTTGCACCCTAGGTGAAGGTGGCCTGCGAGAATGGGTCATTCTTGCACCCTAGGCTATAAGCAGTCTACGAACTCTCTTCAAAAATATGTTTTCTGGAAGGAAATGAATGCCACTTTTCTCAAGAGAAAGTTCTTGTTAGGAGCTTGAGTACACCATTGTCAATACCCCATCTAGATGACCAAAATCATGGGTAACACTCGCCCGAATCTGTCTAATCATGGTCATTGATCTTCCATCCCCAACGAGATCAACGACGTTGGTTCATTGTAGGTTGTGAACTAGCATGCCCGTTAATTTCACCTTCATGCTCCACAATGATTCCCAACCATCGATCTAATCGAGCGACTGGTGTTTGATTCATTAACTCCAGTGGGTCTTTGAGTCGATATGATGACTGAGATGGGTTTTTATCCCGGTGAATGGTTCGCATTCATCTCCTCAATCAAGTTCTTGATTAATCTATGGCTCTTGTTACTCAGGGAGTTCGGGTAACTTTGAATATCGTGAAGTTTGACATTCTAGGCGTCGAACTCCCGAAACTCCAAAACCATTTTGAACTAGCTCCATTTGGGCTTAGTGTAGGGTTCCTATACCCAGGTCACATGGACCTTCAGATGACTCTCGGGCTATGGGATCTACCCTTATCCGGGTTTTAGTTAAGGTTGTGGGCACGAGTTCAAGGTCTCTCATGCTACTGGTTTGAAGGAAACGCCTTCCTAATTCACAGGACCTAAAATTCTGAAATAAGGCGGTGTAAACTTGGGAGGTTACTGAGATGGTAATAGTGCCAAGAGGCTTGCTTTGATTCCGGAGTTATGAGGTATCTCCCTCGGGAAAAAACCTTCCAGAGTTAAACTGGAGGATATGGGAAAAACATAAGCATAAGTTCTCAAGGAAGCCAACGAATATATATAATTTAACCTTTTCAATGCATAAACCATTTATAGATAAGTAAATACATGCATGCAACCATTAATTCCCAATTCAACACACAAAGTATGGAAACACTTATCAGAACCAGATAACGTGAAGCGACTGTTAGAAGGGGTGCCCGTTTCCACCCAACCATAGGCTCAATCACTCCTAACGGATTTACCACTAACCAGCCCCAAGCTAGACCACAATGCTTTGAGATTGAATCTCTTCTTCAGGCACATAAATAGATAGGGATGAAGGTTACTCTCCTTCTCCCGAATCAGTCTCTATTTCCCGTGATCAAAACACACTCTTTTCATAGTTCTTCCTCGAATCCCCGAGTTTCATCTCTCATCTTCACACTCTTCGCAGATTTCCTCTCTGACCCCCATGCTTTCCTTTCTTTCCTTTTCCAGCAATATTGCATGTGGCCCGAATTCCCAGGCTGTGGTCAGGTCTGGAAGCCTTACAGATGGGTGGTCTGCCCCATCCCCTCATTAAATATTGAGGAGGTCTTCCCACCTACCAGCCTCACTGTAATTCATTCCTGAGTCAGAGGGTTGTTTTGATCCTGAGAAATTAAATCGAGCAAAGTATTGGTTCTGTGGAGGTTAATGAAACCATTCCCGGTCCCCTCCACCATCTCTTTCATAGCATTCATGGTCTCTCTTAGCACATTCCCTTTCGAACAGTCATGCAACATGTATCCATTTTCTATTAAAATAACATAATTTACATTCATCGATGTTTTATACAAAGGTCCATCAAATCAAACATTCACACCTTTGAGTTTGCCATAGTTTCTTGGCCAATATAGTTATATTTACAAACTGGGGGAAACAGGGTGTTACAGAAGGTAACCCCTTGAGGAAGCTATATGGAATTATAAATAAGAGGAAAGGGTATCTCATTTGATTATTATTGATCACATTGAATATATATTATTATGTAAGGCTTATTGTAGGTACTCATTGATATATCTGGAGTTGCGAAAGTTTGAGGTAGCACAAAGGGTTGACAGTGAAATTTTCAGAATTATAGAGAATACTGAAAAACTCTAAGTTATGAGGTGTACGCGGGCTAACAATACAACAGAGGGAATACATATGCGAGCTCCCAATATAATATAGTGCATACACACACTGGTTGTCAGTATAACAGGATGCGTACATGAGGGGAAATCCATGGAAATTTGAGGAGATGAAGAAGCCAAGGTTCTAGTTTTGAGAACAAGCTGTCAGGAAGGTCTGCAGTGGTCATATACATCAGATCTATCCACTGGTTCAAAAGGTATGTCTTATTTCTATGAGTAGTTGGATTTTGATGTATACATGAGAAATGGTTATGGAGATTTGAGGCTTCTCTCTAGAGAGATTAGTGGTTGCATGGGATCTTCTGTATAAATTAGATCTACAGAAATATAGTGTCGGTATAAGCAATATTTATCATTGTTAGAGTTGAGTCACATCTTGTATTTCTTGGCATATAGTTAAGGATTCTTGTGATACATGAAGTAGCTGAAGTATTGAAAGGTTGAATATCAGAAAGGGTTTTATGTCTATTTCATGTGAGGATTATTATATTGGTTCATGATAACACACACTTATTTGACACATGATTAGAGAGATATATAGAGTCTTTGGGTAAAGGTTATGTATGAGGATGTATGCATAGGGTACAATTACAGTCTGGATATAGTGACAAGTTGCAGATCTATGTGAAAGAGGTTGCAAAGGGTCAAAAGTTTTCAAAAGAAAGAAAACTATAGTTCCAAAAGGCATACACAGTCTGCATAAAAGATAGGTCGTGTACATATGTGGGATGTTGTATAGATAGGGCACGTACATACGTGTGCTGCAAAACTACCGGTCGCGTACCTATTTTATCTGTTTGATACATGCTCAGTTCAGGTACAGGTAGATTACAAGGAAGTAGTACAGATTGGCTATAGGTCAGTGGTACAGGTTGGTACAGTTTTATAGTGGTATATTTGACAATGATAGTGTGACAGTGGTTCAATCATTCTACTTCTATGTCAGAGCGGTTGGACGTGGAAAGGATAGGTGGTTGTAGCCACCTTATGGTTGTAGCCGGAGAACATAGGGGGTTGTAGCCTCCTTCTGTTTGTAGCCAGAGAATTGTGGCTTTGGAGCTTCCCTCAAGTTGTAGCTTGAGAAACTAGGGGGTTGGAGCCTCCTTCCAGTTGCATATGGAAAACAAAGGAAGTTGGTGCTACCAATGAATGTAATTCTTAAAGACATATAAGAAAAATAATTATGTGGTTTTCTCCCACCTTGGGTTTCTAAGTAAAAACATTGGTGTACTGTGTATGTGTATGATTGCTCATTTGTTCATTGTTTATTTACTCTACAACTATTGGATGATAATGCTACATTGATCATAAAGAAATATAACACTTGCATATTATGGTTAAAAGGGATTAGATTTATCTATTACTGATTCACCCCCCCCCCCTCTAAGTAATCCAACAATTGGTATCAGAGCAAGTTCCTTCAGAAATCAGTTTAACCACTAAAAGGTAGATCATGGAGAGAAACAAATGTATAAAAATGGAATATTGCAGTTTGATGGACAAAAGTATGCATTCTGGAGCAGAAGGATGAAAACATATATACGGGAACAGGGATTTGAAATTTGTCAATCAATTGTAGATGGATACAAAGAACCAACAATTTTGCCAACAAATGAAAGAGCAATGAAACTCAGTCTAGATAATTCCAAAGCCACAAATGCACTTCTGAATGGTCTTGGTGAATCGATATATACCAAATTTATACATTGTAAATTCGCTAAAGATATTTGGGACAAACTTTAAAATATTTATGAAGGAGATTCAAAAGTCAAAGCAACAAAGCTTCAAACTTACAGAGGTAAATTCGAACAACTAAAGATGAAGGAAAATGAGACTATTACAACTTACTTCTTATGAGTCAATGAAATAGTGAATGCAATCATAGGATTGGGAGAAGAAATTAAAGAATCTGTAATTGTTCAAAAGGTACTAAGATATCTTCTTATGAGATTTTATCATAAGATATCAACACTAGAATAAAGAGCAGATTTATATTCTATAAGCATGGATGAACTACATGGAATGTTCACAGCATATGAAATGAGAATTGAGCAAGAAAATCCAGATATAAAAGAAGCATCTTTCAAAGAATCCAAAAGATCAAAGCAAAAGGGAAAGCAAAAATAAAAGGAACATAACAACAACAGTGACTTCTCGGAATATGATGAAGAAGTGACCAACTTTGTTAGAAGATTGAACAAGGGAACCAACAGCGGATATAAAGGTAAGCTTCCATTGATTTGTTTTAATTGTGATGGTATTGGTCATTTTTCTAACAAATTTCCTCATAAGAAAAATAAGAGGAATGATGAAGATTACTCAAATAGAAAACAAGCATATAAAGGCAAAAGAACCAAAAAGAAAGCTTTCAAGAAAATTTTATGCACTAAAAAAGACATCTCCTCATCAAATGAAGACGAAGTCAGTAAAAGTGAGACAGAAAGAGTTATATTCATGGAAATAGAAGACTCTGATAAAGAAGACACTGAAGAAGAATATGAAGAGGCGGAAGTTGACTACCGAGAAGAATTTTTTAGTGCCATAGAAGTTATAAAAAGAGAAAATAAGAGAAATAAGAAGCTACAAGTAGAACTAGACAAGAAAGAAGACACCCATGAACTAGAACAAATGATCATGAAATTGAAGGTTCAAATAGAAGAAGATAAAAGAATTGAAGAAGCACTCAAAGAATAGTTAGAAGAAAGAGACAGGATAATTGTAAATTTGGAAGCATAGATTGTCACATTGATAAAGGATCTTAAAAAGAAAAATATGAAGAACAACTCAAAGTTTTGGATGACATTATCAGCAGTCAAAATCCTCATCGTGTCAAGTTCAAACTTGGATACAATCAGACAGAAAAGATATCAAGTTCGAAAACGACAGAGCAAGAAACCTGTCCAAAAATCTATGCAGAAACTATCAAAGGGAATAGGAAGACCTACAAGGAAGATCATAGGGACACTCCTCCACCGAGAAGATTCGGAATTTAGAATCAACGACCGATAGAAACAAACAGGTGTCAAGAAAAAGAAGGATTGATAAGAGTAACTCCTTTCAAAAGATATTCAACTTCCATGTATCAAACTATCTTTTTGGATTTATGTTATGCATGAAATAATTTTGGACATAAAGTTGTAAATTGCAGAGCTAATAGAAGGAACATAAACAAATTTGAAATTCATACACAAAGTGGTTATCTAAGAAATCCTAGTGAGACACAGAGAAGAAGATACAACATGTTTGAATCATTAGGCATTGAAATGGAATGCTACAAGTGCAACAAATTTGGACACATGGCCAAAGAGTGTAGAATGACAGTTCCTCCCAGAGAAACACAACAGAACAACAACAGTCACATACAGGAACCTCAGAAGAGAACATGGATAAGAAAGTATAATCAATATAGAAATGAAGAATGCACACTCTCTCTACAAGATAAGCATAAGAAACATGGTTGGTATGTTGATAGTGGTTGTTCAAAACACATGACAGGTGATAAAGACATGTTACTTACATTAAGAAAGGAAAGAGATGGATCAGTCTCTTTCGAAAATGGTGATTCAACTAAACTCATTGGAAAAGGCACAATCACAATTGGAAACAAGAATACCAAGGAAGAAAATGTTCTACTAATAGAAGATATGAAACATAATATTCTAAGTGTAAGTTAAATTTGTGATCAAGGTCATAAAATTACTTTCGATTCACAGAAGTGAGAGATAAGAAAAGAAGGTTCAGGAAAATTGATTGCAACAGCTGCAAGAACTTCAAGCAACATATATGTATTAAGTGAAATTGGAAATGAAAAGTGTTGTCTAGGAAAGGAAGATGAAGGTTGGATATGGCACAAGAGAATGGGTCACATAAACTTTGATAACCTTTTCAAAGTCATCAAAAAGGAAGAAGTTAGATAAATTCCCCAAATCAAGAAACCAACTAACACTTTATGCAAGCATTGTCAACAAGGAAAGTAAACAAGACCAAGTTGAAATCAAAGGAATATTCAACGACAAGACCACTGGAAATTGTGCATACTGATCTAGTTGGAACAACTACAACAAAGGGTTTAAAAGGTGAGAAATACTTTATGTTATTAGTTGATGATTATACAAGAACAACTACAATTTTCTTTCTCAGGAATAAGTCAGAAGCTTTTGAAAACTTCAAGGTCTACAAGGAAATGGTTAAAAATGAAATGGATTCAAAAATCAAATGTTTGAGATCTGATAATGGAGGATAGTTCACTTCAAAGGAATTTATGGACTTCTGCAGCAACCATGGAATAAAAATACAATTCTTCATTGCTAGGACACCTCAACAGAATGGAGTTGTTGAAAGAAAGAAGAAGATAGTTCATGAAATGGCTTGAACAATGTTAATGGATTCCAAATTGACAGATATTTTTTGGACACATGCAGTGCATACAATAGTTCACATTCAAAACAAATTAATTCTCAAAAACAACAATGAAAAAACTCCCTACGAGCTATGGAAAGGAAGACCAACAAACGTGAAGCACTTCAGAGTATTTGGAAGCAAATGCTACATCAAAAGAGAAGATGGCAGAATGAGAAATTTTGACTCTTGTGTGGACAAAGGAGTACTTATTGGTTACTCAAGTACAAGAAAAGCATACAAGTGTTACAATATGAGGATGAACAAAGTTGTGGAAAACATCAATGTAACAATTGACGAAACAGGTGGACGAGAATTAAAGGAATAAAAAAATGAATCAGTGGAACAACTTTACAAAGAAAAAGCAAAAGATGAAGAAGAAGTCGAAGGGGAAGATGAAGAAGATCAGACAGAAGTAGAATAGCAAGTTCAAAAAGTGTCTCTAAAGACACCTATCAAATGAGTACAGAAGAATCATCCTTCAGATCAGATTATCATAAACAAGGATGCAGGAGTTGAGACTAGAAGAAGAATATGTTCACTAGAACAAATGCACCTAGCACTCTTATCTACGATTGAACCAAACAGTTTTGAAGAGGCCGGCAAGGATGAATTCTGGAATAAGGCCATGAATGAAGAATTGGATCAAATAGGGAAGAATGACACTTGGGAATTGGTTCCAAGACCAAGGAATAAGAATGTGATTGGCACAAAGTGGGTTTTCAGAAATAAATTGAATGAAGATGGACATGTTACAAGGAACAAAGCTAGATTGGTATGTAAAGGATACGCACAGGTTGAAGGAATCGAATTTGAAGAGACCTTTTTCCCAAATTCTAGAATGGAAGCAATCTGATTGCTCCTATCTTATGCTTGCTCCAAGAATATTAAATTGTATCAGATGGACATGAAATCATCTTTTCTAAACGGGGAACTTGAAGAAGAAGTCAGCATTGAACAAATAGAAGGATTTCAATTTTCAGAGAATGCAGATTAAGTGTGTAAATTGAATAATGCCTTGTATGGTCTAAAATAGGCTCCTAGAGCATGGTACTCTAGACTGGATAAATATCTACAATAGGGAGGGTTCATAAAAGGAAGTGCAGACATCAACCTTTACATCAAGGTAACTCAAGATAGTATTTTATTAATTGAAGTTTATGTTGATGATATTATTTTTGGAAGTAATGATAACAAGTTAAGCCAGAAATTTTCAAAGGATATGCGGAATGATTTTGAAATGTCATTACTCGGAGAACTATCCTTCTTTCTGGGTCTTCAGATATGTCAAAGAAACAAATGAATTTTTATTTCTCAAAGAACCCGGTGATGCAATCCAAGATGAAGCACATTCCAATCAAGTGTCACTTTCTACGGGAACAGGTTGCAGAGAAGAACATCAGAGTTGAATATGTGGGCAAAAAAGAACAAGTGGCAGACATATTTACAAAACCACTTCCAAGGGAAGCCTTTGAGTATCTTTTCCAGAGACTCGGAGTAATTTCTACTCCAAAATGAATGCTTTCGAATGCTTATCTTATATATCTTAGATTTACACAAGGAAGCACCATAAAGAGGATAGTTCAGGTTCAGAGATTAGTTTCAGGAATATTTCAGTCACGGGGAGTATCCCCAATGGAAAGGTACCTTTGTCGTTGATGACAAAGGGAGAGAGATTTATCAAATGCAAGATAGAGAGTTAAATTCTTGGAGAAAGAGAACAGATGCATGGTTCTAGGGGGAGCGATGGTCACGGGGGGAGCATGAGTGATATGAATTAAGTATTGCATCAGAGTGTTGCCATTAATGCTAAAGGGGGATATTGTTGATTAATTAGGTTGGTTATAATTGATGTCAACCCTTGAAGAAAGTCTGGTAGCAAATTCCGGTAGAAAAAATGTATGGGTAATGGACCCAGGTTTGTTTGATGTATAATGGTATGAATTTTAATATATTTTCAAGTAATACTATTCTAGATGGATAGTACATGTCATGCCATTTCCGGTGGTATGTGGAATGTCACATAACTCCTCACGGTTAGAGATTTATGTCCATGTGAAGTTGGAGAACCCTCATGAGTTATCTAGAAGCCCCTAAAAAGTCAAAGTAGTCAAAGTGGTTGCAATAAGAAGTGGTGAGTTTACTATTTATGGATAAGTCAAAGAGGTTGCGAAAGAAATTATTTAAATAATAAAGTTAGTGGAGAACTTACTATTTGTGGAAAGTGGTTAAGTTAAGTGGACAAGTGGTTAGAAGTGGATTAGCCCTAAAATAAGGAAAGTGGGTTAAGTTGGTTAGAAGGTAACCCCTTGAGGAAGCTACATGGAAGTATAAATAAGAGGCAAGGGTCTCTCATTTGATTATTATTGAGCACATTGAATATCTATTATTGTGTAAGGCTTATTGCAGGTACTCATTGATATATTTGGAGTTGCGAAATTCTGAGGTAGCATGAAGGGTTAACGACGAAAGTTTTGGAATTACAAAGAATACTGAAAAACCCTAAGTTCTGAGGTGTACACAGGCTAACAATACAAAAAAGGGCGTGCATGCATGAGCTACCAGTATAACAGAGTGTGTATGCATGTTGGTTGTCAGTATAACATGACACGTACATGAGGGCAAAGCCATGGAAATTTGACGAGATGAAGAAGCCAAGGTTCTAGTTCTGAGAACAAGCTCCTAGGAAGGTTTGCAGTGATCAGATACACCAGATCTATCCATTGGTTCAAAAGGTATGTCTTATTTCTATGAGTAGTTGGATTTTGATGTATGCATGAGAATGGTTATGGAGATTTGAGGATTCTCCCTAGAGAGATTAGTGGTTGCATGGGAT
>ML779526.1:767363-779248 GCA_009831015.1 Picea engelmannii
TTTCATAATTTATTCTTTCATAAAAATGAAAGAAATTGTATATATATATATATATATATATATATATATATATATATATATAAACTTTTTAATTAAAGTAAACAAATTTACTATTTAATTTATTATACTTAAATAAATTGAACAATGTTAGAGATATTTTTAGATCAAACTTATGTGTGGAGTTTTGAAACGTCCAAGGCTCGAGTGGACACTCCACCCATCATCAGGGACAAAAAATTGATAAGTTGTAAAAGGGTGTTGAGGTTTTTAAATAAGGTAGAGTGAGTGGGAGAAAATAGTTGTACCATAGTAGCAAGAGTGGGGAGGTTTTTAAATAAGGTAGAGTGAGGGTGATCCGGATTTAGGAGCGGAACGAACTGATTAACAAACTGAATACAATAAACACAGAGTATGAAGAATAACATAAATATCCAGTGAACAATATCTTCTATTGAATAAATGAAATAGGCTAAAACTGTAAAACTGTAGAACTGAAACATTTGCTCGAATGGTGGTAGCTATCTCTGAGAAGAGATGTGGTTGATATGCACATTCGTCTGAGAAGAATGGTTACAATGAGGATCTAGAGGCCTTTTTGATATTACTCATGAATTCCAAAACCCTAGACATCCAAAAACCTAACCCTAGGAGGTGAAACGCCAAAAGTCATGTGGGCCCCTATGGGTAATTTGGTACCTCAACTTCCTGGGGTCGTAACTTTTGCATACGACCTCTGTTTTAGGCGCGTGATAGCTCGTTGGAAAGGTATTTCAGAGAACTACACATTTTTTCATCAAAATCTAACTCCGTCAACAGTTTGACTGTGGTGAGACAAAAAAAAAACATTGTTTAGGGCTCCAAAACGACCCTGGAAGTACAACAAGATGTGTTGACATGAAAACATACAAAATAAGCCAGTTGGATTAAGTGAGAGGCCACCAGTATCCACCTGGAAAATGTGTAGGGATCCAGATATCCCTAGAAGTGTAGAACCCACAATTACAAGGAAGTACATAAGAACGTGTTGAACTGAAACGGACAAGAGGAGCCAGTTGGAATAGGTGGGTGGCCACCAATATCCACCTGGATCAATCCTCCCTCCTTAGAAAGAAATGGTCTCCATTGCATTGAGTTCCCCCATCAGGTGAGGAAACTTTTGTTGGATTTCGCCCCGAAGGAGCCACTTTCCTTGGTGCAGGAGCTTCCTTGCCTTGACAACCCGATAAAGATGGATCCTCTGCTGGCGAGTTCCCTTAACCTATGTGTCCACTATCTGATCAGTGGATGCTTGTTCCATGTAGTTAGGGTTGAGCTTTGTTGATTTCAGTTGTTCTGTGATTTCTGAGGTGTCCAATAATGGTGGAAAATATGGTCGAAGGAGGTCCACATTGAACACTGGATGCAAGCCAAGGACGGGTGGAGTGTTGAGCTCAAAAGCATTGCTACCCACAACCTTGGTGATAGTATAAGGCCCATAGTGAAGTGGGTAGAGCTTCCAATGGGGCCCTGTGAGATGCTCCATCTGCAAATGTAACCAGGCTTTGTCGTCGACATGAAACTGGTGTGGTACCCTGTGTTGATCATGGTGTTGCTTGTACTTAGCATTGGATTTCTGCAAAATCTCTTGGACCTGTTGGAGGATGTGCTAAATCCTCTCAATGAATCCGGTGGCTTTGTCGATCACGGACTAATCATGGGAAGAGTCTTTCTGTGTGGTGGCAAGAGGTAGTGCAACATCAATGGGACCCATGGGTTGGAATCCCATCCACACCTAAAATGGGCTATGGTCGGTGGAGTTGTGGAGGGTCGTGTTATAACTGTGTTGAACATAGGGGAGACTCTCATCCCATGTACGTGGATGGTTGGAGTTGTACATGCACAGGATGTGCACAATCATCCGATTGACGACCTATGTTTGGTCGTATGTTTGGTGGTGGAAAGTAGTGGATTTCGTGAGCTTGGTGTCCAATAGTGACCAGAGACTCGACCAAAATGTGTTGAGGAACCTATTGTCCCGGTCGGAGATGATGGTTTGTGGTATCCTAAAATGGACCCACACTCGTTCGAAGAAGATCTTGGCATTATCTGTCGATGTGATATTCTTCATGCAGGTTGTGAGGATGACCATCTTCGAAAACCGATCAACGACCACAAATACGTAGTCATTTCCTTGCTTGGTGGATAGAAGGCTAGACATGTAATCCATTGAGATGGATTCCCAAGGCTTCTCAGGAGTAGGAAGAAGGGTGTATAAGCCTTGCTTCTTGATGGTTGGATTGGAAATGACACAGGAAATACAAGATATGATATACTTGTTGACGTCCTGTCGAAGTTTTGGCCAATAAAAATGTTTCTGAAGAACAACCACATTTTTCTCCACGCCAAAATTTATTGCCATCCGATTGTAGTGGGCCTCCCAAATCAACTTTGCACGCTCACATGTAGGAACACAGAGATGTGAAAATTAGTGACAGTTTCACATGTACCCAAGAGCTAATAGGTGGTGGCAAAGTTCGGATCTTGCTAATAAAGTTGGGATCACCCAGATGCCTCATGTCCATAGGAATGGAGCACAGTGGTGAGTGCAACCACATGAGGTCAACTGAGGTAGTCAACGACACGATTTGAGATCCCTGTCTTATACTTGATGTTGAGATGGAACTATTGCAGGTAGGTGGACCACTTCTAATGGCGGTCATTCTGCAATTTCCCTTGTGTCTATATGAACTGCAGAGGCTTGTGATCAGTGTGAATGATCATCTCCTTTCACAGAATGTAATGTTTCCATTGACAACGGGCTTGTACAATGGAATACATTTCCTTGTCATAGGTGGGGTATTTTCGGACAGTATCTGAGAGTGTCTCACTATGGTATGCCACTGGATGACCATGTTGAGTGAGAACTGCACCTACAACATAGTAAGATGCATTAGTCTCAATCTCAAACGGTTGTTGCAAATTGGGCAAGGAGATTACTGGAGCTAAGCACAAGTGGTGCTTTAGATTATCAAATGCTTGTTGTTCTTCCTTCCCGCACACAAAATTTTCCCTACCACCGCCCTTGGTCACCTGGCTGAGAGCCTATGCAATATGGGAGAATCCCAACATGAACCTTCGGTATAAGTTGGCCAGTCCCAAGAAGCTCTGAAGCTCGGTCAGTGTGGTCAGGGCTGGCCAGTCATGGATGACTTGGATCTCAGCTGGATCAACATATACCCCATGCTCATTAACAATGTATCCCAAGTATTGGACCATGTTCATGCCAAAAGATAATTTGTCCAAGTTGGCATATAGCTTATGTTGTCGCAGAGTGCTCAAAACCTATTGAATATGTCGCATGTGCTCCTCCCAAGTTATGCTGAAGATGAGGATGTCATCCAAATATACCACCACAAAGGAGTTGGTGAAGGGTCTCAATACATCATCCATCAACCTCATGAAAGTGGTTGGTGCATTTGTTAAGCCAAAGGGCATGACCATCCATTCGAAGAGACCTTCTTTAGATTTGAAGGTTGTCTTCCATACATCAGTTGGTTCGATGGGAACCTGGTGGTAGCCAGACTTTAGGTCAATCTTGCCGAAGAAATTTCCCCCCTTGAGTTAGTCAAGAAGGTCATCAATCCTGGGAATGGGGTACCATATATTGACTGTGATTTTGTTTAAGGCTATGTAATCAATGTAGAGTCGCCAAGTCCCGTCCTTCTTCTGCACCAGTACAATCAGGCTTCCGCAAGGGGAGGAGTTGGGTCTGATGTGCCCCTTTTGAAGAATATCTTGGATCTGACACTTGATTTCATCATTTTCCATCAACGAGAGACGATAGACTGGTCCATTAGGTAGAGGTGCACCGGGGGTCATTTCAATTGTATGCTTGACTTGGCAGTGCGTCGGTACCCTGATGGGTGAGGAGAATATGTCTCTATATTCTTCAACGATCCTGTCCACTTGCTTATACTGCAAAGAGAGGATCTGTGTAGAGGCCATGGATGTGGCAGTGACCTTCTGCTTACTGTGAGCACGGATCACAATTGTGACAAAATTTCCGGTCTATGAAATGACCTTAATGCATTTCTTAGCAGAGATTAAAGAAATAGCGGTAGGCGGCGCTACCTCTGGTATCCTGTACAATTGTCTACCCAAATTAATAATAACATTGCGGGGTCTAGACTCATACACAACATGATGCTTCCACAAATATGGTTTTCCTAAAAGAACATCACAAACTTCAAGGGGAGAAATATCACACAATACCTCATCTTTGAAAGGCTTGATGTAGTAAGGCAGACGACATTGTTGGATGACACGAAAGTCTCTTACTCGGTGAAGCCAACCGATGGTGTAGGGCTGCGGGTGCAGTGTAGTTGGAAGGTCCAGCCGCTTGATGACCTCTGCTAAAATTAGGTTCTTATGACTACTACTATCGACAATGAAATGAAGCAGAGCCCCCTTTAGCCACATTTATGAGTTAAAGAGGCGTTCCCCTTCCTCTGGTTCTTCTGGTTCTCTTGGCCAGACTTTGGTGCTAGCGAAAGTGGCACTGGGTTCAACATCGATAATCTGCTTCCCTTCTTAGGGATTTGATTCAGAATCAGAATTTACCTCTAACTCGGAAGCCTTTATCTCGACCACGAGTAACCGCTTGGAGCAACATTCTCCATTGTTGTGCCAAGGGATTTTATGGTACTCACACCATTTTCTCGTGTCCTTCATCTTCTCATTTCCCCTCTTTTGTTGCGGCTTGGATTGGTTGTCCTGAGAGTGTCCATATCATCTTGGTCCCTTTATGTGTGGGTTGGGGCTGCCTTTTCCCTACTTCGGCTATGAGGAGTTCGAAGATCCAAACTCTCGTCTCTTTAGCTTAAATTTCTGCTCGATCTTGGTAGCGTATCTATAAGTTGCGCCCAATGAGGAAATGTCCAGAAAATCCATTTTTGTTTGAATGTATCTATAAAAACAACTACGGTATTTGAGCACCAAATGACGCTTAGAGTCTTTGATACCCAATTTGGTGCGTAGGGTATGGAAAATATTGGTGAAATCTGGTACTATCTAGTCCCTCTCTTGACACAGGGTGGTCCATCTGGTGTACTGGTCCTCATAGCTTCCAACAGGGTAGTATTGTTCTTTAATGGCGTCCTAGAAGGAATCCCATGTAGGGTCTATCACAAATATTGTATATTCCTCTACAAACCTTTGCTCAGAGTAAGTATCCCACCAGTGCTTAACATAGGGGACGACCTTGAGGAGTGAAAAAGTAATATTTTCCCTATCAAAAAAATTGTGGACCAAACAATACCCTTCGAGCAGATTCAACCACTTATCTACAACATCTGCATCTATCAGTCCTTCAAATAATGGAATATCAAAATTTACTTGTACCTTGAAGGGGGTTGCATGGCCTCTTGATGAAGATGTTTCTCCTGTGGGCAGTCGTCGAAGGATCTGCGTAAATTTGTCCATCATTTCGTTCCTTTGTCATGCGAGGGATTCCTCGAGCAAAATTTTAATAGGATCTCCTGCTCCATCATCTTTCTTTTCGTCCCCCATGGGTTGTTGTTAGGCTCAGGGCAACTGATCCTACAATGGCTCGATTGGTTCGAGTCCCTACTTCTTGTACCCAGATCTTGTCAGGGACATGCACGAAGAAAAATAAATGAAGAGAAGACCGCTCTGATACCACTGATTCAGATTTAGGAGAGGAACAAACTGATTAACAGACGGAATACAATAAACACAAAGATATGAAGAATAACACAGATATCTAGTTAAAAATATATTATATTGAATAAATGAAATAGGCTGAAACTGTAAAACTGCAGAACTAAAACACTTGCTCGAATAGTGGTAGTTATCTCTGAGAAGAAATGTGGTTTCTACGTGCATTTGTCTAAGTAGAATGATTACAATGAGTCTCTAGAGGCCTTTTTTATTGTACTCGTGAATGCCAAAACCCTAAACATCCAAAAACCTGAACCTAGGAGGTGAAACACCAAAATTCATGTGGGCCCCTATGGGTAAGTTGGTACCTCAAGTTCTCGGGGTCGTAACTTTTGCATACGAACTCCGTTTTAGGTGCGTGATAGCCTGTTGGAAAGGTATTTTAGAGAACTAGACATACCATTGTCAAACTCTGACTGTGTCTATAGTTTGACTATGGTGAGCCAAAAAAATACTGTTTAGTTTTCCAAAATGGCCCTAGAAGTACAACATGATGTGCTGACATGAAAACATACAAAATAAGCCAATTGGATTAGGTGAGAGGCCACCAGTATCCACCTGGAAGATGTGTAGGGATTTAGACAACCCTATAAGTGTAGAACCCATAATTACAAGGAAGTACAAAAGAACGTGCTGAACTAAAACGAACAAGAGGAGCCAGTTGGAATAGGTGGGTGTCCACCAATATCCACATGTTGGCCACTCCACCCATCATCGGGGACAAAAATATGATAAGTTGTAAAAGGGTGTTGAGGTTTTTAAATAATGTAGAGTGAGGGGGAGAAAATAGTTGTACCATAGTAGCAAGAGTTGGGAGGTTTTGGCATAGGGGCATACCCGAGGCTCAACGCTACAACAATGCACCAACAAAACCCTAACTACCGACCCTTTTGGAAACACCTGCGAAGCAGATGATGTCTCACCCGAGGTAGAGGCAGGGGTGGTTGCAAGACTCAAGTGTCTGCGACCTTAGTTGGGACACAGATCTATGATTATATCACTTACAGAGCACTTAGCATCGATCATTCATCAATATTCAACCCTTATTATACTTCACAGATAGCAAAGAGCATCACAACATTTACTTAAATCTAAGGTATTTCAGCACTTAACAATGGTAAAACATATTAGATCCAGTAGATAAGCACTAAGCATCTTCATACATGTCAGATCTAACATTCACACACATTTAAGAAGCACAAAGCATAAGTGAATCTATCTAAATACATCAAATCACTTAGCAAAAGCAGAGATAAGCACATTGAGTCAAAGAACAAAGAATAACACACAGATTTACGTGGTTCACCCCCACCCTAGGGTTACGTCCACAAAATCTTCTTCTTTATTAGAGTCTTCAATTGATTACAGCACAGAGCCACCAAAACCATTTTTCTCATAAGACAGAATATTTGTGCAACTCGCTAGATCCCTCTTCCTTGCGCTACAACACAAAGCCTTCTATAACTTCTTACATAAACTTGCACTTAGCTCTCCAATCCTTTTATAGTCATGCACAAAGCGCTTACAAAGTCTATTAGCACTTATCTTACATTATATACACCACTCTATCTATCTATATTTTGATAGATGCCTAGATATCTATTTATACATTGCAAAAGTGGGCCTAAGCCTGGGTAAACCCACGGGCCGACATCCCTTTCCCATTACATATTTCCAAAAACCCAAAAGGGACCCGAAGTGGGCCGAGATCCCATGATCTCTGCTTTGTCTTGCGCTCTTCCTTCGACAGGGTGTCGAAGTCCCAAAATAGGTCACATGACCAATATTATCCCAAAACTTGGTCAAGGGCCAACATGCCCCCAAAACTCATGTGTGACTTGTCCCGAGTCACTCTGGTCTGAGAAATTCTTCCTCGAATGCCTCGATCTTGGCTCGGGCTGCTTTGACCTGATGCATTGCTATAGCCTCTTGCTCAGTGAAGTCTTGGATCACTGCATCATTCAGTAGTCCTTCCAAGCGTTGTTCTGTTGTGATGACAACCTGTTCGAGTTCATCTCCTTGGCTTTCAACTTCAGTGAACAATTGACATGACTTCTCTTGCACTGGTTGAATTCGTTGAGAGACTTCCATCACTTTACTTTGGATCATGTGGATCTGTTGTTGGGTAGTGCGTTTCTCATGAAACCTCTTCATCCTTTCGATTGGTGACAAGGCCTTCAACTGCGCTTGTAACGTATCTACGTGTTGCTTCACTTCTTGGAGATGTGAATCCAATGCCTGCAACTCTGTATTCTCTGTGAGGTTCTCATAATTTTGAGTGCTCCTAGAGCTCAACTTCTTGCATTCCAAAGCAAGAGCTTTTAATATGCCAACTGCGCTATGGGAAGTTGCCTCACGTAGGTATCTTATATCTTGAGGGATCTCGGGCACAGTACGAAGTTCCATATCTACAATGCGCTACTGGAGCTTCTAGATTACCTCTTCAAGTTGTACCACCTATTGTGGAATTCTTTCTTCGACCTATACTTCGACAACTATCACGGAGTGGAGTGCTTTGTTGACTAGTTCCTTTACTTCGAGCTACTCTGCGAGAAAATGTTTTTTGCTTTGTTGTAGCTCTTCTTCCTCTTTGTCCCACTATTCTTGAAGAGCAAGTTTTTCTCATTCGGTAGCACTGCATTGCTCGACAAGTATTCTTTGTACTTGCATCAAAGCCTGTGTGGCTTGCATGGTTTCTTCCTAAGCTCATCGAAGTCGAGCTTCGACCATATCAGCAATCCGGTGGAGTTGAGTTGGCTCATCTCCCGGTTCTACTATTCATGTTGTCAGAGGCACAGTGGAGACTGTGCAGCTAGACTAGAGTTCCTGATGCACTCCTTGGAGTTCAATCTCGATGTGATTATACATCTGCTCCTGCTTCGGTACTACTTCCTCTGAAGCATCGTTCACAACTGCAATGATGAAATTAAAATCATCCAATGTGATGGTAGTCCGCATCTTGGTTACAGGGGTTTTAGGTTTCGTCCGGGAGAAAGATTTCAGAGGTGAAACCTTCCTTTTCTTCGACGATTCCTCTTCATCCCTAGGCGGTGGTACTTCGCCTTTCTATTGGTCAATTTCTGCACCTTCTATCTCTTCGCCATCACCCCCTTCGTCTGGTGTGATAGAGGCAGTCTTTACAGATGCACTGTCTACATCATGAACCTCTTCAAGCTTCTTCATCTTGCTTGGTCCTGGTGTATCCGGCACAGTTTCTGGGCTATCAATATTGGACAGCTCTGTGGGGTTCACTGGAATGAGAAGGTCTTCCGACCAATCCTTGGTGATCTCTTCGATGTCTTCCTCGGTCAACTTGTAATATGACCACAACTGTTGTTTGTGCTCATCATTGTGCGTTGTTATATAAATGAAGTGGTGGTCCGCACTGAACTTCATTAAGGGCCGAAACCTGTGGAGGGTATTTGGGGTCATACAAGGCTTGGCCTAGATGGAAATATTCAACTGGTTGTAGTAAGCATGGAAGATGGCATTGAATTTCCACTGCTTGTTCATATCATTAGAGTACCACAAGGTGTTGAACTTCGTAGCCAAAGGTTCGAAGGGCTCGATGTCCGGGAAGGTCGCACCTTCCGGCATCTCCCATGTGATGAAAGAAATCAATATGAGAAGCCAGCTGAAGTGGAACTCATACCCTTGGTCTTGTGCTTCCCTGCAATCAAGTTCTAGATGGTTTACAAGGTACTTCACCCAATTCATCTGAAGTCCTTTTGTGCACTTCCCTGCAAGATCAACTACAAATCCAGTCACTTGGGTGGGTCGGTTCTTGCAAACTAACTTTCTTGCAATCAGTTAACATGCAAGGGGCACTACGTTGCTTTGAATAGAGGCTACCTTGTAACCTCGCGTGCCCTTCTTGACATCGCCATAAGTTTCTTTGATTCTCTGTGATAATGCTCGGTCTAAGGTCTTTTCAGGGTAAAAATCCTGTGGGTCAGGGCCCTGCATGCTAAGCCCTGTGATCTGATTGATCAAGGTCGGATCCACAGTGATGCATCGGTTCAACCATAAGTATCCTCTGTGATAACATGACAACAGTAACTTTACACATGCATTCACCTCCTGATGTCGTCCGAAGTGAGAAATCTTTAGCACATTGAGCAGTGTGGACTGCGCGAGGTTCTGGGTCCATGAATGCAGGATAATATTTGAGTTCTTACCTTTAGTTCTAGTCAGATACTTGTGCTGGGCGAGCATTCTCAAAGCCTTCCTGTCGCCAAGGTTGAAGTCACTGAACTTCAATGATGTGAGCCTATCCTGGTCGGCTCAAACTGCACGTATCCCTTTAGGGAGGTACGCCATGGCCAAATAATAGTCAAAGTCTTTGGTCACACTGTCCCAGTTGATGGCATCGCTTAGGGGGGGTAGGTAGGCAAGTAGAATTCTTGGAATCAGCCTGGCATTTGCGATATCGTCTCTATGTTTAGTACGCTTCTCATCGACCTATCAGGATAGTCCAGCTCAAGTAGTGGATAGAGAGGCTGCTAGTCCTCTCGTCGATGATGCTTGAATGCCTATAGATACTCCTCTTTCCAACATGACTCTCTCAGTCATTAAATCAAGCAGCACTTCTGTTACAGATGCTTTGACTGTGGTGAGCTCGTCGGACATACGCACTCGAGATAAATTATCGGGGTCACAATGATCTTAAACACTGCACAAGAATGAACAACAAGGGTGTGATGATCACTGTATACACTTGCTAGTCTGCGGGCTTCGAATTCTCAGTTGGAAAAAGTGTTCTTCGGGCATGGCATGACGAGATATATAGGCGATCTTGGAAATGGTTATGAGCCTCATTAGTTCATGTTCTGTCTATTATGGCATGGTCCAACGAGCTGGTGGTGAGCCATCAATTCTTTTCGATCCGTTCGGAGCGACAATCGAACAGATATATCGGCCTCTAACGACTATATTTCTTTGCCATGACAAAGTGGCATATGTCACTGTTCTGATATCCCAGCGAAGCTCCAGTTTTGCAATGTTTCTTTCTGTGAGGTACTCTCTAGAACGTACTGTAACTTTTAAATCTTATCCTTCTTCTTACTCAGCTTTCTAGCCTTCTTCCCAGTGAGCTTCATCTCGATGGTTCTTTTCCTGTTATGATTCTTATTTTCCTTGGATAGAGGCACTTCGCATTATTGAGGTTCTCTCCTAGGACTCAGGGGTAATACTTCTTCTATATCTGAGACATATACTTCAATCTTCTATGATTTCTCTGATGTTCTTACAGCTTCGCTAAGTAGCTTCGATCTTTTCTCCTATTCTTCAATCAACTGTGCGATCCTTCTAGTCATGAAATCTTTTAACTCTTGTCTCTGTTGTTCTAAAACCTCTTCTTCTTCTTTCTTTCTGGCTTGATCTCTTTCAATCCAAGGTTTTCCAAGTAACATAGTAAACGAGGCGCTGTCCTCAATAAAGTTGATAATCTCAAAATCTTCTTTTGTTGAAGTTCCATTGGCATTCATAGATATCTGAGTGATCCTTCCACATAGGTTCACCAGTTTTCCTCTGAAGAGCCCTATTCCTCTTAATGAAGGGATCATAACAGGCCTTCCTATAGTTTCCCAAGTTCTCTCTGTCATAACATTCACCTATGTTTCCTCATCCAGAACACAGTCAATGTCGAAGTCTCCTATTCTTACCTCGATGCATTCTTTTTCTTTAAAGACCTCTGATAACCTAACATGTCGGTGGTCATTCAAGGTGTCTTTCATCTGTAGTAATAATTTCTCTGATTCTTTCTGGGGGTCTGCTATTTCTGGATCTATCGTAGGGTTTTCCTGGTTCATATTCATTCTTTCAAGCTTAGCAATCATTCTAGGGAAATCCAACACTTCATGGTCCATAGCTTTGCAACAGAGACAACTAGATCTTCCACTAGGGAATTCCTTAGCAAGATGTCCCGGTCTTCTGCAACTATAACATAGGGTTAATCCTCTCTTTCTTTTAAATGATCCCCAACCTCTTCTGTACTGCGCACTAGGATCGTGGTAGCTAACCTGAAAAAAATTCTTTCTAGGATCCTGCATCCATTTGTTAGTCCCAACATTCTTTCTATGCATAGGTATAACATATCTATCATTATGCTTATCAGATCTATTCATATAAAAATTTCTTTCATCTATTAATGCCCTAGTTTTTAAACT
>ML779526.1:783667-797071 GCA_009831015.1 Picea engelmannii
CTACACATTACAAAGCTCACACATATTTGAGATATATATGAAAACATGTTGATTTTCTAACATTTAATCACGAATTCCTTTTAAATACTAAAATGAATAAAGTGGAGAATAATAAGGTGAAACCCAAGTATATTTATGGAAATGATGTCGTGAAAGGTTAATGGGGCGATGAAATGTGGAGAATGATGAAGGGAAAGGTGGATGAGAATAGGACATTTATGAGCCCCAACATGCCCCCCAACTTAACTTGTTGCATGTCCTCATGCAACCATGCATGGATCTTCTCAAGAAATTTTGGCATCTGAATGTTGGCTTTGAGTGATGATAATAAATGTTTCCAGGATGGGTTTTACATGAGTAACAACTGATATTTTCTTATGGTTGGTTCTTGTGTGACAACCATGAATATAAAGAATGTTGGTTCTTGTGTTAACAATATTCATTTTGTTACTTGTTCTCTTGTTGTTATGATAATAATTTGCCCATATTTTTACTGTAAAATGTATGCTATCAATGTGCATAAGGAAAACATCACTAAGTATAAGAAAGCCCTTTTTTTTTATATATTTGTGAATCATGCCAATATGTATATCAGTGCTTATGAAGTGAAGTGCAACAGAGTATCGTTGGAAAAAAAATGTTCATAAATGGTAAATGAGGTGGAAAATGGAATGATGGTAGTGGAAAAGTGGAGTGATGATAGTGAATAAAGTCCCCTACCCCCCCAACTTAACTTGTTGCATGTCCTCATGCAATGTGGCATAAGTCATAGAAGTGAAAAAGAAAGGGAACTGGATGAGGGAATTTTCCAAATTATTCATTGCTAGCAGTTGAGGAATTACATGATTAAAGTTTAGAAAATAACATATCTCCACTTACCCAAAATGTTAACGAACTATGCAATAGGAATATAGTTGGTTTTGCTCCCGTTTCCTCTCCATCTCCTATTGCCGGCTTCTAGGTAGAACGTTATGCTACATTTACGCAACTCCTTTGTGTCTGCCATGTATGTTTTAGTTGCCCTAGGATGTGTTTTGCTGCTCATTGTGGAAAACAGAAATAACTGGGTCTACATACCATCTCATTAATTTGATGGAGAGCATGGTTATGGGCAGTCCACAACAGTGGCGAGAATCACGAAGATTGAGCATGGCGATTCTGGGCAACGGCAAAGGTCAAAGTTGGATAAAAAGAACGAACAATTGTTGTCGATCCTGTATGAGGAATGCAGACGTAGAATAGATGTTGGGCACCACAAATTTCTCCTAATAGCTGAAGCGTTCATGGTGGATTGCTGGCACAAGTATTCTTTTATTTGTTTTTTTTAATTATGTGTTTGAATTTTCTTTTATTTGTTTTAAATTATTTGTTTGTTTGTTTGATTTGTTTTTTTTGTTTTTGTTTGATTGATTTAAATTATCTGTTTTTTGTTTTGTTTTTGTTTGTTTGTTTTAAATTATAAAACAATTAAAACAAAAAAAATAAAATTGTTTGTTTGATTATAAAACAATTATAATAACCAAAAAAAATAAAATTGTTTTATTATAAAGAATTTACTTTTTTTATATAAGAACAAAAAACAGATATTGTTTGTTTATTATAATTTTATTTTTTTTATTTCTTTTGTATTCTTATTTAAATCAGTATGGATGATCACGAGGATCACAACCATGTGAGACATTGTGAGGGAGAAGAAGTAGGAAACCAAACAGAAACTACTTTTGGGTTTCCAATTTTGCATACCACAAAAAATGTTAACATGAAGAACATTCCACTCTCTGCACTACCCACCTTTTATGGTAAGAGAAGTGAGGACCGAAATACCTTCCTGTTTGAGTTTGACATCTTGTGTAGAATTTATAACTACTTTCAAGATGCTCAGAAATTAAAACTTTTTCTTGCCACTCTCAAGGATTCTGCACTTAGATGGTTCATGGGATTAGGAGAGTCTAGTATTAGATCTTGGGAAGATATGAAGACTGTATTTCTGAAGAAATACCAAGACTATTGCAAATCTAAAGATTCTTGTAATGATATTTTTAAAATTCAACAGTTAGAGGATGAGAGTCTCGAAGATTACATGGTACAATTTGCTTATACTTCACAAAAATTGAAATATCATGACCTTCTAGACGATGCAATCATGTCTCTTTTTCTTAAAGGAATTTTGGAAGAATATCTAGAGACACTTAACCTGATGGAATCAGGAGACATCTCCCATAAACCATTCACTGAAATCTGAGAGATGTGTAGAAATTATTCATGAAGTAGGGCCAAAACTGGAAAGAGTGTTCGGGATCCCTATAGTAGAAACCTAAAAGGAGTTAGTTCTGGTGGGATTACAAGGGTATAAATAGGAAACATGTTGGAAAACTTCAAAACTGATATTCTAAGTAAAATAGGTTCCCAATTGGACACTTTAAATATTAAGAAGAAACAAGAGGAAGAGAATGCAACAATGTGCATATTTTGTCTAAGGTGCAGGAGGAAGCATTCCTCAAGGGAATTCCCATTAGACAACATTTCAGTTTGTGGCTTTTGTATTGAAGATCACCCAACTGAAAAATGCCCATCACTGTCCGGTTTATTATCCATTTATAAAAGTGGGGATCCCCGGGAATCTTCTTATGCACCTAGGAGGCCATGGAAGCCTAGGAGTCATCCTATGTACCAGGATCTACCACCTCAAGCTCCACCTTATTACCAACAACCACAACAATGGAACTCACCAAATTGGAAAAACTAGTCTCCACGGTATGCTTCACACCACCCTTGGCTACAAGGATGGAGAGGAGGGCATACCCAAGGAAACAATCAGATTCCACCTATTCCAATGGCCACTCATCTTTACCCACAGTTTCCACCAAACATCCAACAACTTTTGCCAGGTTTTTCCCCCCACCTTTACCTCCTATTCCACAACAACCCCAGCGTTTTCAAAATATAAGTTCCCCAAGACCAACATTATTACCATCACAACTGGTTCCTAACCCGAATAATAAACCAACTCAACCTCTTCACAATGTTGAGCTGCAAACCTTCCTGACATATGTTATTTCTCATGTTCCATTACATGAGATTCAACTAAGGTTGGGGAAAGTTATGGATAAATAGAGGCCTTCAGTAGTCATCTGGTAAGAAGAAGAAGAAGATGAAACTCCCGAAAAACCCACGGATGACACTAAGTGGGAAGATGTTATTATTCCCAAAGACTAGGAACAAAGTCTTCCCCAAAGTGAATCTTCAAATATTACAAAATCCCTTCTTATCTAAAGAGATTAGCAATTTAGAAACGAACAATTCGACTGGAATTTGGCATTATAAATGAATTGAAGAATATGTGTCAAAATTCCCCTGTTACAATCCATAAAGGACATTCCAATTTATAGTAAGGTGATCAAGGAATTGTGTATCAAGAAACCAGGTAGGAAACAAAAAGATCCTCCAACAGTACATCTGATAGGAGAATTTTCTGAATACATATCAGAGCAGCCTAGGGTCACAAAGTATGCAAACCCAGGGAATCTCGTAGTAATGATAACCATTAATAAGGTTCCCATTGGAAATACTCTCATAGAACTAGGGACAACCATTAATGTTATGACTGTTACTACCTTAGAAGAATTACAGTTGAAACACTTCCTTAGACCTACCCCAACTATTTTGGAATTAGTAGATAAGACAAAAGTTATACCTGAAGGAATCTTGGATGATATCATAGTCACATTAGCATCATGGGAATATCCAGTAGAATTCCTTATCATTCAAAGGATCCTGCTAAAGGGAATCTCATTATCTTGGGAAGACCTTGGTTGGCCACAACCAATGCATTTATTGGCTATAGAGAAGGTGAAATGACTATCTCTAATGGAATTTCTATAAAGAAACTTACCATATACCCACCAACTCAACCTGTTATAGAGAACCTATGGTGGATTGAATGTCCATATGAGAATGAGAACTGGGAAGAACCAGTTCTACCTAGTGATTATTCCTAGGCACTTCAGGAGCAAACAATGGAGAATGTGCTAAATCAATTTATTTATGGAATCACATGTGTTGATTTTCCTCAATCTTTTCCCTAATTTGAGTATATGTTTGGTGAATAATTTAAAGAACAGTTGGACCCATCAAATTTTTCTTCAACATCTTTTATCTTTGAGATATATGAATCTACCATATATTATACCATGCCTTATGATACTAGTCCTAGGAAATTCCTACATATAAATTCCAAACTAGATGCATATCAACAAGAACAAATAGTGAATGTCCTTAAGGACCAATCAGGAGCATTTTCCTTGGAATATACCGATATGAGGGGTATACACCTCGACAGATGCATTCATCACATATATACCCAAGCAGAAGTAACACCTGTTAGGCAACCTCAGAGAAGGATGAATCTGGCACTAAAGGACATAGTGAAGGAGGAAATACAAAAACTATTGAATGTCAGTTTTATTTATCCAATCTCTGACAACAAATGGGTATCCCCGCTTGTAGTGGTTCCAAAAAAAGTAAACAGAAAATAGATAATTTGTGTTGACTTCCGGGAACTTAATAATTCCACTCTTACGGATTATTTTCCTCTTCCCTTCATTGACCAAGTCTTGGATACCTTGTCAAGGAAGCGATATTTTTTCTTCCTGGATGGATATAGCGGATAAAATCAAATTATTATAGCACCTGAGGATCAGGACAAGACTACTTTCACTTGTCCTTAGGGAACCTATGCCTATATGCTCTTACCATTTGGTCTGTGTAATGCTCCTGCCACATTCCAACGAGCAGTATTAGGGATATTTGTTGACCTCATTCATGACTGTGTGGAAGTGTATATGGAATATTTTACAGTATATGGTAATAATTATCAAGAATCCCTAGATAATATGAAGAAAGTTCTTATTAGATGTCAAGAGATGAATTTATCCTTAAGTTCTGAAAAGTGTAAAATGTTATTGACTTAAGGAGTAGTCTTAAGGAATCATGTTTCATCTAAAGGGATTAAAGTGGATCCTGCTAAGATTGAGGTAATCGTCAAATTCCACCTCCAAAGACTCAAAAAGAGGTAAGAAGCTTTCTTGGACATGTCAAATACTACCGACAATTTATTGATAATTTTACAAAGATTGTTGCACCAATGTTTGGATTTCTTACAAAAGATGTTGATTTTGTTTGGACTGACCATTGTCAAACCACCTTTGAAACTCTAAAAGCTAAATTATTTGTGGCACCGGTTCTTAGGGGACCCAATTGGGCCCTTCCATTTCATCTATCCATTGATGCCTCCGATATTGGAATAGGAGGAGTATTAGGACAAAACGAAGACCAACAATCCTATGCCATTTACTTTGTGACTAAGAACTTGACCCATGCCGAGATAAACTATACAGTCACGGAAAAAAGAATTCTTGGCAGTCGTCCATGCCATCAATAAGTTTCTCCATTATATCATAGGATATGAGGTATTTGTACATACAAATCACTCTGCCATTATATTTCTCATGAAAAGACCTATTACCAATGGTCGAGTAACTAGGTGGCTCCTTTTATTACAAGAGTTCAATATCATCGTCCTTGATCGACCAGGAAAAGAGAACTTAGTAGTTGATTTTCTCTCACGCATTAATCATGAGGGTGATATTATTCCTATTGATGATAGTTTTCTAGATGAGCATCTCTTTTCCATCTCCAAAAAAAATCCATGGTTTGCAGACATGGAAAATTATTTGGCTACTAGAAAATTACCAGCTCATTTATCACCTCATGAAAAGCGTTGAATTATAACACAAAGTGATAACTACTCCTGGGTTGGCCATGACCTTTTTTGTACTGGACCAGACTTGATTATTCGTAGATGTGTTCGGGAAGACGAGATAGTAGAAATCCTATGAAGTTGTCATGATGGACCATGTGGTGGACATTTTTCCGATAAACGTACAACATATAAGGTTTTACATTCATGTTACTATTGGCCTAAGATTTTTAAGGATGCTACCAAATATGTGAGAAGTTGCGATAGCTATCAGAGGATAGGAAGACTCGCATCAGCTGATGAAATTCCCTTACGTGCCCAGGTTATGATAGAACCTTTTGAGAAATGGGCCCTTTATTTTGTAGGACCAATTTCCCCCATGTCTCGTAAGAAGAATTATATTCTTGTTTGCACATATTATGTCACCAAGTGGGTAGAGGAAAAAGCCTTGTTTAGGGCTATTGAAAAATCTGTTGTTGAGTTCATTTATGAAGATATTTTTACCCACTTTGGTGTTCCTCGTGATATTGTCATAGACCAAGGTACACAATTTACTTCTAAGTTGATGAATGAATTAACGAAAAAATATGGGATAAAGAATCATAAGTCCTCTCCATACCACCCACAAGCTAATGTCCAAGTAGAATCAACAAACAAAGTATTGGAAACTATCCTAACCAAAATTTTCCAATTACACCATAGAGATTGGGCTGATAGACATCTAGAGGCTTTGTGGGCATATTGTACCACATGGAGAAACGCCACTGGACATACCCCATACGAACGAGTTTATGGAAACCAAGTACTCTTACCGATTGAATTCCAAGTAAGGAATTTTCGTATTGTTGCACAATTGGGATTAGATTTAGACGAGGAAAAAAAACAATGAGCTCTACAATTGAACGAGTTGGATGAGATTAGACAAGATGATATCCAAAGGAAAATCTTAGTTCAAAACCAGAGAAGCAAGTGACATGATAAATTATTAAAAAGAAATAATTTCAACCTCATGATTGGGATTTATTGTTTGATTCACGATTCAAAACTTTTAAAGGTAAACTTACTACTTGATGGTTGGGTCCTTATGAGGTAGTTACTATTGAAATGGACACTCGAAACTGAGAGGGGGAGGGGGGGGGTTAATCAGTGTCACAAAACTTTGGAAAATTTTCCACTTTTCATAAATTAACTGAACAACAAACATTTATTTCATTTTCTCAACCAATATATAAAAGAATAAATATTTTATTTATTTATTTAACTTGAATGAATACATAAGATCAATCTTTGAATATATTCATCTTCAAGCAACTATGAGAGATCCAACTCTCTGTTACAAGACCCAGCTTGTAGTTCTCAGATACAAATGATAAATGAGGAATCCAACCCTCATAACAAGTCCCAGCTTGTTGATTTCAGATCCAACTAAGATGTGAGGATTCCAATCCTCATACAAGACCTAGTTTGTAAACAGGCACCAACCTGATAGAATGAACCTTCATTCAATCCATTATATATAAATATATATACTTCAACAAATTCAACTACACTTCTTCTCAGCATTCTTTCTTGTTTATATAATCTTCCAACTTGTGTGAATTTGAAGCATTGTGTCTGTTGATATTTGAACCATTGTACCTTTTCATTTAAATGATAATATTAATATTTAAATAATATTATTTTTCCTTTTATCCTTTATTCATAATGCTCATGAATTAACTCTCTTTTAATCATGACTATGTGTCGGTTCATTTTACTTCATGAGTTGATCACCAACATGGATCAACTCATTATATCATACTCATGCTTCTATTGTGTTCTTAGTTCACCAACATATCATTTTTTATCTTTTATCAATTCTCTTTATTGTTCTAGTGTTAACTCTTTGTCGAATTAAATCTGTATGAGGTGCTTTCTACAAATCATTTACATATGACCATAAGTGAAAAACCACGGGCTTATTGATTTAAGCAATGCCTCTTCTTTTACCCTTATTTCTCTATTCCATATGACCACGGGTGGTGACCAAGAGGTAGTATAAATAAGTTCTTGATCATTTTTCAAGATCGACGGTCACGTTTTAATCGCTCGATGAGATGGACAACTGTCGTTACTTCAGGAATTCATCCTTCGCGACTTCCAACCTCTGTAATATTTAAAATCTCCCAAAGCAGATTTCGTCGAAGTAGATGGGACAGTCGATATATTATTTACACGATGAACGATTCTCGTTCACTTCGAAACTTCGACGTTCGACAATTACAATCTTTGCAATCATTAAACCTCCTGGATCAAAGATGTGTGTCCATACTCTTCAACGATTGAGAACACTCTCCGAAGTAGATCAACGGTTAGCATCAGTTCATGGTTTATGCTTATTTTATTCTTCCACTGTACTAGATCAACGATCAATAAGGCTCTCAAATTAGATCAACGATTAGCGTTAACTTCCGTCTTCGGCGCTTTGGGTAATTTCTCCTTCACATTCCTTCAATCTTCCAGAATTCATTTCGCTGAAGTAGATCGGATGGTTGGATTTTATTTGCACGATGAATGGTTATCGTTCATTTCAGAACTTTGGGACTTTGTGCATTTGCTGGTGGTGAAACTCCTGAAGTACAAACTCCCAGAGTGATGTAACTTGTTGACGTGGAACTGACTAAGTTGCTACCACATGTCACTTAGATTCGTGACTGACGCATACCTAAAATGCCAACTGCACTTTGATACTTGTCATCATATGATTGTGGCACGTGTCCTTGCTGACGTGGATCTCCTCATGTGGCACATGTTCTTCTCCTGGATCTAACGGTTGTCCTAACTCCCAAAATGTATCTCAGATCGACGACTGAGAGTGACATCAGAACTTCGACCTTTGGGTGAACTCATATGTTCTGAATCCTTTTTCACTGAAGTAGTGAGCACTGAAGTTGACCACTATTTTGATCCAACAACCATCATGTATTTTCCAGATCCAATGGTCCTCATTTACTTCGGGACTTTGGGGCTCCAACCTTCATCTTTGCTTATCCTATCCTTCCACTTTATATAGATCGAACAATCAATATGACTCCTGGAATATTTATCAGATCGGATGCTTCATGTCATCTTTGGAACATTTGTGGCTTACACTATCCTTCCACTTTACTCGATCCAACGGTTGGTATATTATCTGAAGTGTTCCTCAGATCAGACGACTCATGTCCACTTCGGGACTTCGACCTTTGGGTAATCTTAATTGTTCTCAACCCTTTTCTGTCAAAGTGGTCAGGGTCAGAGTTGACCATGATCATGATCCAACGATCATCGTATATTATCCAAATTCGATGGTCCTCATTCACTTCAGGACTTCAGGGCTCCGTCCTTTGTCTTTGTTTATCCTATACTTCTACTTACCTTGATCTGACGATCGAGAATTCTCTCAGAGAATATCAATGATCAGGGATGATTGTGAGGTGCCAAATAGCACGACATTTAAAACTATCGTCAAGTTCCGCAATGGAAACTGCTCGTTGGTAGTGGAACTAATGCCAACCATAGATCTATTGGCTGGTTACGATCAACGGTCTAGAATAATTGCGGGATTGGAATTAACACGTTGTTTAATTCTCCCTTCTCACTCTACAATCAATCCCTACCCTTGATCTGGCGCTTGCATATCCAATGGTCACAACTTGATCTAATCGTTGACCAGTCCTCCAATGATCCTTCTCTTCTAACTCCCAAATCTGATGGTCCACATATAATTCTTCAAAACTATGACTTCACCTCGATCTAACGATCTTTCTTCTGATCTGTTCATCGTTATTTATCTGGAGATTTTAAAACCTTATGCTTCGCTACTTCTTATGTACATGGATTCTCTGCATGCTACCTCTCCTGAGTGTTAGAGTGGATTCCTCTGCACCTCATGTTATGTCTTATTCGCGACTACTCCTTAAAACTATATTAATGAGTATGATTCTTTCTTGAATCCTTTGGAGTTTTCCTGTGGGGATTTCAATCTCGATGGAATTTCTACAATGCGCTCTTCCTTCTGAGCTTTGATTAATGTCCTTTCTTATGAGCTTGAATCTCTGCATACTATTTGACATTTTCATTCTATGCTAAATATTATACCATTGACATCAATGAAAATTCATTAAAGACAATATGTCCAACAATCTCCCCCTTTGTCATTGAGGGAAACACACTAACTTCATACACAAACTCCCCTTGTGATGATGCTTTTCTCCTATGAATTTACTCTACCTGTTTGACATCAATGGCAAAGTGTTTCTCCCCCTATGATCAACCTTTGTCTGTCTACATGTTGTTGACCAAAATATGAACTTGGGTAACTCTTCCTGCAATCATGCTCTCTCTGCCTTTGACTACTCTTCCCCTTTGTTTCTGAAAGGGTATCTCTTTCTAACAATATCTCTCCCCCTATTAGTTCACTAACTATTTATCTCAGTCCATTGGAATATTTGTGTTTCACATAAGTAGTCTTCTTGATACCAACTTGTAGTGATACCCATTTGTAGTGATCAAGTCTTTCAAAACTTAATATAATTACTTTCTTATTTAATAACAAAAATATTCCTCCTGAGTTTTTTACTAACTTTCCTTTGTCAAATAGAACAAGAGTATGAATATTACTGATCTTTTTTATCTGCTTCTTACTCTTCTTCGATATTTCACAGGAATATCAATTTAGAAATGATACCAATTGATTTAAATACCAATTTTGTTATCAATTGATCTTTGTTGAATGATACTCCTTGAACTTCTCTGCTACCTTTATTTTTCCTCTTCTCGTATTCTACAACTAACCCTACTAATGATTTTTCTTTTGACCACTAATCTATAGATAGTCAAGATTTTCCATATGTTAATTTTAAGAACTCTTGGAATAATCCTTTGATTTTGTAGAAATCAATTTAAGCTTCTTTTTGCATTTTATTTCTTTGGATAACAAATTATGACTTGATCAAAATTTGATATTGTCCCATATTCTTCTATAGGCACTTCCTTTTCTTGGGCTTGATTTATTTTATATTGAATTTCACATTCTTTATTAGGACCTTCACCCATCATGCTCTTATTATTAATTTCTTCATTTCAGGTGTAATATCAACTTTCTTAATTTCTCCTTCAGATTTTCTTCTCCATATCTTTCTATGAGATATTCTTCTTTTTGGATCTTCTATTTCTAATTGTGTTTTTGGAGATTTGTCATCTCCTTTCTTCTTCCAAATTTTATTAGGTTTTGTCACTGACTTGAATGACTTATTTAAGGATTGACTTTTTGAACTCTTGTAGTTTTTGGATTTGTGCCCAAACCTATCATTGTTGTAACATCTCATTGTATGAAAAACATTTTTTGCGTGCCCAAAAAACTTACATCTCCAACATCTAATAGAGTTTTTGGATTTTCTTGTATATCCTTTCTCTAGTTTCTTGCAGTCCATTGCTTTGTGGCCAAAGCTATGACAAGAAAAGAAATAGCCATTGAAGGTGTTTCCATTCTTGATTTTATTTTGGCTTGAGAAATCTGTCATTTGGTTTTCTTCTTCCTTTTTACTTCTATAGATTCCTTCCTTAACAAAGTTCATGACTTATAATTGCTTTTTAATTGCACCTTTTCCTTTTGAGAAGGATGATCCTTTCTCATGTTTGTAAATGGTGATCCATTTGTCATTGTCTTCTTTCTTATTGTATCCAAGACCAATTATGTCATCAGTTGATCTTTGGCTCTTCCAAATATTATCTAGGATAGCTGAGTTATTCTGTAAATTTACAATCTTATTTGTCTTTTCATTCATCTTTTTGAGATTGACTATTTCTAACTTCAATATTTGACACAATTATTCATTTTTAGTAAACTGAATCTTCAGGGCTTCTTCCACTTCTTTAGCATGATCAAGTTGAGTCTTTATATTGATGACGATTTCTTTTGTCTCATCCAAGAATTCTTTGCATTTAATAGTTTTGTCATATGTCTTCAATTCTTCCATATCTTTTGTTAGATCAAAAAATTTAGTTTTCAATATTTTGATTTCTTCCTCGTATTCTAGCTGAATCCTTTTGAGGTTGATGGCTTCTAATTCAAACATTTGGCATGCTTCTTCCTTTTTAGTTATTTAGATCTTTTGGTCTTCCTTTTTCTTAGCTTCTTCAATTTGAATCATTAGATCTGCATTAGTACCTTCATTTATTTTTTTGAAATTGATGATTTCCAATTCCAACATGTGGTAAGAATTTTCTTTCCTTGTTAACCGGATCTTTATATCTTCTTCACTTTCTTTAATTTACTCAAGTTGAGTGTTTAGATTGTTAACTAATTCTTCTGATTCTTTTAGTACTTCTTTTCTTTTACTGTCATGTGTCTTTAATTCTTCCATCTCTTCTGTTAGATTAATAACTTTGGTTTTCAATCTTTTGATATCTTCTTCTTTGTTTTCTAACTGAATATTTTGCTCATGCTCTTCATGGTTAGATTGATCTAACTGTTGAAGTTTATCCAACTCTTCAAAAGTGGACATAACTATATATTCAATATGATAAAGAACGTTCACAGGAACTTTAATATGCATATAATTTCTCGTTTCCATACGAATCTCATCTATTGCAACTGTAACATCAGTCTTAAGATTATGTAATTTTCTTTAGTGATTACTGAGGTATGCATCAATTCCTGCATTTCATTTTGATTAGAAACCTTTTTCTCTGTATTATGTTTTTCAATCTGATGTAATTTTCCTTTTGTTTATCTTCTTCCTTATCTTGATAAGAATTATCTTCTTCTAAGTTTTGTTCTTTATTCTGACAGGAATCCTCTTTATCTGAGTCTTGTTCCTCTCTTTGACTGGATTTCTCTTCTTCTAGTGTTTCATTCTGATAACAATTTTCTAATTGGAGCCATAATTCTTTAGCATATTTGTAGTGCCTCATATTTTCTTTGAATTGGTCTGACAATCCATCCTGGAATGCTTTTAAGGCTACTGAACTGTTTCTCCTTGCTTCCTTTGCAGTTTTTGTTTTTCTCTTTGAAGTAGTTAAGTGCTAGGGCTTATTTAATACTGAATCCCAAACTCCAGATCCTCTTGACTTCACATATCTTTTCATATTTTCCCTCCATGATGAATAATCTGTTTCATCAAATAAGGGAGCTTCATTTGTGGAGATAACAATTTGTCCACCCATTTCTTCTGAATCTACCTTCAATGTTTAAACTGTGTTGAAGGCATCCAATCTGATACCAATTGTTGAAATGGACACTCGACACTGAGAGGGGGGGGGGGGTGAATCAGTGTCACAAAACTTTGGATAATTTTCCACTTTTCATAAATTAATTGAACACCATATATTTATTTCATTTTCTTAACCAATATATAAAAGAATAAATATTTTATTTATTTATTTAACTTGAATGAATACAAAAGATCAATATTTGAATATCTTCATCTTCAAGCAACTATGAGAGACCCAACTCTCTGTTACAAGACCCAGCTTGTAGTTCTAAGATCCAACTGAGAAATGAGGAATCCAACCCTCATAACAAGTCCCAACTTGTTGATTTCAGATCCAACTGAGATGTGAGGAATCCAATCCTCATACAAGACCCGACTTGTAAACATGCACCAAACTAATAGAATTAACCT
>ML779526.1:797296-811113 GCA_009831015.1 Picea engelmannii
CATTGATCTGGATTTAGGAGTGGAACGAATTGATTAGCAGACTGAATATAATAAACACAGAGATAGAAAGAATAACACAAATATCCAATGAACGATATCTTCTATTAAATAATGAAATAGGTTGAAACTGTAAAACTGCAGAACTGAAACTTGCTCGAATGGTGGTAGCTATCTCTAAGAAGAGATGTGGCTACTATGCGCATCTATCTAAGAAGAATGGATTACAATGAGGCTCCATAGGCCCTTTTCATATTACTCATGAATGACAAAACCCTAGACATCCAAAAACCTAACCCTAGAAGGTGAAACACCAAAAGTCGTGTGGGCCCTATGGGTAAAACATATGTAATATACATTTTACATATATAAAACATATATTAAGTTGGTGTAATTTGGTACCTCAACTTCATAGGGTTGTAACGTTTGCATACAACCTTCGTTTTAGGCGCGTGATAGCCTGTTGGAAAGGTCTTTCAGAGATCTACACATTACACCATAAATCTCTAACTCTGTCTATAGTATGACTGTGGTGAATCAAAAAAACAATGTTTGGGGCCCCAAAAAAACCCTGGAAGTACATCAAGATGTGCTGACATCAAAATAATCCAATTGGACTAGGTGAGAGGCCACCCATATCCACCTGGAGAATGTGTGAGGCTTCAGACAACCCCAAAAGAGTATAACTCACAATTATAAAGCATTACAAAAAGACTTGCTGAATCAAAAATGGACATGAGGATCCAATTGGAATAGGTGGGTGGCCACCAATATCCACCTAGATCATTCCTGCCCCCTTAGGAAGCAATGGCCTCCATTGTGTTGAGTTCCCCCATCAAGTGAGAAAACTCCTATTGGATTTGGTCTCGGGTGAGCCACTTACCTTGGTGTAGGAGTTTCCCTACCTTGACAACCCGATAAAGTTGGATCCACTGCTGGCAAGTTCCCTTGACATGTGTGTCCACTATCTGATCAGTGGATGCTTGTTCCATGCATTCATGCAGTCAGGGTTGAGCTCTATTGGTGTCAAATGTTCGACGATCTTAGAGGTGTCCAATAGCGGTGGAAAATATGGTCGAAGGAGATCCACATTGAATATTGGATGCAGTCCAAGGAAGGGTGGAGTGTTGAGCTCAAAATCATTGCTACTCACAACCTTGGTGATAGTGTAAGGCCCATAACGAAGTGGGTCAAGCTTTCGATGGGGCCTGATGAGACGCTCCTTCTGAAAATGTAACCAGAATTTGTTGCCAACCTAAAATTGCTGTGGTACTCTGTGTTGATCATGGCACTTCTTGTACTTAGCATTGGATTTCTGCAAAATATCCTAGATATGTTGGTGGATGTGCTAAATCCACTCAATGAATCTGGTGGCTTTGTCGATCGCAGAATGATCAGAGGAAGAGTCTGTTTGTGCAGTGGAAAGAGGAAGTGCAACATCAATGGGTCCCAAGGGTTGGAATCTCAGACCCACCTGAAATGGGCTATGGCTAATGGAACTATGGAGAGCCATGGTGTAACTGTGTTGGACATATGGTAGAATCTCGTCCCATGTAAGAGGATACTTAGAATTGTACATGTGCAGGATGTTCACAATCATCTGATTGACGACCTCGGTTTGGCCATCAGTTTGGGGGTGGAAAGAAATGGATTTTATGAGCTTGGTGTCCAACAGAGGCCAGAGACTTGACAAAAAGGTGCTAAGGAACTGTTGTCTAGGTCGGAGATGATGGTCTATGGTATCCCAAAGTGGACCCAAACTCGCTCGAAGAAGAGATTGGCAGTATTTGTCGTTGTGACATTCTTCTTACAGGATGTGAGGATGGCCATCTTCAAAACTCAATCAACGACCACAAACATACAGTCATTTCCATGATTGGTGGATGGAAAACTAGACATGTAATCCATGGAGATGGATTCCCACGGCTTCTCGGGAATAGGAAGAGGGGTATATAAGCCTTGCTTCTTGATGGATGGTTTGGAAATGGCACAGGAAGTGCAAGTCTGATATACTTGTTGACGTCCTGTCAATGTTTTGGTCAATAAAAATGTTTCTGAAGAAGGACCACAGTTTTCTCTACGCCAAAATGTTTTTCCACCCGATTATAGTGGGCTTCCAAAATTAGCTTTTCACGCTAATTTTCCAAAGATGTCTCATGTGGCATAAGAGTTCGTCCTGAATGTGAAAATCAGTGACAATGGCGCCTGTACCCAAGAGATAATATGTGGTGGTGAAGTCTGGATCTTGCTGGTAAGGTTAGGGCCACTCTGATGTTTCATGTCCATAGGAATGGAGCACAGTGGTGAGTGCAACCACAGGAGGCTGACTGAAGCAGTCAGCGACACAATTGGAGATACTTGTCTTATACTTGATGTTGATATGGAACTGTTGCAGGTAGGTGGACCACTTCTGATCAGTATGTATGATTGTCTCTTTCCCCAGAATGTAATGTTTCCATTAACGGTAGGCTTGTACAATGGAATACATCTCCTTGTCATAGGTGGGGTATTTCCAGACAATATCAGAGAGTGTCTCACTATGGTATGCCATCGGATTCCTGTGTTGAGTGAGAACTGCACCCACAACACAGTCAGATGCATCCGTCTCAATCTCAAATGGTTGTTGCAGATCGGGCAAGGAGAGTACTAGAGCTGAGCACAAATGATGTTTCAGATCATTGAATGCTCGTTGTTGCTCCTTCCCCCACATGAAATTGGCCCTACCACCACCCTTGGTCACCTGGATAAGGGCCCATGAAATATGGGAGAATCCCAACACGAACCGTCGGTAGAAATTGACAAGTCCCAAGAAGCTTCGAAGCTGGATTAGTGTGGTTGGGGCTGGCCAGTCACGGATGACTTGGATATTAGTTGGATCAACATGTACCCCATTATCATCAACAATGTATCCTAGGTATTATACCCTTTTCATGCCAAAAGATCATTTTTCCAAGTTGGCATAGAGCTTGTGTTGTCGTAAAGTGCTCAAAACCTGCTGAATATGCCACATGTGCTCCTCCCACGTTCTGCTAAAGATGAGGATGTCATTCAAATATACTACCACAAAGGAGTTGGTGAAGGGTCTCAATACATCGTCCATCAACCTCATGAAAGTGGTTGGTGCATTTGTTAAGCCAAACGACATGACTAGCCATTCATAGAGACCTTCTTTAGACTTGAAGGTTGTCTTCTAGACATCAGTTGGTTCGATGGGAACTTGGTGGTAGCCATACTTCCGCTCAATCTTGTTGAATAATTTTTCCCCTTTGAGTTGGTCAAGAAGGTCATAAATCCTAGGAATGGGGTAGCGGTTCTTGACTGTGATTTTTTTTAAGGCTCTGTAATCAATGGAGAGTCACCAAGTCCCGTCCTTCTTTTGTACTAGTACAATCGGGCTTCTGCAAGGGGAGGAGTTGGGTCTGATGTGCCCCTTTTGAAGAAGCTCTTGGATATGACACTTGATTTTGTCATTCTCCATCAACGAGTGTTGATAGACTGGTGCATTAGGTAGAGGTGTGCTGGGGGTCAGATCAATTGGATGCTTGACTTGGCAGTGTGTTGGTACTCCCGTAGGTGAGGCGAAGATGTCTCTGTATTCTTCCATGATATCGTCCACTTACTTCTGCTACAAGGAGAGGCATTGTGTAGAGGCCACAAATGTGGCAACGACCTTCTTCTTACTGTGAGCATGGATCACAAAGAAGACAAACTTCCCGGTCTGTGAAACGACCTTACTGCATTGCTTAGCAGAGATTAAAGAAATAGCAGTAGGTAGTGCCACCTCTAGGATCCTATACAATTGTCTACCCAAAGTAATGATAACACTCCGGGGTCTAGACTCATACACAACATGACGCTTCCACAAATATGTTTGTGCTAAAAGAACATCACAAAATTCAAGAGGGGAAATATCACACAATGCCTCATCTTTGAAAGGCTTGATACCATAAGGAAGACGACACTGTTGGCTGACACAAAGATCTCTTCCTTGGCGAAGCCAACCAATGGTGTAGGGTTGTGGGTGAAATTTTGTTGGCAGGTTCAACCGCTTGACAACCTCTGCTGAAATCATGTTCTTCTTACTACCGCTATCGACAATGAAATGAATCGGAGCCCCCTTGACCCACGTATGCGAGTGAAAGAGGCGTTCCCCTTCCGATGGTCCTTCTGGTTCGCTTGGCCAGACTTTAGTGGTAGTGACCGTGGCACGAGGGACTGCTTGGAGTGGCATTCGTCGGTGTTGTGCCAAGGAATTTTATGGTACTCACACCATTTCCCTGTGTCCTTCTTCATCTTCTCGTTGCCCTTCTTGTGTTGCATCTTGGATGAATTTTTCTGAGGGAGGCCATCTCGACTTGGTCCCTTGCTATGTGAGTTGGGGTTTCCTTTTCCCTGCTTCGACTGTGAGGGGTTTGCAGATCCAAAATCTCTCTGTTTCAGCTTAAATTTATGCTCGATCTTGACAATGTATTTATAAGCCATGCCCAAAGAGGCGATGTCCAGGAACTCCATTTCTATTTGAATGTATCTATGCAAACAACCATGGTATTTAAGCACCAGATGACGCTTAGAATATTTGATACCCAATTTGGTGCGTAGGTTATGGAAAATATTGGTGAAGTCTGGTACTGTTTGGTCCCTTTCTTGACGTAGGGTGGTCCATCTGGTGTAATGGTCCTCGTAGCTTCCAAAAGGGTAGTATTTTTATTTAATGGTGTCCCAGAAGGAATCCCATGTAGGGGCCACCACAAAAATTGCAGATTCCTCCATGGCCCTTTGCTTAGAGTAAGTGTCTCACCAGTCTTTAACATGGGGAATGACCTTGAGGAGTGAAAAAGTGATCTTTTCCCTATCAGAAAAATTGTGGACCAAAAATATCCTTCGAGCAGATTCAACCATTTATCTACAACATCCGCATATATCATTCCTTCAAATAATGGAATATCAAAATTTACCTGTACCTTGAAGGGGGTTGGATGGCCACTTGATGAATATGCTTCTCCCGTGGGCAATCGTCGAGGGATCTGTGCGAATTTGTCAATCATTTCGTTCCTTTATCGCACAAGGGCTTCCTCGAGCAACATTTTAATAGGATCTCATGCTCCATAATATTTCTTTTCGTCTCCCATGGGTTTTTTTCGGGCTTGGTGTGACCGATCTGGTAATGGCTTGATTGGTTCGAGTCCCAACTTCTTGTACCCAGACCTTGTCGAGGACATGCACGAAGAAAAATAAATGAAGAGAAGACTGCTCTGATATCACTGATCTGGATTTAGGAGCGGAACGAACTGATTAGAAGACTGAATACAATAAACAAAGAGATAGGAAGAATAACACAAATATCCAGTGAACAATATCTTCTATTAAATAATGAAATAGGATGAAATTGTAAAACTGCAGAACTGAAACTTGCTCGAATGGTGGTAGCTATCTCTGAGAAGATATTTGGCTACTACACGCATCCATCTGATCATAATGGATTACAATGAGGCTCTATAGGCCCTTTTCATATTACTCATGAATGCCAAAACCCTAGACATCCAAAAACCTAACCCTAGAAGGTGAAACGCCAAAAGTCATGTGGGCCCTATGGGAAAGTTGTTGTAATTTGGTACCTCAACTTCCTAGAGTCATATATTTTGCATACGAACTTTGTTTTAGGCACGTGATATCCCATTGGAAATGTCTTTCAGAGATATACACATTATGCAGTCAAAATCTAACTTTGTCTATAGTCTGACTGTGGCGAGTCAAAAAAACAACTTTTGGGGCCCCAAAATATCCCTAGAAGTACGACAAGATGTGCTGACATGAAAACATACAAACTAAGCCAGTTGGATTAGGTGAGAGGCCACCTGTATCCACCTAGAGAATGTGTGAGGCTTCAGAAAGCCCTAGAAGTGTAGAACTCACAATTATAAAGCATTACAGAAAGATGTGATGAATAAAAAATGAACATGAGGAGCCAGTTGGAATAGCCTCGTGGGTGGCCACCAATATCCACCTGGATCAATCATTTTTCCTTTTATCCTTTATTCATAATTCTCATGAATTAACTCTCTTTTAATCATGATTGTGTGTCGATTCTTTTGTCTTCATGAGTTGATCACAGACATGGATCGACTCATTATATCATACTCATGCTTCTGATGTGTTCTCCGTTCACCAACAAATCATATTTGATCTTTTATCAATTCTCTGTATTTCTCTATTGTTAAATCTCTATCAAATTAAATATTTATGAGGAGCTTCCTACAATTCATTTACATATAACCATATGTGCAAAACCATGGGCTTATTGATTTAAGCATTGCCTCTTCTTTTACGCTTATTTCTCTATTCCATACAACCGCAGGTGGTGACCAGGCGCTAGGCTAAATAAGTGCTTGATCACTTGTCAAGATCGAAGGTCATGTTTTAATCACTCGATGAGATGGACGATTGTCATTACTTTGGGATTTCGTCCTTCGTGACTTCCAGCCTCTGTAATCTTTCAAATCTCCCAAAGCAGATTTCACCGAAGTAGATCAGATGGTTGATATATTATTTTCACAATGGAGGATTCTCGTTCACTTCAGAACTTCAACATTCAACAATTTCCAATCTTTGCAATCATTAAACCTCCCAGATCAAAGACGCGTGTCCATACTCTTCAGTGGTTGAGAACGCTCTCCGAAGTAGATCAACGATTAGCGTTAGTTCATGCTTTACGCTTATTTTATCCTTCCATTGTACTAGATCAGCAATCTATAACACTCTCGAATTAGATCAATGATTAGTGTTAACTTTGGACTTCGGCACTTTGAGTTATTTCTCCTTCACTGTCCTTCAATCGTCCAGAGTTCATTTCGTCGAAGTGAATCAGACGGTTGGATTTTATTTGCATGATGAATGGTTCTCGTTCATTTCAAAACTACAGGACTTCCTACATTTGCTGGTGGTGAAACTCCCGGAGTGACGTAACTTGTTGAGGTCACTTGTTGACATGGAACTGACTGAGTGGTTGCCACATGTCACTTAGATTCGTGACTTATGCATACCTGAAATGCCAACTGCACTTTGATACTTGTCATCATCTGATTGTGCCACGTGTCCTTGATGAAGTAGTCTTACTAACATGGATCTCCTCATGTGGCACATATTCTTCTCCTAGATGTAATGGTTGTCCTAAATCCCGAAATGTATCTCAGATCGACGGTTGAGAGTGACTTTGTAATGTCCCCACTTTGGGACATCATCACAGTGTAGAGATTTATGATGATCAGAGTAGCCAGATGGATGTTATAGCGAGTACAGGGGTATTTGAGAGGCATTGTGGGGTCCAGCTGGCGCTAATCCTCATATTCCATCATTATGGGCCATTCCACATAGGTTGGCTTTGGTTTCGTTGCATTATGACGATTTCCATGATTTTGACTATTTTGAGCTATAAGTTAATTGAAATCACTGAAGAGGTCATTTTGGGCACATTACTTGGAGGAACCTCTTAGTGTAATAGCTCATTGGAATCGGGAGGAGCAACACTACAGGATGGGATGGCTAGAAGTGACTTTCAGTGGCCAGGGAAGCCACAAGGAGAGATAAGGAGTTTTTCAAAGGTAAAAAGGTTAATTAATTAATTAAAGTGATTTAATTAATTTCAAGATCTTGATCAATGTGTAATGCAGAAAACTCATCAACAGTCTCCAAGAATCTTTTGATTTCAAGATCATCCTCAAACACTTTCCAATGTTTGACATTGTCAGGTATGGAGGGCCTATATTTTACTTCTATATCATACCTGAGCTTGGGTGGCATAGGAACTCTGAAATTGCTAGCTGATATAGCCAAAGAGTTAGCCATGACATGCTCTTCTCTCGGAATGAATGAAATGTTGAAAGCCAAGAAAAAAATGTCAATGAGGTCCCATACTTCATTTCTGTAACTTCTGAGCCGAGGGTGTTTGGCCTGATAGATATTTCTTATTTGCTGGACAATCAAATCAGCATCTCCAAACATAGCTAATTCCTTGATCCCCGTGTCTTTTGCAACCCTCAATCCCATAACAAGAGCTTCATACTCTGCCACATTATTGGTAGCTTCAAACTCTAATTTGTAGGACAGAGATATAGTTTCCTGAGCAGCGAAGACAAGGACTACTCCAGCACCAGCACCTTCTCTAGAAAAATATCCATCAAAGAACATTTTCTATACAGAGGTGATCGAGGGAGAATATTCATGGGGGGTAATGGACTTTCTGATCTCAAGAAGAGGTTCAGGGGCATCTGTGAGCTGCAATAAGCTGGATCCCAAATCAGTATCAACGGTGAAGATAGGATGATTGGTGGGGTTTGCTTCACCACTGACAATGTAGGCCATCTGAGATTCTTTGTACAGTCTTCTATGCTCCCCTCCAAAGACTGGAAGGGTGGCATATGTGAGGTCCATATGTAATGTTCCCCCAAGCATTTTTATCCAAGATATTGACAATAGCATGCCAAACTTGGGAGGGACATCAGCCACCACGATATCCATGACTACACTTTTCATGGACAGTTGAAAAAAAGTTACCACCAGGTCTTTGATGACCCCAAGACATTGCACCCTCCTTGAATCGAAAGAGTAAAAATCATGATAATCTTTTGTGATTTCCAGCCTGAGTTCTTCCATGACAATTTTGGGCATGAGATTATGGGATGTCCCAGAATCTATCAAACATTTATGCAGCAACATATCATGTATGTTCAGGGATGTGTAGAAGGGAGGGGATGAATCGTCTTTATCTTCTACCATAGGGCCTAGAATGACTGCTGGTTTTTTGTCTTGGAGGTTTATTGAGTCTATGGAATGGCAAGATGTCTGAGGCTGCAACAGCTTAGAGAGGTATTTTCTGAAATCTTCATGCTTCACTAGCTCTGAAATGGGCACAGGGATCCTGATCTTTTGGACTTCATGCTCAAAACTAAAGGAGGAAGGGGGCTTCAAAATTTCTCTCACCTCTGGGACACTATCTTTGGCTATTGGTGGGGAATTCTAAGCTTTCTCTTCTTTGTTGCGATTCACTGCATATTTAGCAGGATTCTCTGCTCTAGGAGTTGGATCAGGGGCATCAGACTCCTCTATTCTCTTTTTTGACCGGAGGTTGTATTTTCTAGGAATAGTATGGGCCTTTTGGCCCTTGCTTAGCTCATTTATTTGACTGTTCAGGAGGGAATCCTCGTAGGCAGGTTGAGTTAAATGGGGAAAAGGGGAGGTGTCTCCAATACAATGAATTTCGGTGTCAAGCTCTTCTTCTTCCCTCTCCTCATCATCAACAACGTTATTTTGGAGATGGGTTTGAATCCTCTGATCATCTCTATCTCTGTTCCTTTGTTCCCTTGGCATAATTTGAGGAACAATGTTATTCGACCTCCTGAAATTGCCTTTGTTGTCAACATTTTGGGGATTTCTATATGCTGGCTTCCCTTCTAACTCCAACCTTTCCATCCTAGCCGAAAGTGATTTTAGTATCTTGGTTACTTCATCCATTTGAGGAGGCAGGGCAGAGGAATCAGATGTGGAGGCTTCAGGTCTCTTCCTGGGTATGTCTCTATCAGTCGTATTTCTGAGTTAGTCAACTGCCAATATATTAGACTCTACTTCCACAGCCACATACTGCATATGAGCCAGGGAAGTGGCTCTTCTTTCCCTCAACGAGAGGCAGAAATAGGGGTCAAAATCACTGGCATAAGTAATTTTGGTTGAAGCCTCTGTAGGCTTTATCTCAGCGGGGATCTTATTGTACATCTTGTTGAACCTTTTGGAAACTTCAGAGATAGATTCTCCCTCTTTTCTCTTTAGGGACCCAAACTTTGTGATATAATACATGAAATCCTTTTTATCCCCCCATTGTCTCAAGAAGACATTATCCAAAGCCTCAATCCCATCGATAGATCCAGGAGGCAAGGCCCTAAACCATTTCCTAGCCTCGCCTTCAAGGCTATGAAAAAAAATCCTCATCCATACGTATGCATGCATGATGACATGATGATCTGTAAAACTGTAAAAGGCTTCAAGACGTTCCTCTGCGGCTATGTCTCCTTCGCCTGTGAACTTGGGAAACTGCTTAAGGTAGCCATCTGTTGGGAGGGCATTCAGAAGTTGAGGCAAAACAGAGGGGGCATACCTAGCAACTATTATGGCCTCCATTCTAGTCATGGGGGGATTTTCTCCTGCCATAGGAATATTGGGTGGAGGAGAACTAGGAGGGGGAGGAGTTCGAACAGGGGAGACTGGAAATGAGCTTCCAAGAGGAAAGGGGAACAACAGAGGATTTAGAGAAAAGGCTACAGGGCTTGAGGCAACAGAGGCTTCTCTCTCTGCAGTAGCAACAATAGTAATAGGAGGAGGGGTGGTAAAGCCCGGGGTAGGAAAGTCTTTTGAGGTGTTGGGTCTAAACCATGGTACAATATCAGGAGATAGAGGAGTGACAAGGATTTCTCCCTCGAATCTCAGCCCGGGAGGGGAAAACTCAACAGGAACACTCCCAAAATTTAAAGTTCGGGAAACTCCAACAGAAGGTATAATAGGAGAATGAGAATCAGAAATTGGATTTTCTATAGAAGGATCGTGAAAATCATCAGAAATACCTGGTTCGGCAGTGGAAGTTCCTTCTCGAAGGGCCCTTCTCCTTCTAATAATTTTCTCTCGTTCAGGGTTGGGTGTCACTAAAGGCAGCAATGGAGTAGACCTCGTGTGTTTGCCTCTAGAAGCCACAGCTGAAACAGTGGAGTCGCCAGTGGATTTGCCTCAGCGAAGTCACCATAGTGGAATCACCAGGTGCACATTCACAATCTTGGATGTACTAAGTTCTGATGCACCTTCAGAACTAGTAAGCTTTGTCGTTCAGTCCCAGGGAAAATCTTCAATTTCATCCCCAGCAGCGGTGCCAGATATGTTAGCACCAGGAGTCACCTCTTGATTGCAGTAGAGGTAAGCCCAGTACCCATCAGTTTCTATGTCACAATGAATAAATTTAAGGGTGGTCTAATGGACACAGTCTCAATATTATATCGCTTTAACTCATAAAACTGGGTTGGCATGTGTAGACAAGTGAGGTCTTGGTCTAACTTCAGTCAATGATTTGTTGTAAAGGGTGAGTAGGGGGAAGAAATGGTGAGGACATGTAAGGGCCTTATATGGACATCAGGTCTTCCAGCTGCCTAAGGAAGAAAAACTTCAAGAGCGAGATCCTCTCAAACCCAAAGTTTTAGACACTAAGATATGTCTAAATGACACAACCACAATAGCACGATGATCAAACCTACATCACAGTGCTACTGTAACATCCCAACTAGATCCTCCAATTCCGAGCTACTCAGTGTAAGAGGGGGAAAGATAACACGGAAGACTGATTAAAACTGGTGAAAATATTGCAGTGATCAAACCTGCATCACAACAACATCACAACCCTTGACTGGATCCTCCAATTCTGAGTGTCTTAACACAACGTTTACAAAGAGATGAAAATGGAACTGACTTTCATTAAACAAGAAGTCTCAAAGACATTGCATAACCAGAAGTCTCAAATACATTGCATAACCAGAAGACCAGAGGCCTCGTTAAAAATTTACAAGCGGGAGCATAACTCTACCATCGACCCTTACAAAATATGAAAACTGCCTACATATACCCAAAATAACTTGCCACTAACTGTAGGAGAGTCGTTGAGCCTTTGCATTCAAGGCTTCACATCTTCTTCTTCTCCTGTCAGACCGTGCATACATTCTACTATCAGACACGACCTCGAATCAGTATGGGCCTTGCAGAAAACTTCATTGACAGAGTGACCCTGGGCTGACAACCTGCCTCTACGGTCGATGCTCCCATGCCTTCCATTTATAGGGTGAAATGAGGTTTCAACTACCTCCCCCCTACTTTTTATTCTCATTAATTGTCTTCATTGGGATCAAGTTGAGCCCTGACATCCATGAATGCTCTAGGCGGTGCCCCTGACTTTGCCAAATTAATCTCGATGCCTCGAGCCCTGTTGTTGTCCTTCTACAATCAATACAGGCACCTTCGGCCCTTGGCACAACTCTTATCCATCGTTCCACATGACCTCGGGTCATGAACCTACACTTAAACACTAAACGCACTTCATGTATCGGGACCCAGGAGTATTGGCAAAATACAAGCCCAACACTCTACCCTCCGAAATCCCAAAATCTAATCTTTGAACTAGCACTTTAACACCTACTAGCTCCTCCCTTACTTCTCGTCCATATGATCATCGACTGTGACCACAGACCTTAATCCAAAAAGGTGCTTCGGAATTCATGACTTCGCGAATCCTGTTGCTGAGTCCCTCGACTCCTTCAAGTTCTGAAACCCGAAATAGGGCTTAACGATCCTTAGCTTCTCCCTTGGATTATTTCCATGTGACCTTGTCCCGTGACCACCGTCTGAGCCCAAAAGGTACTCGTCACATTTTGCGTATCGGCGATGGGAAGGAGTTGGCTCCTTCTCCCTCAAACTCCCGATAGTCATTCCTATGAAACCTCGGATGACTGCCACCTGTCCCCACGAGATCGGATGACTCCCATGAATCCCGGGTTTCGGGACTTCGACATATTGACACTTAGGGCCTTGGCCCTTTGGGACTTCGCGCTTCATGAGTTCTAATGACTCTGCTTCCTTACTTTCCTGACTCACAAAATCGTGACTTTGCATGATGTTATTCCTCGTGCAACTCTGTGATCGCAATCACCCGATGGTCGTCGATATTATCCATCGATGGATCCTCGCCATTGAAAACTAATCTTTGCCTGCTCGCTTGATTTGTGTCCATATTAGACCACTTTAAATTTTGCGCTTTGAGCCCGTAGCTGCGGCCTATGTAAACAAAGGCTTGGACGACTAGATAGGGGATGGGAAAACAGGGAGACATGGGCAAAGACCCTGACAAGTTTAAGTGCTAACAACTTGGATGACTGAATGGAGGCTCGGGGAAATAAGAGGATCAATGACCAAGGTAAAGAGTGGAACACATCGGTTCAGGGAAAAAAAAACCGGAAAGGCTTATGGCAGATGGCTTTCAGGCGATCTAGGCAGGAAACATGGCTCTAAAGACTCTAACGGGTTTATGTGGTAACAGAAGGTTCAAATTAAAAATCCGAGCACTCTGTTTGAAAAGGTCTCTTTTTATCATGCCTACAGAGATTTCAATAAGGAAGCAGATGTACTTTCAAAGAAGTCACTTAGAGATCATAATCAACGCGGAGAGATTATCTACACTGAGTGGGAAGATAACAAGCAAGGACCTTCTAGGCGCTTAAAAGTTTTCTAAACTTGGCAGGATATAAATGGCCTAAGTTGAAGACATTTTCTTTTTTCTATGAAGTTTACTTGTGTTGTTTTGAATTTGGTTTGGAATTTTGTCAAAAGACATGGGATTCTGGATCTTTTGATTATTCGAAAAGTTGTATTGACAACAATGATTTCTCACAATAGTGTTGTCTCAGTTTTTGTGATGATTTTTGAAAGTGGTTTATTAGATATGTAACCTTTTATATTTACTAATATAAAGAGTAATTTTCTTGTTTGGAAAAAGTAAAGGTAACATTTGTTGCAATAGACAAAAAATCAATTAGTTTTGTCACAAGTTCAATAGATAAATTCATCAATTTCCTTTTACCTCTTTGTTTTCTTTTTAGCTTTCTCACAGGCTCAATCATGTGGGTCTTTTTAATTTTGTATTTTCATCTTTGAGCCATATAGATCATATAAGTTTGTTCTGTGGTTCCAAATGTGATATGATATTCCTTGTAGGGAAGGGACTTAGAAGAAAGAGAGATGGAAGT
>ML779526.1:811635-829765 GCA_009831015.1 Picea engelmannii
TCTCATTGTCAACTCATCATTGGTTACAAATTACAATACCTTAAATGAATCTATTGATAGTCTTTGGTTGATATACCAAATTCGCAGTAAATAATTTTATAACTTTATCATTTAATTTCAACTAACTTGAGGAATCTTATAACTCTACCAAACTTCATTTAAATGTTCATTGCATCTTTGCACCAAAAGACAAGTACGGATGTTTATTTCCATTACATCTTTTTTCGTGAAAAGACTAGTGATGTTTTTAGGTTTTAAAAGAAAACATGCTATGATATGATAAGTAGATTTCTCAGATCTTTCTAATTGTTGAATTGGTATGAGAATAAATTAGACCTTGATTATATTTTGTAAATCAAGTAACAAATAATCACTTGTTTTTTTTTTTGTTGATAAACTACAATAGAAATTAATTTATATTGTAATGTTCACAATTGCATACTCTTAAACTTTTCATTCTTATTGTTGATTAATTGGGTTGGTTGTCATTGATTTCAACCCTTGAAGAAAGTCCGGTAGCACAAAGGTATGGGTAATGGACCCAAGTTTGTTTGATGTATAATGGTATGAGTTTTAATATATTTGTTAGAAAACAGGATCGCAGAGCAATAAAATAAAACAAATGTGGAAATAAAACACAGAAGATACACAATACAATAGAGACATAGATATATGTGGTTCACCCAGTGTGGGCTACATCCACCGGAGAAATTGCCAGGTCCTTCCTTTATTATTATCCAGCAAATGAAGGGATACAACCTACAACACACCCGTTGTAACTTCCTCTTCTTTTTCTCACAGACTCCTCTCTCAGAATACAATATTCACAATGATACATAGCCGCAATACATTTCCATCATAAAAGAGGGTTGCCTTCTAGGGAAAAAACCCTAACATAACTTCTACCATCAAATTTGCAGCCTTATAATGAACGGTCCAAATTTACAATGAAATTACAATACACATTTACAAGACAATTGTTCCTTCGGGGGCTTCATCTCTGAACCCCTGTCAAGGGCCTGCTTGCCCCCGGACCCCACATAGGGGGTAACCCCTCTCTACACTCTCCCGTGTGGAGGAGTGTACATTCTTCCGGGGTGTAAATTCTTCATGGGGTATAAACACGACTGAAAAAAAAGACCTCTGAATCATGAAGATAATTAGGCTCCACAACCAACAATCTCCCACTTGGAGACTGATCTCAACAACTCCACCGCTTTTGTATCTGCTGGACTATGAACCTTCTTGGACCTGGAAAATTTCTCATCTTCATCTTCATGCTTGAAGACCAATTGAATCTGAGGAGGAACTCAATTTCTCCCTAGTTACTCCCTTAGATAACATGTCTGCAAGATTTTGGCTAGTGTGTATCTTTTCCAACTTCAAATGTCCATCTTCCAAGACAAATCGTATGAAATGGTACTTGAGATGTATATGCTTAGTATTCTAATGGAAATTCAATTTCTTTGCAAGATGAATGGCACTCTCACTATCACAGTACAACCTGCTATTCTCCTACTTCTTTCCCAATTCCTCCATAAACCTATGTAACCAAATCATCTATTTACTAGCCTCTGTAGCAGCAACATACTCTGCCTCTGTAGTTGAAAGTGCAACAACCTTTTGCAGTTTCGAAATCCAACTTATTGTTGTTCCACCTATAGTAAAAAATACCCTGTGGTTCTCCTCATGTTATCTTTATCACCTGCCATATCTGAATCAACATATCCCTGTAGAACAGTTTCTGAATCGCCAAAACATAATGCATGAGTAGCAGTACCTATCAAATACTTGAGAATCCACTTTATTGCCTCCCAATGTTATTTACCTGGATTGTTCATATACCTGCTAATAACTCCCATTGCATGTGAAATATCTGGTCTTATGCAAACCATCACATACATCAAGCTGCCAACTACTGATGAATAAAGGACCCTGGACATGTATTCTATCTCCTCCTGTGTCTTGGGAAAATTTTCCTTAGTTATTTTAAAATGGCTGGCCAAAGGTGTACTAATTGGTTTTGCATTATGCATTATAAACCTCTCAAACACCTTCTCTATGTACTCACCCTAAGACAATGTCAAGTTGTGATTTATCCTCTCTCTTGTTATTCTCATACCAAGGATTTTCTTTGCAGCACCCAAATTCTTCATTGCAAATGAATTAGCTAATTTCTTCTTGAGCACATTTATATCCTACATATTACACCCTGCAACAAGCATGTCATCTACATACAATAGCAAGATAATCTAGCTTCCATTTTCTAGCCTTTTAAAATAAACACAGTGATCAGAATGACATCTACTATAACCTTGTTCTATCATAAACCTGTCAAACTTCAAATACCACTGCCTTGGAGCTTGCTTTAGGCCATACAGTCTCTTCTTCAACCTGCATACCAAATTCTCCTTTCCTTTGACCTCATACCCCTATGGTTGTTGCATATAAATATATTCCTCCAAATCCCCATTGAGAAAAGTTGTTTTTACATCTAACTGTTCAAGATGAAAATATTTTACTACCACAAGACTTAAAATAGTCCTAATTGAAGTCATTTTAACAATAGGAGAAAATATTTCATCAAAATCTATACCTTTCTTTTGCGCAAACCCCTTTACAACAAGTCTAGAAATATACCGCTTTTTCCCTCCATATTCTTCCTTCAACTGGTAAACCCATTTATTCTACAATGCTCTTTTTCCTGCAGGAAATTGAACCAAGTCCCAAGTCTGGTTATTTACCAAGGAATCTGTTTCCTCTTTCATGCTTTGCTCCCACTTCTTTTTGGTTTCTACATGCACTGCCTCTTCATAACATTCTGGTTCACCAGAATCAGTCAACAATAAATAATGAAATAAAGGAGAGTATCATTCAGGGGGTCTACTTAACCTTGTATATATTCTAACAACACTTGCAGAATTTTTATGCACCTGCTAATCCTATTGTTGTACATTTTGATTTCCTGGTACCTTTGGAATTTCTTTTTTAGTGATCTCATCAAGCACTGTGTATTCTAGTTTTTATTTTTCTCGTTTATTTCCCTGCAACTGATCTTTGTACATGAACTTCTCATTGAATATGACATCTCTAATCCTAATGATTTTGTTATCTTCATAATCCCATAATCGACAACCAAAATCATTAACACCGTATCCAATAAAGTTACACTTCTTGTATTTTGCCTCAATATTTGTTCTATTTTCTTTATCAATATGGACAAATGATTCACAACCGAAAATCTTCAAAAAAGAATAGTTTACCTTTTTACCTATCCATGCCTCCTATGGAATTATACCATCCAAAGAGATTGAAGGTCCTCTATTTATTAAGTAAACAACAATATCTACAACATCTACCCAAAGATGTAAGGGAAAACCAGCATGCAATCTGATACTCCTTGCATGCTCCATGATTGTCATGTTCATCCTTTCTGACACACCATTTTCTTGTGGTGTTTCTAGAACTGTCTTCTCTCTACGAATCCCATGGTATGAACAATATTCATCAAAATCCTTGCTGCAATATTCACCTCCATTGTTTGATCTGAGACACTTCAATCTTTTTCCTGTCTCATTCTCAACCAAATCTTTCCATTTCTTAAAAGTATCAAAAACATCATATTTTTGTCGAATGAAATAAACCCAAGTTTTTCTAGTTGCATCATCAATAAAAGTAACATAATAACGAGATCCACCAAGAGATGATACCTGAGTTGGTCCCCATACATGTGTATAGACAAGCTCCAACCTTTCACTTGTCTTTTCTTTTCCGGCTCTGAGAAATATGACTCTCTTATGTTTTCCATAAACATAATGCTCACAGAAATCCAAATCAATTTGTTTAAGATATGGCAACAAATTTCTTTTGTGATGTATCTACATCCCCTTCTCACTCATGTGTCCAAGCCTATGATGCTACAGTGTTGTATCCACTCCTATAGAAGCTAAAGAGATAGAAGAGTCAGTATTACTAGTACATAAATACAATGTACCTACCTTCTCTCATTTTTCTATCACCAATGATCCTTTGGTGACCTTCCACACCTTGTCTGTAAATATGGATATACAACCTTCACTTTCCAACTGCCCTATTGAAATTAGATTTTTCCTTAGATCTGGAACATGTCTTACCTCTTTCAACAACCATTGGTTTCCATTGCTTTGATTTATTTTTACCTTTCCCACTCCAACAATTTTACATGGTGCATCATCACCCAAATGAACCTATCCAAAATCACCTTGAAAATAATATATAAAATGTTTCCTATGGGGTGTGGCATGAAATGAAGCCCCTGAATCTACTACCCAAGACTCATAAATATTATCTACAGAAAGAATCAAAGAATATTGTAACACATCACCTGTTACATTTGCTTCCTCATTTTTCTCCTGTTGTCCATCTCTCTGTTTCTTTGGAGCTCTGCAGTCTTTCTTCAAATGTCCTTTCTTCCCACAATTCCAACACTCTATCTTTCCAAATCTGTATTTGTATCTTCCCTTCCTAGAATTCCCGTGGTTCCCTAAGCCCTTTCCTCTATCATTGTGTCTTCCCCTGTTCTCCATGTTTAACGCATTACCTAATGTCTCACATGTGCTTTTCCATTGCATTTCTCACTAAGGATGACACCAACAATAACATCAAATTTTAAAGTGTTTAAACCAGAGATAGAGTTACTTACAACCATGACCAAGCCGTTCCAGCTTTCTGGAAATGAGCACAATATTAGAAGATCTCTGACCTCATCATCAAAGTCCACTTTTACATAACTTAGTTGATTAGTAACCGTATTAAATTCAGTTAAATGATCTGCAACAGACCCACCTTCTGACATCTTCATATTAAATAATCTCTTCATTAGAAATACCTTATTGGATGCCGAGGTTTTTTCATACAGTTTGGCCAATGCGTCCATCAACTCCTTCGTTATATTTTCTTTCAAAATATTGAAAGCCACTGACATTTCTAGGCTTAGTCGTATCGTTCCTAGTGCCTTTCTTTCAAGAACCTCCCATTCTTCATCCTTCATGGATGTCGGCTTCTTTGTTATTCCACCCAATGGTAGGAATAGATCATTCTGATATAAATAATCTTCCATATGCATCTTCCATAACTGGTAGTTTTGGCCATTAAATTTCTCGACCCTAAACTTTCCATCTTCCGCCATTGCTCCCACTCGAACCAGGAACCCTCTTTTCCTATGAGTTACCTTTTTCTCTGATACCGGTTGTTAGAAAACAGGATCACAGAGCAATAAAATAAAACAAATGCAGAAATAAAACAAAGAAGATACATAATAAAATAGAGACATAAATATACATGGTTCACCCAGTGTGGGCTATGTCCACCAAAGAAATTGCCAGGTCCTTCCCTTATTATTATCCAGCAAATGAAGGGATACAACCTACAACACACCTGTCGCAGCTTTCTCTTCTTTTTCTCATAGTATCCTCTCTTAGAATAAAATATTCACAATGATACATAGCCGCAATACATTTCCCTTATAAAAGAGGGTTTCCTTTTAGGGAAAAAAGCCCTAACATAACTTCTATCGTCAAATTTGCGACCTTATAATGAATGGTCCAGATTTATAATGAAATTACAATATAAATTTACAAGGCAATTTTTCCTTTAGGGGGTTGCTTGCCCTGGGACCCCGTAATCGAGGGGATGGACCCCCCCGAACCCTGTAGAGGGGATAACCCCCCTCTGCACTCCCCCGCGTGGAGGAGTGTACATTATTTTGGGGTGTAAAGTCTTCGGGGTATAAACATGGCTGAAAACAAAGACCTCTTAATCAGGTAGATAATAAGGCTCCACAACCAACAATATTTGCAGGTAAAACTATTCTAGATGGATATTACATGTCATGCCATTTCCAGTGGTACGTGGAACTTCACATAACTCCTCACGGTTAGATATTTATGGCCATGTGAAGTTGGAGAACCCTCATGATTTATCTAAAATCCCATAAAAGGTCAAAGTAGTCAAAGTGGTTGCAAATAAGAAATTATTTAAATAATAAAGTGGTTGCAACAAGAAATGGTGAGTTTACTATTTATGGATAAGTCAAAGTGGTTGCAAAATAAATTATTTAAATAATAAAGTTAGTGGAGAACTAGCTATTTGTGGAAAGTGGTTAAGTTAAGTGGACAAGTGGTTAGAAGTGGGTTTACCCTAAAATAAAGAAAGTGGGTTAAGTTGGTTAGAAGGTGTAACACACCCATGGTGGGGCATAATTTTTTTTTTCTTCTTAAGAAAATCAATACCCTCATTCGGTGTCTCTATTCCATTCTTCTCTTCCAGAGCTTTCCAGCCACAGTTTCCATGCTCTAAACCGAGCTCAGAGCGGGCATATATCCTTTCCCAAGTTCTTCGGGTTCTTCCATCCCTCTGTACTTGCATATGACCATGGGATATGACCATACGCCAAGAAAACAGATGCCAAGACAACCACCACGTGAATCCTACGGAGTAGAAAATACATGAAGTTTACAATCCAATACCGTTTGTCCTTAGGGATTTCGACGACCTTGATTCACTTCGGGACTTCGACATTCGGGAGTTTTGAACGCTCCAAATCCTTTTCTCCCTGAAGTACTATGTACCTAGATTTATAGATCGAGTGCCACGCATCCCTCGTGATCGACGACTGTGATCCACTTTAGGCCTTTGGCGTTCGAGAGTTCGAACACTCCAAAGCCTTTTCTCCTCCGAAGTACTATGTACCCGAAGTTACAGATAGGACGTCACGAGTCTCTTTGTGATCAATGACTGTGATCCACTTCGGGACTTCGACGTTCAGGATTTCCAAACATTCCAATGCCTTTTCCCTTCGAAGTACTCTGTACCCGGAGTTACAGATCGAGCGCCACACGTCCATTCACGATCGACGATTGTGATCCACTTCGAGAATTCGATGTTCAAGAGTTCGAACACTCCAAAGCCTTTTCTCCTCCGAATTACTCTGTACCCGTAGTTGCAGATCGAGTGCCACGCGTATTTTCGCAATCAACGGTTGTGATCCACTTCGGGACTTCGGCATTCAAGAGTTTAAAACATTCCAATGCCTTTTTCCTCTGAAGTACTCTGTACCTGGAGTTACAGATCGGGCGCCACACGTCCCTTCGTGATCGACGACTATGATCCACTTCAAGACTTCGGCATTCGAGATTTTCAAACATTCCAATGCCTTTTTCCTCCAAAGTACTCCGTACCCGGAGTTACAGATCGAGCACCACGCGTCCCTTCGCAATCGACGATTGCGATCCACTTCGAGACTTCGGCATTCGGAAGTTTCAAACATTCCAATGCCTTTTTCCTCTGAAGTACTCCATACCCAGAGTTACAAATCGAGTGTTATGCGTCCCTTCGCGATCGACGACTGTGATCCACTTCGGGACTTCAAAGTTTGAGATCTCACTCCTTGCATTCCTCCAGAGTGTTCTTCTCCCGAGTCAATGATCTACTGCCACGTGGCTTCCTATGCTAACGGCTAGGATCTACTCCGACACTTTATCACTTCAGGGATTTTCGAAGCACCTAGAATCCTCCAGTGTCCAGAAGTCCTGGACTCCCGAAATCCGAGTCATTTCACCAACCACGTGGGTGAAGTATGTGTGTGCCAGGGGCTAACATGTAGCTGGGTCTGGGGAGACACGTGCCCTCGTCACTCCACTCTGATCATCTTTCAACCTCCCTCAGGTTTTCATGGTCATGATCCAGTCAATATCGATTTGTTCACCGATCAATGATTCACAGTGATTGTGGGGCCCCAACATGCTCACTCTTTATCAGAGAGCTCAATCTCCGCAATCAGAAAATTACTCACCCAAATCAGTCCAATCGTGGTCGTTAATCATCCACCCTGACGAGATCAACAGTGTTAGTGAATTGCGGGCCGTGAACTAGCACGTCCGTTAATTTCTCCTTCGCGCTCCGCAATGATTCCCCACCATCGATCTCCATTCACAAATTGATGGTTGACAGCAATTGCAGGGCCCAATCTCCGCAATCTAGGAAGTGCTCATTGTTATCGAACTAATCGGTAGGTGCGGACACTAACAGATCTCCCTAGATCCACCTGGATCTAGAACAAAACAGAACAGGACATGACTCTTTCCCTAAGTTATGACCATTGAATTAACAAGTAAGGAGGAACAAGTGACATACCTTTGTATCGCTTCCTAGGGTCTTTGTTGCTCCTGCTTCGCTCCGGTGCTCTCGTGAGTTCAAGACCAAGACAACACAAACCAACCAAAGTGAAGATAGAAAAATATGTTCAAACGTCAACTTATGTGTATGATCAAGGAATTACACAATAAAGTAAGAATGACTTTATGGGAAAAGGACATGTCGTTGTATCATATTAATTGTTAGTAGAAGATACAACCTGATCGCCTTGATGTCGCAAGCTTCCTATCGGTGACTCTTGGTTCCAACACACACACACTTGCTCGATCCTTGCATGAAGAAGATCCAATTCCTCTTGATAGACTTGCTAGAGTATCCAAGCTCCTGTTCAAGTTGGGTTCTTCACACAATTCCTTCACCAATTCTCCAATTAATCTTGCTTAACATTTTCCATGAGAATCCTATCAATATATAGGAGAGGATGAGATGATTACATGGATGAGAATGATCCCACCAAATCAGAAAAACCAGTAAAATGATAACCATTCGAATGCCAACCCATTCTCTAGAAGATTCCCTTATAGAACCCTTGAGACTTCTTCCTTTTTCCAAGCTTGAGAACAAGTTCACACCCTAGGTATAGAGCATAGTGAGAGAAGTTCGCACCCTAGCTGAAGGTGGCCTGCGAGAATGGGTCATTCTCGCACCCTAGGCTATAAGCAGCCTGCGAACTCTCTTCAAAAATATGTTTTCTGGAAGGAAATGAATGCCACTTTTCTCAAGAGAAAGTTCTTGTTAGGAGCCTGAGTACACCATTGTCAATACCCCATCTAGATGACCAAAATCATGGGTAACACTCGCCCGAATCTGTCTAATCATGGTCCTTGATCTTCCATCCCCAACGATATCAACGACGTTGGTTCATTGTAGGTTGTGAACTAGCATGTCCGTTAATTTCACTTTCATTCTCCACAATGATTCCCAACCATCGATCTAATCGAGCGACTGGTGTTTGATTCATTAACTCCAGTGGGTCTTTGAGTCGATATGATGACTGAGATGGGTTTTTATCCCGATGAATGGTTCGCATTCATCTCCTCCATCAGGTTCTTGATTAATCTATGGCTCTTTTTACTTAGGGAGTTCAGGTAACTTTGAATATCGTGAAGTTTGACATTCCAGGCGTCGAACTCCCAAAACTCCAAAACCATTTTGAACTAGCTCCATTTGGGTTTAGCATAGGGTTCCTATACCTAGGTCACATGGACCTTCAGATGACTCACGGGCTATGAGATCTACCCTTATCCGGGTTTTAGTTAAGGTCGTGGGCACAAGTTCAAGGTCTCTCATGCTACTGGTTTGAAGGAAACGTCTTCCTAATTTGCAGGACCTAAAATTATGAAACAAGGAAGTGTAAACTTGGGAGGTTACCGAGACAGTAATAGTGCCAAGAGGCTTGCTTTGATTCCAGAGCTGTGAGGTATCTCCCTCGGGAAAACACCTTTCAGAGTGAAACTGGAGGATATGGGAAAAACATAAGCATAAGTTCTCAAGGAAGCCAATGAATATATATAATTTAACATTTTCAATGCAGAAACCATTTATAGATAAGTAAATACATGCATGCAACCATTAATTCCCAATTCAACACACAAAGTATGGAAACACTTATCAAAACCAGATAATGTGGAGCGATTGTTGGAAGGGGTGCCCGTTTCCACCCAACCATAGGCTCAATCACTCCTAACGGATTTACCACTAACCAGCCCCGAGCTAGACCACGATGCTTTGAGATTGAATCTCTTCTTCGAGCACATAAATAGATAGGGATGAAGGTTACTCTCCTTCTCCCGAATCAGTCTCTATTTCCCGTGATCAAAACACACTCTTTTCACAATTCTTCTTCGAATCCCCGAGTTTCGTCTCTCGTCTCCACACTCTTCACAGATTTCCTCTCTGACCCCCATGCTTTCCTTTCTTTCCTTTTCCAACAAGATTGCATGTGGCTCGAATTCCCAATCTGTGGTCAGGTCTGGAAGCCTTACAGATGGGTGGTCTGCCCCATCCCCTCATTAAATATTGAGTAGGTCTTCCCACCTACCAGCCTCACTGTAATTCATTCCTGAGTCAGAGGGTTGTTCTGATCCTGAGAAATTAAATCCAGCAAAGTATTGGTTCTGTGGAGGTTAATGAAACCATTCCTGGTCCCCTCCACCATCTCTTTCATAGCATTCATGGTCTCTCTTAGCACATTCCCTTTCCAACAGTCAAGCAACATGTATCCATTTTCTATTAAAATAACATAATTTACATTCATCGACGTTTTATACAAAGGTCCATCAAATCAAACATTCACACCTTTGAGTTTGCCATAGTTTCTTGGCCAATATAGTTATATTTACAAACTGGGGGAAACAGGATGTTACAGAAGGTAACCCCTTGAGGAAGCTATATGGAATTATAAATAAGAGGAAAGGGTCTCTCATTTGATTATTATTGATCACATTGAATATATATTATTATGCAAGGCTTATTGTAGGTACTCATTGATATATCTAGAGTTGCGAAAGTTTGAGGTAGCACAAAGGGTTGACAGTGAAATTTTCGGAATTATAGAGAATACTGAAAAACTCTAAGTTCTGAGGTGTACACGGGATAAAAATACAAAAGAGGGCATACATATGCAAGCTCCCAGTATAATATAGTGCATACACACATTGGTTGTCAATATAATAGGACGCGTACATGAGGGGAAATCCATGGAAATTTTAGGAGATGAAGAAGCCAAGGTTCTAGTTCTGAGAACAAGCTCCCAGGAAGGTCTGCAGTGGTCAGATACATCAGATCTATCCACTGGTTCAAAAGGTATGTCTTATTTCTATGAGTAGTTTGATTTTGATGTATGCATGAGAAATGGTTATGGAGATTTGAGGATTCTCCCTAGAGAGATTAGTGGTTGCATGGGATCTTCTGTATAAATTAGATCTACAGAAATATAGTGTCAGTATAAGAAATATTTATAATTGTTAGAGTTGAGGCACATCTTGTATTTCTTGGCATATAGTTAAGGGTTCTTGTGATACATGAAGTAGCTGAAGTATTGAAAGGTTGAATATCAGAAAGGGTTTTATGTCTATTTCATGTGAGGATTATTATATTGGTTCATGATAACACACACTTATTTGACACATGATTAGAGAGATATATAGAGTCTTTGGGTAAAGGTTATGTATGAGGATGCATGCATAGGGTACAATTACAGTCTGGATATAGTGACAAGTTGCAGATCTATGTGAAAGAGGTTGCAGAGGGTCAGAAGTTTTCAAAAGAAAGAAAACTATAGTTCCAAAAGGCATACGCAGTCTGCATAAAAGATAGGTCGCGTACATACGTGGGATGTTGTATAGATAGGGCACGTATATACGCGTGTTGCAGAACTACCGGTCACGTACCTGTTTTATTTGTTTGATACATGCTCAGTTCAGGTACAGGTAGATTACAGGGAAGTAGTACAGGTTGGCCACAGGTCAGTGGTACAGGTTGGTACATTTTTATAGTGGTATATCTGACAATGATAGTGTGACAGTGGTTCCATCATTCTACTTCTACGTCAGAGCGGTTGGACGGGGCAAGGATAGGTGGTTGTAGCCACCTTATGGTTGTAGCTGGAGAACATAGGGGGTTGTAGCCTCCTTCTGTTTGTAGCCAGAGAATTGGGGATTTGGATCTTCCCTCAGGTTGTAGCCTGAGAAACTAGGGGGTTGGAGCCTCCTTCCAGTTGTATATGGAAAACAAAGGAAGTTGGTGCTACCAATGAATGTAATTATTAAAGACATATAAGAAAAATAATTATGTGGTATTCTCCCGCTTTGGGTTTCCATGTGAAAACATTGGTGTACTGTGTATGTGTATGATTGTTCATTTGTTCATTGTTTATTTACTCTACAACTATTGGATGATAATGCTACATTGATCATAAAGAAATATAACACTTGCATATTATGGTTAAAAGGGATTAGATTTATCTATTACTGATTCACCCCCCCCCCCCTCTCAGTAATCCAACAATTGGTATCAGAGCAAGTTCCTTCATAAATCAGTTTAACCAATGAAAGGTAGATCATGGAGAGAAACAACATGTATAAAAATGGAATATTGCAATTTGATGGACAAAAGTATGCATTCTGGAGCAGAAGGATGAAAACATATATACAGGAATAGGGATTTGAAATTTGGCAATCAATTGTAGATGGATACAAAGAACCAACAATTTCGCCAACAAATGAAAGAGCAATGAAACTCAATCTAGATAATTCCAAAGCCACAAATGCACTTCTGAATGGTCTTGGTGAATCGATATATACCAAATTTATACATTGTAAATTCGCTAAAGAGATTTGAGACAAACTTCAAAATATTTATAAAGGAGATTCAAAAGTCAAAACAACAAAGCTTCAAACTTACAGAGGTAAATTCGAACAACTAAAGATGAAGGAAAATGAGACTATTATAGATTACTTCTTATGAGTCAATGAAATAGTGAATGCAATCATAGGATTGGGAGAAGAAATTAAAGAGTCTGTAATTGTTCAAAAGGTACTAAGATATCTTCTTATGAGATTTGATCATAAGATATCAACACTAGAATAAAGAGCAGATCTATATTCAATAAGCATGGATGAACTACATGGAATGTTCACAGCATATGAAATGAGAACTGAACAGGAAAATCCAGATATAAAAGAAGCATCTTTCAAAGAATCCAAAAGATCAAAGAAAAAGGGAAAGCAAAAAGAAAAGGAACATAGCAACAACAGTGACTTCTTGGAATATGATGAAGAAGTAACCAACTTTGTCAGAAGATTGAACAAGGGAACCAACAGCGGATATAAGGTAAGCTTCCATTGATTTGTTTTAATTGTGATGGTATTGGTCCTTTTTCTAACAAATTTTCTCATAAGAAAAATAAGAGGAATGATGAAGATTACTCAAATAGAAAACAAACATATAAAGGCAAAAGAACCAAAAAGAAAGCTTTCAAGAAAATTTTATGCACTAAAAAAGACATCTCCTCATCAAATGAAGATGAAGTCAGTAAAAGTGAGACAGAAAGAGTTATATTCACGGAAATAGAAGACATTGATAAAGAAGACACTGAAGAAGAATATGAAGAGGCGGAAGTTGACTACCGAGAAGAATTTTTGAGTGCCATAGAAGTTATGAAAAGAGAAAAGAAGAAAAACAAGAAGCTACAAGCAGAACTAGACAAGAAAGAAGACACCCATGAACTAGAACAAATGATCATGAAATTGAAGGTTCAAATAGAAGAAGATAAAAGAATTGAAGAAGCACTCAAAGAACAGTTAGAAGAAAGAGACAGGATCATTGTAAATTTGGAAGCATAGATTGTCACATTGATAGAGGATCTTAAAAAGAAAATATGCAGAACAACTCAAAGTTTTGGATGACATTATCAGCAGTCAAAATCCTCATCGTGTCAAGTTCGAACTTGGATACAATCAGATAGAAAAGATATCAAGCTCGAAAATGACAAAACAAGAAACCTGTCCAAAAATCTATGCAGAAACAATCAAAGGGAATAGGAAGACCTACAAGGAAGATCATAGGGACACTCCTCCACCAAGAAGATTCAGAATTTAGAATCAACGACCGATAGAAACAAACAGGTGTCAAGAAAAAGAAGGATTGATAAGAGTAACTCCTTTCAAAAGATATTCAACTTCCATGTATCAAACTATCTTTTTGGATTTATGTTATGCATGAAATAACTTTGGACATAAAGTTGTAAATTGCAGAGCTAATAGAAGGAACATAAACAACTTTGAAATTCATACACAAAGTGGTTATCTAAGAATGCCTAGTGAGACACAGAGAAGAAGCTACAACATGTTTGAATCATTAATCATTGAAATGGAATGCTACAAGTGCAACAAATTTGGACACATGGCCAAAGAGTGTAGAATGACAGTTCCTCCCAAAGAAACACAACAGAACAACAACAGTCATAGACAGGAACCTCAGAAGAGAACATGGATAAGAAAGCATAATCAATATAGCAATGAATAATGCACACTCTCTCTACAAGATAAGCATAAGAAACATGGTTGGTATGTTGATAGTGGTTGTTCAAAACACATGACAGGTGATAAAGACATGTTTCTTACATTAAGAAAGGAAAGATATGGATCAGTCTCTTTCGAAAATGGTGATTCAACTAAACTCATTGGAAAAGGCACAATCACAATTGGAAACAAGAATACCAAGGAAGAAAATGTTCTACTAATAGAAGATATGAAACATAATATTCTAAGTGTAAGTTAAATGTGTGACCAAGGTCATAAAATTACTTTCGATTCACAGAAGTGCGAGATAAGAAAAGAAGGTTCAGGAAAATTGATTGCAACAACTGCAAGAACTTCAAGCGACATATATGTATTAAGTGAAATTGGAAATGAAAAGTGTTGTCTAGGAAAGGAAGATGAAGGTTGGATATGGCACAAAAGAATGGGTCACATAAACTTTGATAACCTTTTCAAATTCATCAAAAAGAAAGCAGTTAGAGAAATTCCCCAAATCAAGAAACCAACTAACACTTTATGCAAGCATTGTCAACAAGGAAAGCAAACAAAGACCAGGTTCAAATCAAAGGAATATTCAACGACAAGACCACTGGAAATTGTGCATACTGATCTAGTTGGAACAACTACAACAAAGGGTTTAAAATGTGAGAAATACTTTATGTTATTAGTTGATGATTATACAAGAACTGCAATTTTCTTTCTCAGGAATAAGTCAGAAGCTTTTGAAAACTTCAAGGTCTACAAGGAAATGGTTGAAAATGAAATGGATTCAAAAATCAAATGTTTGAGATCTGATAATGGAGGAGAGTTCACTTCAAAGGAATTTATGGACTTCTGCAGCAAGCATGGAATAAAAATACAATTCTTCATTGCTAGGACACCTCAACAGAATGGAGTTGTTGAAAGAAAGAAGAAGATAGTTCATGAAATGGCTTGAACAATATTAATGGATTCCAAATTGACAGATATTTTTTGGACACATGCAGTGCAGACAACAGTTCACATTCAAAACAAATTAATTCTCAGAAACAACAATGAAAAACTCCCTACGAGCTATGGAAAGGAAGACCAACAAACGTGAAACACTTCAGAGTATTTGGAAGCAAATGCTACATCAAAAGAGAAGATGGCAGAATGAGAAATTTTGACTCTTGTGTGGACAAAGGAGTACTTTTTGGTTACTCAAGTACAAGGAAAGCATACAAGTGTTACAATATGAGGATGAACAAAGTTGTGGAAAACATCAATGTAACAATTGATGAAACAGGTGGACGGGAATTAAAAGAAGAAAAAAATGAATCAATGGAACAACTTTACAAAGAAAAAGAAAAAGATGAAGAAGAAGTCAAAGGGGAAGATGAAGAAGATCAGACAGAAGTATAATAGAAAGTTCAACAAGTTCCTCTAAAGACACCTATCAAATGAGTACAGAAGAATCATCCTTCGGATCAAATTATCAGAAACAAGGATGCAGGAGTTGAGACTAGAAGAAGAATTTGTTCACTAGAACAAATGCACCTAGCACTCTTATTTACGATTGAACCAAACAGTTTTGAAGAGGCCAGCAAGGATGAATTCTGGAATAAGGCCATGAATGAAGAATTGGATCAAATAGGGAAGAATGACACTTGGGAATTGGTTCTAAGACCAAGGAATAAGAATGTGATTGGCACAAAGTGGGTTTTCATAAATAAATTGAATGAATATGGACATGTTACAAGGAACAAATCTAGATTGGTATGTAAAGGATACGCACAGGTTGAAGGAATCGACTTTGAAGAGACCTTTTCCCAAAATTCTAGAATGGAAGCAATCTGAGTGCTCTTATCTTATGCTTTCTCCAAGAATATTAAATTGTATCAGATGGACATGAAATCATATTTTCTAAACGAGGAACTTGAAGAAGAATTCTGCATTGAACAAATAGAAGGATTTCAATTTTCAGAGAATGCAGATTAAGTGTGTAAATTGAAGAAGGCCTTGTATGGTCTAAAATAGGCTCCTAGAGAATGGTACTCTAGACTGGATAAATATCTACAATAGGGAGGGTTCAGAAAAGGAAGTGAAGACATCAACCTTTACATCAAGGTAACTCAAGATAGTATTTTATTAATTGAAGTTTATATTGATGATATTATTTTTGGAAGTAATGATAACAGGTTAAGACAGAAATTTGCAAAGGATATGTGGAATGAATTTGAAATGTCATTACTCGGAGAACTATCCTTCTTTCTGGGTCTTTAGATATGTCAAAGAAACAAAGGAATTTTTATTTCTCAAACTAAGTATATCAGAGAAATGTTAAAAAGGTTCGGAATGGAAGATTGCAAACCAGTTACCACTCCTATGCAAACCAGTTGCAAGTTGAGCAAAGTTGATTATTCAAAGTCTACAGACCAAAGGAAATACAGGTCAATGATTGATAGCTTACTATATGTGACAACATCCAGACCATATGTAATGCAGGTAGTTGAACAGGTGGCATGGTTTCAAGCAGCACCAAACAAATCACATGTCTTAGCAGTGAAAAGGATTTTCAGATATCTCAAAGGAAACGAAGATTTTGGATTATGGTATCCAAAAGGAAAGGATCTATCACTTATTTCCCACACAGGTGCAGATTGGGCAGGTTGCATTGATGAACGACGAAGCACTAGTGGAGCATCGTTCTACTTGGGTGAGGGTTTAGTATCTTGGCTAAGCAAGAAACAATCATCAATATCTGTATCGACAACCGAAGTAGAGTATATTGCAGTGGCGGGATGTTGTACACAGGTTCTATGGATGAAACAAACTCTGATAGATATACAGGTTGAGTATGATGAACCCATTCCAATCTATTGTGATAATACAAGCGCCATCAGTATCTCAAAGAACTCGGTGATGCAGTCCAAGATGAAGCACATTCCAATCAAGTATCACTTTCTACGGGAACAGGTTGCAGAGAAGAACATCGGAGTTGAATATGTGGGCAAAAAAGAACAAGTGGCAGACATCTTTACAAAACCGCTTCCAAGGGAAGCCTTTGAGTATCTTTTCTAGAGACTCGGAGTAATTTCTACTCCAAAATGAATGCTTTTGAATGCTTATCTTATATATCTTAGATTTACACAAGGAAGCACCATAAAGAGGACAATTCAGGTTCAAAGATTAGTTTCATGAATATTTCAGTCACGGGGAGTATCCCCAATGGAAAGGTGCATTTCTCGTTGATGACAAAGGGAGAGAGATTTATCAAATGCAAGATAGAGAGTTAAATTCTTGGAGAAAGAGAACATAGGCATGGTTCCAGGGGGAGCGATGGTCACAGGGGGAGCATGAGTGATGTGAATTAAGTATTGCATCAGAGTGTTTCCATTAATGCTAAAGGGGGATATTGTTGATTAATTGGGTTGGTTATAATTGATGTCATCCCTTGAAGAAAGTCTGGTAGCAAATTTCGGTAGAAAAAATGTATGGGTAATGGACCCAAGTTTGTTTGATGTATAATGGTATGAATTTTAATATATTTTCAGGTAATACTATTCTAGATGGATAGTACATGTCATGCCATTTCCGGTGGTATGTGGAATGTCACATAACTCCTCACAGTTAGAGAGTTATGTCCATGTGAAGTTGGAGAACCCTCATGAGTTATCTAGAAGCCCCTAAAAGGTCAAAGTAGTCAAAGTGGTTGCAAATAAGAAATTATTTAAATAATAAAGTGGTTGCAATAAGAAGTGGTGAGTTTACTATTTATGGATAAGTCAAAGCGGTTGCGAAAGAAATTATTTAAATAATAAAGTTAGTGGAGAACTTACTATTTGTGGAAAGTGGTTAAGTTAAGTGGACAAGTGGTTAGAAGTGGATTAGCCCTAAAATAAGGAAAGTGGGTTAAGTTGGTTAGAAGGTAACCC
>ML779526.1:841123-880774 GCA_009831015.1 Picea engelmannii
TTCCTTTTATCTCTCTGTTTTCTTTTTAGCTTGCTCACAGGCTCAATAATGTGGGTCTTTTTAATTTTGTCTTTTCATCTTTAGATCATATAAGTTTGTTGTGTGGTTCCAAATGTAATATGATATTCCTTGTAGGGAAGGGATTTAGAAGAAAGAGAGATGGAAGTTTTTTGGGAACACTTTTATTTACTTGTAGGTTAAAATTTATATGTTGATTTGTTTTATTTTTTTGGAATTTTTCATGTTAAGTTAATTAAATATCACTCTTTTAGTTCATTATTACAATGTATGCTCATTTATTAATAGGAGTAAAATAATTTTCTGAATTATTTTCTAGTGAAAAGGGATTTCATTGTGAGCCTTACCATCTAATAATTTTATAACTTTATCATTTAACTTCAACTAACTCGATGAATCTTATAATTCTACCAAACTTCATTTAAATGTTCATTGCATCTTTGCACAAAAAAACAAATACCAATGTTTATTTCTATTACATCTTTTTGGATGAAAGGACCAGTAATGTTTTTCAGTTTTAGAAGAAAACATGCTATGATATGATAAGTAGATTTCTCAGAACTTGCTTATTGTTAAATTGGTATGAGAATAAAGTAGACCTTAATTATATTTTGTAAATCAAATAACAAATAATCATTTGTTTTTTTTTTTTTTATAAATAATCATTTGTTTTTTGTTTTATAAATAATCATTTGTTTTTTGTTTTATAAATAATCATTTGTTTTTTGTTTTGATTTTTTTTTTGTTTTTTGTTTTATAAATAATCATTTGTTTTTTGTTTTGATTTTTTTTTTTAAACTACAATAGAATTTTTTTATTATAACGTTTACAATTGCATATTTTTAAACTTTTCATTATTATTTAGTTGAAACTTTCATTTATTTGTATATAATTGTGCTTTATTTTTTAATCATTAGATGAATGTTCATCTAGATTTTACAATTATTTTTATTTTTTAATAAAAATTGAAGTTACTTTACTAAAAACATTTTATTAAAATAAAACTTGCATGGTTCACATTATATATATATATATTCTCATAACTTTGCGAGTATGATTATGTTAGAGCTCAACCCGAGAGCAGACATGGCCTTTTTCCATATCAAATAGGTCAGCTAGCACGAAGTCTTCAACCATGACGTGAGTAATGAAGTAGCATTGATGATGTTAGAAGTCTTCACACATGACGTGAGAGTAATGAAGTAACATTGAGGCATTATTTATTTTTTTTATTTTTTTTATCAATTTTAAAATATATTCTTGTTTCCTTTTGAATTAGTGAGACTATTTTTAACTCGTATTTGCCTTCCCTTATAATGCACGAAAATGGCTTTAACTGTGCTTTTTATGAGAGTGTGGTTAGCCGCCCTTATTTTTTACAAGGAAATTTACATATTTTCTAAGTTTAACTTGTTGAATGACATGATAAAAACAAGATTTAAAATGTAAGGTGATTGGTTGTTTTGTAAAGAGCCAATGACATGATAAAGATAAGATTTAAAATGTAAGGTGATTGGTTGTTTTGTAAAGGGTCACCTGTAAGTTATTGCCCTCCAGATTTAAAATGTAAGGTGATTGGTTGTTTTGCAAAAGGCGATCTGCAAGTCATTACCCTTGATACCCGAGATGCTATACAACATCTATTTAATTGGCAGTTAATATTTCAAAATGCACTTGATTTAGATTTGCATGACTGCAAGGTTTGTTTTATTTTTAAATGTTCTTCTTATTTAAAACATGTGGGTCTAATGATTAAGAACGTGTGTTTCCTCTTAAAAAGTCATAAATTTAAATCCATATCAGAGTAGGGTATGTATACCTCCATAGACTTTAATAGTTAGTTTTCCAAAGTAGCTACTTATATATAGGGACTTTGCTTTAATTTCTAATAATGTTCCTAAAGCATAATTAAAACCACCATTAAATGAGTTGCTTAATTATAAGGGAAAATAGTTCATGATTATTAAAAGCATTATAAAACTTAGATATATAGAATTGGTGACAACTATACATTCTCATACTTCCATATTGATAGTTGACAAATTTCATATTGCTATATTTTTTTATAGTTGACAAACCAATAATAGTGGATGGTATATTGAGTCTACATGCCTAGTCAATAGCATATGATCATCTTAACCTGTCAGAACTTGTAGTGCAATCTACAATTGCATATATTGACTCTATGAATACATTCCATGGTCAATACCTTCTGTAAATAGCCTTTCTGACACATCTCCATTTCCCACATTCGTGGCAATGCAAACATTTATACTCTCATTGCACTGGCAACTGATGAACGATGCGTGAATCTTTCTTTGTCGAATATTGAGGGGACAGGTTAATGGGATGTCCCGTCGAATCCACAGAAAGGGGGGAGACGAATCAAATGCCAACCAATGCAATGTGGGTTATACTGGTTATACCTTTAAAGTGGTATTTTAAACGTTATTTTGTGCATATTTATGTTAAACAACACCATCATCATTAGCCCAATACGAATATAAATTATTGATAACAGAATGTTGATAATTATGAGTTGAATGAATTGGGTATAGTTTTGATGATTGAGAGGAATGATTATTATCTTTTCTATCTGAGTTCAACTCCCTTAAAAATAATATAAATAAATATATTGTTATAATGACTTCATCTCAAAAACAGATTTATTTAGATTACCACTGAGACTATGAACCCATTCTACAACATTTTTATAAAAATATAAAGAATAATGTATTTGAACACTTAAATTAATTTAGTTTATTAAATATGGGTTAATTAAAGTGCTTTAAACATGTTTTTTTGTATGTTTTAAAGTGTCTTTTAAGTTGTGTTTTAAATTACACGTAGTTAGGCTCACTAATTTACACTTGTACCCCTACAAAGCACTCAACCCCACATGCTCCATGTGTTGCTCACCAACACATTGCGTTCTCAAAGAGTTGCATGTTAGTAATACTAACGGGAAATCGCTCGGAAGAAAAAGGCGGTTTAACCTTAAACCAAAGGTTTAACACCAGCTTTCATATCATCAAACTTCTTTCAACATATTTGATGGATTGTTTAGTATTGTAATGGAATTTTTAATTATTTCAACTATTGTTGAATTAATATTATGCTTTTGTTGAACATGTTGAATTCTATTGTGTCGCCCGCTTAGTGAGGAGCTTGATGTCCCATGATGGATTATGTGAGGAATTGGTTGGCACCACTTGGAAGTAAGCTCCTCAACACAATGCATTTTGGATTTTGTAAATATTTTTGTTAAAGAGTAGGATAGATTCAAGATAAGGTGAATGGGAAAGGAGGGCATTTGATGGTCTTATTCCGTAGCATAATATCTCTAATGTGGGTTCTATCATGTAGGTCATAAACACCTTGATGGGTTGTTGAGATCTGATAACTGGTTTTTTCACTAATAGATTTCTTGGTTTCAATATTTTTGTTTGGGCCCTACTATTTATACAAAGGAAAATCTTTCTATTTCTTCCTAGATCTTTAAACCTTTATTTTTCCTATCAAACCCTTAGAATAAGATTCTTGGTTCCGAAAATTTAAGAAAGTTGGTCTGCAAATCACCAACCAGTTTTGCATGAAGTCAACCTCAATCTGCTATGGTAGATAGCCCATTTTATTAAAGAGACTTTTTATCGCATAAATGTTTGTTTCTAGTGTTATTTAGATAAATTACAATAAAACAAAGTGACGATAGCTCATTTTATTAAAGAGACTCTTTAGTGCATAAACATTTGTTTCTAGTGTTATTCAGATAAATTACAATAAAACAAACTCACTTTAGTGATCCAAAGGGCAAGGGCATAAGTCTCCATCATAATGTAAATTGAGTGAGTTACTTTCAAATAAGACTAAATTTAATACGCCAAAATGTTGTTACAATGTTTTCAAATAATAAGAACAAACAACACGATTCATGTGAGGATAGAATAGAATCTTTCCTCCCATGCCAACAACAAAAGTTGTAGAAAACTCATGAAAATTTCTACAACCCACTTCAATTTGCACTTGCTTGTATAGGAAAATGGTGCAATATTGTTATGTTAATATTATTGTTAAAACAGATGCATATGGTTTCCCATAATTTTTCATTATAAAACAAACCACTTGCTATATTTCTAAAAGGGACAAAATAACAATAGAATTCTTTTTAAAATATCAATACCTCATTCCAGAGTGCGTGTACATGAATCTCTTGTTAGCATTAATCAAGTAACATAAAAACAAGGTAGTTGATAGAGATAAGCATGCAGTAAATGCACCGACTGTAGTAACTTCTTGGAAGAACGAGAAACGTTTGGAAGAAGTGATTCCAACCATTGATCTTGAAACCAATCAACGATGCAGTTCATCTCAGCATTGTATAAATACCCATTCATGTAATGTAATAGACAAGTTATTGTGTGTTCATCTATGTGTGTGTTTAATTGTTTGTTCTCTTCTCTGATTTCTCTTGCACATCTCTCGATGAGGTATATGGAGTTTTCATGTGTCTTTGCATGGAGCAGCTTGCTTCATATGTAAGGTTGAGTGGTGTGTTGGTCCTTGAGCAGACCGCATTCATAGCAATAGTCATGGGGGAGGCAGTGAGGAGGACGTGAGGCGGGGTGAGGAGATGGCTATGCGGCACTGTGGAGTTTGAGCGGTGATGGTGGTGAGGAGTATCATGACTGACAGCAACTTCCTGGGAATAAAGCACGAGAAACCCCTCAGTACTTCCCCACATTTTGTGGATGGTAAATGGGGTAAATTGTTCGACCTGATTACGGGCCTAACCCGATGGGGACATCAAGTATGGCTCTAAACAGGCTCTTAGCCAGGGATTCGACCCTGAAACCTCAATCGAGCAAATAATGACACTCATCCACTTGAGCTAACCCACCGAGCTTTACTCGATATTGAAAACTATACTAATAAGAACAATGATTTATGAAAAAGGTGGTGATTGTAGTAAGATTTTACAATAGTTAGGGAGGGAATCTCAATCCAAGTAGCAACCCTGAAGACATTCATTTTTTTAGTGGTAGAGTTGGAAAAAAGTGATTTACATAGAATTATGTTAGTCTTAAAATATTTTGGATTGATATCCATAGAATTAAGGTATATAAAATTAGCCAAAAACGCCCCTAATATTATCATTTCCATTTTTGGGGGGGGCGGTGATAGGGTTGGACAATGGGTACAAGTTGTTTGTATGTCTTTTAAGGAGTCCTAAGAAGTTCAAAGGATAAATTGTGTGCTTTTCTTGTTTTAATTTCTAAAGAAAACTACAGCTTGGGAGAATTGAAATTTGGTCGAGTTAAAACTTACTCAACCTGCTTTGTTTTGGTGCAAATTTGTTATCTTAATTTTTAAAGAAAACTACAACATGGGAAAATGAAAATTTGGCCTAGCTCAAACTTGCTCAACTTGCTTTGTTTTGAAGGAAATTTGATAATTCAATATGTACCATTATGGGCAAATCCCTAATTGATGGTTTTGGAGACATCAAACACTATTATCTAAATAGATCAAACGGGTTCTTCAACCCAATTATGGCTATATTAAATCCATCCATTAGTAACTATTCCATCAGATTGTGGAGTGTTGATTTTATGCTTAAAGTTTCTAGGTATAAAGTTTTGAGATACATTGTTGATATTACAATAAATTTTCTCAATGTAGAGAAAATGTCGACAACAATGTTGTTGTTCAAGAAATACATTGAAAACATTGTTGTTATTCATAGATGCTTTTATCATTGAATGATGAGGAATAAATGTCTATAACCTTAAAAAAAAATTAAAATATAAAAGGAAAAAAAATATTATTTTTTTAATGTTTTCTATTTATATATTAATAAAATATATAAATAATCAAATTGTTCTTGATACTTAGGGCATTATTATGTAAACATAGCTGGGGTATTCATCAGTCAGGAGGTCACAGGGATGGGTCTTGTGTTTGATTGGACAGAGTGTTTGCACACGCTATGTTTATGGTGGAAACGTAGAGATGTTCTCCCCAGATGCCTAGACTTTGTGTGCCATATCCTAGGGTGAGAAAGTAATCAAGTCAAGGGTAAAGTAGTTTCATCTGATCACGTCGGGGTCTATAGCTGTACCTCCAAAGCATTCATATAACTAGTTTTTGAAAACTATATCTCTACCACCCTGCCTTGGAAGGGAAACTAGGTTGGCTTTCAAAAAGAAGTTAAAAAGAAGTTGTGATAAACTATAACTGAAAGAGTATCAAAAAGTCTAGAGAACTAAAAGACATGGACCTTAGCAAAACAAGCCAGAGTAACCTAATCAACTAAACCAGGACAAAACCAATCATGAGCACGCAAATATAAAAAAAAGTGAGCTTAGTCATTGGTTAGAGGCACATGAGGAATTGACTGACAAGAACCAGCATGAAAGGAAGCAACTTGAGGGGGCGTCTTTATCCGAGAAGATGAACCACTAGTGCACCCCAGCTGCACAAAACCACCACTATGCTTTACTGACCAAGAAACCATTATGAGGATCAGTTCGTTCTGGTCTTCCACAGCTTCCAGACGCTACCTGATATGCCTACACTCGTGGTCCTTAAGGAGCATTCCCTGAACTACCATGGTTTTAGTATGCCAATAAAGCTACAAGACACAGTTCCAATATCTTGTAGAATTTAGTGTCTCATTCTTGGAACAACCAAGATCAGAAATAGTCTCTCCAATCTGCTTATCAACATCTTCATCCTCCTAATATGCCCTGGATATCTTTACATCTTCCTCCAAATCCTACATTTCGTCTCTGGAGAAACCAAGTCCCCAAAGTGTTCCATTATTTCTTTTGTTGCTAGAGATGCTCGCGTCTTACACACAAGAGGTGCACACCCACGACCCCCACAATGAACCATGGAGGCAACCTAGGAGTGGAAAGCCACTTTATGTGGAAACCAAAATAGGCTTTGCGCGAGTGCTCGAAATTATCCAAAGTCGAGTCAAAAACTAGAGACAAAGATTTCAATAGTATGGCACTCGGGCCCAACTAAAAAATATTGTGAACATCATGGCAAGAGAAGCCTGAAGGAAAAAGAAACGGAGGGCACTAATATTCATGAATAGAAGTTGCAGCATGAACTGGTCGGGCTTTGTCCCACATGTACTCGCTATAATCTTCCCTCACGCTCTACGGATTCAACTCAAGGTCGACAATAAAATGCATACTAGGAGCTTTCTTGGGTGAAGAGACAAGACAAGCCTCCCTGCCAACCACGCATTCCTCTTCGTCATCCACATTACTTTCCTCATGATTGCGAGCATGACTAGCTGGCATCCAATCTGGGGGGACATTATTGACAATGTATCGAATTGTGAAATCCTACATTCTAATATACAACTATACAACTTCCCTAATTTGGACCTTTATTCTTACTATTGAAATTTCCACTGTGGCTTCATTTATACATTTCCATACATTTGAAACCTATGCCTAGATATTTAAAAAATCCTACCATAGGTTGAACTTGCAGAAATAACTTTACTTATGGGGTGAATCAAACCTCGAACCTAGAATGCCACAATAGCCTTGAAATCATCACAGGTTTTCAGGTGAGAAGAACTAAGCAAATAGATGATATGTTTGTATTTAGTTACCATGAGTTTATATGAGGTGACATATTCTGGGAAGTTTGTCTGGGAGAAATCAAAAGAAGCCTTGATTTTGGCTAGACAAGTAGCTTCCAATGTAGGAGCAACAATGGTCAATAGTGGTGATTTTGCTTTAGGAGCCTTGATGGTTTATGGAGCTCTAGACAAGGCAATAAATTTATCCACCATTGATTTACAGTAACATAGATAATTTAGCAAAGTCTTATGTCAATATTCACTCTTAACTTAAAGTAATAAATTAGTAATATGATATGATGTAGGCAATATGATGAAGTAATAAATTAGTCTATAGTTGAGACTTTTTCATTAAATTATTCCCAACTCATTGACTTTAATGAAATTGTGTCTTCAAGCATATATTTTCTTGATGTGGGTACTTGATGTAATATAGTAACATAAGTAGAATTAAAGTCTTATACCAACATTTCATTTTAACTTAGAGCTATAATTATGTGGGTCATATTTGAATATGGTGTGTGTAATACGATGAAGTAATAAACTAGTCTATAGTTAATACTTTCACTTTAAAGTATTCTTGATTCAATGTTTTTAATGGAATGGTGTCTTCAAGCACACATTTTCTTGTTATTTTTGGGTAATCTATTCTACTTTTGTCGTGTTTAAAGTTTAATTCAAATACATGCATACATGGATATGAGATTACAAATGTATTTTTCCTAACAAGCCAAGTAAAGAAGTCTAGAAAAATTTACCTTAGTTGGATCTCTTATAGAGATTATCAACCTAAGTCTTACTTGGGGCACTAATTATCTATTAAAAGATGAACAAATTTCTCATCATCATAAACATGTACCCATTCAAAATGCAATCCCTCTATTAACTTGAACGATTAAGAATCTTAATTGAATATACATGTAAAAGAAACCATATTTTTTAATAATCTAATATATAACAAGACCTAATGTCTATAACGAATACATTATCTTGGTAGCATGGAGATTAATACATTAACATCAATGATTAATTCCATAAATAAATAATAAATAATAATAAAATCAAGTACACAACCAATTATCTTAACTTACAATATAACAAAAATGCCCGCTAAAAGGTCACTTACCTAAGCTTTAAATGTAAAGTCTTCACCAAAAGTTCGTACATGTGCTAGATTTATACTAAAGCACTAGCAAGATGTGTTTCAGTGACACTTTGAATGATATCTTAATTAAATTGCCCATTTGAAATTAATCTTCTTTTGTTTTGTTTTTTATCCGGTATTTGTATTGATACCATGGAAAAGTTTAGCTACTAATATTTGTTTTTTGAATTTTTTTTTGGTTAATTTTCTAAAATATTTGCCAATTGAAAGCAATGCCCTCTCTCACTTTCTCGAAACATAAATGTTTCTTTTAAAAGTTGAGAAAAAAATTCTATACAATTTTTTTTTAAAACATAAAAATAAAAAAAATTATCTTCCCTCACTTGGAAAAAAAAATGTTCCTTTTTTTTTTGTAAGTGAGTGTAGGAATCTATATAAATGAAAATATTATGATACAAAAGGTAGGCCTCCTAGTCTTCCTAGAAGGAAACCAGACCAGGGGGTCCCTATTTGCGCAAGTTGAAGGTAACGAGGGATGGTTCTCGACTTCCACCAAGGGAAACCAGACCAGACCTTCCATGTTTAGTTGGAGAAAAAAAACATATACATAAAAGAAGAGACTAAAAACATCCTCCTAAACCAGAGTGTGAAGGATATCTGAGCTAACCTGACAAAGCCTGACATTACTACCTATAGACCACCAAATCATTGATCTGGAACTATGAAGTGTTTATGCACCTAGGGGTGCTCCTTCCCACCATCCACCTGGCTCTTGTTATCTTCCTTCTGTGAGATCGTGCGAGTCTTCCTGATTTGAGTTGGCGCACCATGTCCATCGACAGGTGTGATTTCCATGTGATGGGCATAGCATAGGTAGAGGTGGAACTGGGTTGCCAACCGCTCCAGATTTCATTTATGTTCCTTCTCTACCTCTACTAATAGTTTGGTAATAGTTTCCAGACTGTTGATGCGACGTAGGATCTCATCCAACATTGTCTTTTTTTCCCTGTTAGTATCTTGCCTGGCTTCTTCCCTTTCTAAAATCACTTTTCTGATCATCATCTTAGTTAGTCATTCCATCTCCACCATTTTTTGGAAGAGGGTTTCCCTGGATTGCATGGCCCCCGGATCAGTTACCCAGTCTGCTTCCTGTACCAATACATCTCATGCTTTACCTTTGCGCTTGTTCTTTAATTCCTTTTCCCACCGGGTGATGGTTGCCTTCCCCTTCGACGCAACCAGAGTTGGAAGGTGCCCTCTGCATCTTTCGTGGCCTGTTCCATTCTTGTTAGCCCCGACGGACTATTCGAGACTTCCTTTCCAAGGGGGTTCGTTTTCCTATGCATTTTCTTTACTCGCGCCATCCCACTTTTCCTGTCCCAACTCTTGTTTTGGTTACTCGGCCTGTGCCTCACTTCCCAAATATTCTTCCTTTCCTTCCCCTTGACTCTGTGATAATCCATGTTGTTGTGCTCCTTCTGATTGTGTCTATTTATGTTGTCCCTCTTCGTATTGACCTTTCCCTGCTGCGAGCCTGTCCTTTCAATCTTGGTTTTCTTGCAGTGATGAGCGCTTACATCAATTTCCCTGTTAAGGATCGTATGATCATGATGGGTCATCTTTTGTCCCTTTGTGATCATTTCCCTTGCTCGCTTGTGATCTGATTGTGCTGCTCTCTGTATCTGTACTTGTCCTGGTGGATCGATCTTGGTTATCATCTACCCCCCATGCCTTACATCATTCGGTGCATGTGACTTTCTACCTGGCCTTTCACTCGTGCTTTCTCCACACCTCTTACTGGCGTAATGGCCTTGCTTCTGGTTGTTCGTCTGCTGCTTATTGTGATCTTGCATGATAATTGGTGGCAGAGTTTTAGGCAATCCTATCCTACCTGGGGCTCTCATACCTTCCACGAGGCCTTGCGATGTCCTCCTCGATGTGACCTTCCATGCTTAAACTTCCTTCACGATCTTTTGTTGCAAGGTGGTTGAAGTCTGTTCTGAGTTTCCCATCCAGGTATCGTCTAGTTCTGGGCCTTCCTTGCCGACCCCCTCGTTGGCGAGCCTGTCCGCTAGCGCATTCGCTGACCTGTGCACCCAGCGCAACTCCACTATATTCAGAGTTCTCGGATGCTCCTGGATTTTCTGTAGGGAGTGTGCAAGGTGCTAGTGGCATTGAACCTTGCCCACTTTGGTGCCATTTTGGAGTCTTTTCATTGTGTTGATAGCCAGGGCGGAGTCACCTTCCACGATGGTGTTTGTCATCCTTTCGCGACTTAGGATTTCAAGGCCAAGTTCCAGAGCTCCAAATTCCACCGCGTTGTTGGTTGAGTTTCCCATGCTCACAATGTACGTTCAGATGATGTTGTCACCACTGTATCTGATCACTCCACCTGCCCCTGTCGCTCCTAGATTTCCTTTTGTCGCCCCGTCAAAGTTTAGTTTGAGGAACCCTGACGGAGGGGGAGTCTAATTGTGGGTTCCTATCCGGAGTTGCGGGTTGCGCCCTACAGGTATGTTGTTGTGCCATTCTTTTAGTTGGAAAAAATCTAGGATATGGGAGTCTTGGTCTGTGATTTGTGTTGTCTTTGTATTGCAGTGGTGGATCTGCACCGTTTCTTTTATTTGAGAGACTACTGTCTCCTTTATCCTTTCTGTCGGTATGCTTTAATTACTGAAGATGTGTCGGTTTCATTCTTTCCAGATTTCCCATATGATCATCCCGGACGTTAGATTCCAACAGAGGTTCACCATTTCATTTTCACTGTAGTCCTCATTCCAGTTGTTGATTGTTGCATTGATGTTCCCCCGAATCCTATTGGATTGGAGGAAGATGTTTGTCGCCCAGTCCCAAATCTCTATTGTGTAACTACATTCGTCGAGGAGGTGGTTAGTTGTTTCCTCCTTGACTAGACAGAGATGGCAGCGAGAGGGACCTATGAAACCCTTTTCATGAGGTTCTCCCAAGTTAGAATTCGGTTATGTAGAACTAGCCATTTGAACATTTTTATTTTTGTCCATTGGGGGATTTTCCAAATCTTTTCCCACTGTTGCTCCATATTTTCTTGGTCCTGATCCACAATGTAATACCCTGCTTCTTTTAAGTTGAATTCACCCCCATTTTTCCTACCCCACCTTTATTGGTCCTCTTCTTCCGAGACCCCAATTTTCCTTTTTCCTAATTCCTCCTCCACATCTTTCGTTATTGCTTCGATCTAGGCTCTATTTTGTGGATTAAGTTTTTCCCAGATCTTCCATCTGTCACTACCATCCCTTTGCTTCCAATAATGATGGATTTTTGTTTTTCCTTGCCCAATCATTTTTTGTTGAAGCTCCTCCATGTCCAAATTTTCCATTATGGGTTCCTGTTGCCATGCATCCTCCCAAAACCTTGATGTTCTACCATTTATGACTTCCCAAAAGCTGTGTTTCTGGATCCAGTTCTTTTTTCGCCAGGCAAGATTCTAGATGGTTGACCCCTCCCTTGTGTCCATGAACCGAATTTGCTCCTGGTCGCTTATGTTTGGGGCATACATGGCATTCCAAAGGTTTGCCCACGATACCAATTTGTCTTTTACCCATCTCCACCAGATCTTTTCCCCGTAGCTTCGTTGGTTACCTGTGGGTCTTGTAACCCCATGCCTCCTTTGCTTTTTGGTCTACATACCTTATCCTAGGCCACCAGGGCCCATTTCTTTTTATGTTATGTGTCGTGCCATAGGAAGTCTCATTGGATGGCTCTTATATTTTTTAGAATTCCTTTGGGGGCTAGGAACACTGACATCATATACACCGGAATTGCTTGAAGAACCGTTTTGGTGAGGATAAGCCTTTCGGCCAAGTTTAGGGCTCTGTATGTCCAAATTTTTACCCTCTCCTGCAGTTTGTTGATAACTCCTTCCCACGTAGCATTTTTGCAGGCTCTATCTATCAGGGGGATTCCCGAGTATTTCGTTGGGAGCGTTTTACGTTCAAACCCCAAAATGTTGGCCAACTTTCGTTGAATTGTTGGATTAGTGTTGAAGAAATATTTCATGGATTTGGAGTGGTTGATTTCTGCCCGCGAGGATTCCCTGAAGTCTTCTAATATTATTTTAAAAGCCTTTGATTCCTTTACTGTGGGTGTGCCATGGAGTAGGGTATAATCAACGAACTGTTGGTGTGTGGAGGTTGGACAGTTTTCAAAAGGTTTGATGCCTTTTATTTCACCAACTACAATTGAACTTTTTATGCTTCTGCTTAGCCCTTCCATCATTAGAATGAACAGGAAGTGGGACAGCGGGTCCCCTTGTCTTATGCCTATGGATGGACAAAAGGGTTTGGCTGGGGCTCCATTGATTAGTAGCGAGTAGCTTGTCGTTGATACTAGAGTGACTATCCAGTTGATCTAGTGTTGTTCGAACCCAAAAGCTTCCAACGTCTTAGCCATGTAGTGCCAGCTTATTTTGTCGTAAGCCTTTGCCAGATCAAGTTGTATTATCATCCCCCCTCTCCTTTGGATTTTTAGCATGTGAATAATCTCATGGACTTGGATGATATTGTTCAATATTTGTCTTCCTTCCAGAAAACTCGCCTATTCCTGTGAAATCAGTGTGGGAAGGAGTGGCTTCAGTCTATTGGCTATGACTTTGGAGATTATCTTGTAAACTACATTGCATAAAGCTATAGGCCTATAGTGGTCTGGGGTCCTAGCTTCTTTTTCTTTCGGGATGAGAGTGATCATTGTGGCAATTAAATCTTTCAGGATGGATGTCGATCGCTCAGATTCCTCCACCACCCCATAAATATAACGCTTAACCACTTCCCAGCAGGCTTTGAAGAATTCCACTATGAAGCCATTCGGGCTTGGGGCCTTTCCATTGGGAATCTCCTAGACCACTTGGTCAATTTATTCCTTTGCGATGGGTTTTCTTAGGCCAACGTTTTGATCCTCTATGACCAGCTTGGGGATGTGTTGAATTATTCTTTCTATGTTCTCATATCTGTCTTGGTTGGGTTCCTGGGCTATTCCTTGGAAGTGGTTGACCAGTGTATTCTCAATTTCCTGGTGGGATTCTCTTTCGATCCCGTCCTAATCCCTAATCTTCAAGATTTTGTTATGGGATATTCTTGCAATAGTTGTTCTATGAAAAAACTTGGTATTCCTCTCCCCTTCCTTTAGCCACCTTATTCTGAACTTTTGGCACCACAGGGTTTCTTCCTGTTGGCATCTTGCTTCCCATTCATGGGTCATTTGGATCTCTTATTTTTTCGATCCTCTGTGTATCCCTCTTCGATGCATTGTTCTTGTAGTTTCCTCTTTCTATCCTCGATACTTTTTTCCCCTAGTTTATGTTTCCAAAGACTTCCATGTTCCACTCCTTGAGTTTTTGTTTGATGTACTTGCGTTTTTTGTAAAGTTTGAACATCCTTGTCCCTTGGTTTAGTAGTTCCTCCTGCTACCATTGGTTGATTTTCTCCTTGAAGGTGGGATGGTCGATCCAGAATATCTCAAATATAAATGGTTTGTTCTTCGGTGTGGTTTGAAAATTAGCTTCCAGTTGAACTGGCCAGTGATCTGATCCGCCCAAAGGGAGGATGTTGTAGTCCAAATTTAGTCCCTGCAACATGATTGATTCTGACACCAAGAATTTGTCTAGCCTTGTAGCTACTTGGTGGTGACCTAGTTGTTTTTTGTTCTAGGTGAACTGACCATTGCTAGTATTGATGTCCACACGCATCATTGTGTCAATGAAAGATGATAATTCTTCCACATCTCTGTCCAGTCTCCTGGTGCCCCCTTTTTTCGCAATGAGTGTAGTGATGATGTTGAAATCCCCTGCCAGGATCCAATGGAGGTTGTTGGTATGACCCTTTAGATTCTCTAGGTCGAGGAGCAATCTCCTTTTTTCCTCCATCACCTAGGGGCCATACACATTAGTGCATAGAATTTCCTCCGTGTTCCCTATAATTTGCATAGTAACAAAAAGTGTGTGTCGCGTGGCTTTTGGTGCAAGTAGGTCCACCGATTGTGGGTTCCACAAGGTGAGGATACCTCCCGATGTCTGTTGACTTTCGACAGCCAACATCTTGTACTTACTGCAATGTTTTTTACTAATTGTTACCATTTTTTCTAAAGTGCATTTTGTCTTTTGAATGAAACATAGGTCAGGTTGTTCCGTACTCAGTCTATTTTTAAGAATTCGTTGCTTTCTTGGGTTGTTTAGGCCTCTTATATTCCACGTTATAATCTTCATTTAAACATGTGGGGTGGAGTCAGGGAAGATATTTTTAATCTTACCTGATTTTATCAGCAGGGCTCCTAGTTCTTGTAGGGCTACGCTATTTGATTTTTTTCCTTTCTTCCTCCGTGCCTGCTTGGGTGAGTGTTGTGGTTGTCCATCGCCTGTTTTGATTCCCAAGTGTCCTGTTAGCAACATTTCTTGTCTTTGGCATCGAGATACATAGGTTTGCAGGTTGCTCGAGGAGTGCCCAAGAGAAGCGCATAAGGGAATTCCTTTTGGACTTAAAATCAAGCGAGCGGGCATTTCATGCTTCAGCAGAAAGAATTTAGCGACAAAATCGATCAGCGATTGATGGGTAATTGCAGAGCAACCGAGCCGCGTTAAGAATAGCACTTAAAGTTGAAGGAGGGCAACGATTGGAATCCTTTGGGAGGCACTCGCGAAGTTACGAGGGTCATTGATCGCGATCAGTACAAGCGCAACAGTTATTTCACGAGCTCGGGGTTCGTGAGTTTGAAGGGCGGACCATATCCCTTTGGTTGCGCGAAACTCCGAGTTACGAAAGGTGCCCGGAGAAGGTCAACCTTCGCTGACCATCGCGTATCGGGACTTCGCGAGGGGAGAATGCCAAAGTTCGATACTCCAACTCGTGAAGACGCGAGTTGCGAGAGGTTAAGGTCGGGCCCACATCAGCGTTGGGTGAATTTAGGACCGTCAGATTTGAAGGACGCGTGGTGCTCAATTGGGTTGTCTCGACGTTTCACCCGTCGCAACTCCAAAGTGCAAAAGGAAACTCTGTTATGTTTCGATGCACAAAATGTCGGGAGAGTCCCGGATCCGGGCCCACAAAGGTATCAGGTAAGTTCTAAGCCGTCAGATCTGGGGAAACGCGTGGCGCCAACTCAAGCTATTTCGGCGTTTCGCTCATCGCGATTCTAAGAAGCATGGATCAGCTCCTCCTTATGCGCGAACGCCGAAAGCATTTTAGGGATAGACACAGGGTCACGACCTGCGGTCATTTGGGAAAGAAAGGAGCTAGGCGAGAAGGGGGCCAAAGGCGCCGAGTCCAGTCGACGAACATATCGTTCGATCTCCAGGTACCATCTGATACGATCTCGTTCCCGACCTTCACCTGAAGTAAATAAAGGCGAGAAGGGGTAGGTGAAACCTCTCCTCATACATTAAGCGTAAGGTATGGAAGGTCTGGCAAGCGGTCCGCTCGAGAAGGTCCTGTGTACCCAGTTCCTCAAAGAATCCATGCCGAAGTCTTCAAAGAGACAGAAAAGTCTGCACATGCTAGCTCGACACTTAATAGCTCAGCTACCCTCCCCCTGCTGGGGCCATGCGCAATTAAGATGGAGACAGACAGAGAAAAACTGTCCGAATTTGACTGAAAAGACACCAAGCCTTGGGTGTATGGGCACGCCTCTGTTGGGTGAATTTCCTGAGTATATAGGCTCAGTATTTATAATTTTGTAATCCATCGATGGTTGAGCAGAGCTCCCGGTTGTAAATTTTTAATGAAGCACTATTACTCTGGTTATGTATGGAATTTTGAGACTTCTTTCCTTATGAATGCCAGTTTCTTTTACGTCTTTGTTATATTGTGTTAGAGCAGCTCGGAATTGGAGGATCCAGTCGAGTTGTAGCTGTTATAGGATCATGTATGTTGGATCACTGTAATAGTTGCACTGTCTCTAATCAATTCCTGTGATTTTCCCAACGTTGAGCGACTTGGAATTGGAGGATCCAGTCAAGTCCACCTTCAGTTTCTTGAGGCCCTGAACCAAGCAGATATTGCATTCAGAGTCTTTCTTCTACAAACTGTTGAAAGCCTATTGCCCAAAGCTGTTTGTCCACCCTCCCTATCAAGTCTTCCACCTGCTCACCTTTTTATCAACCCGTTGGCTGAAGTTAGGATTCCAAACCTCCTTTGTTCTTTGCGTAGCAGATACAGTCCCTGAGTTAGAGCGATGTCTCCTCGAGTCTTTATCTCCATTTGATCATCCATTTATAAACAATTCGTGACATTAAACTAATGGGTGTCGGGCTCTGCTCCTGCAAGCAATCCAGGAGTGACTTCCGACGCTAACATTTCTGGCGCCGTTGCTGGGGACGAAGTTGAATATTTTCCCCGGGATTGAACGACAACGATCAACTGATTCTGAAGGTGCATCAGATATCAGAACTTGAAGATTTCTAATGTGCACCTGGCGACTCCAATGTGACGACTCCGCTGGGGAGAATCCGCTCTATTAATTGTGGCTTTCAGAGGCAAGCATACGCGGTCTCATCCACAGTTGCCTCTAGCTATGCCTGAAGCAGATCCAGAAACAATGCTCAGAAGGGGAAAGGTCTCTGAAGAAGAAGATTCCACCACCGAACCAGGTAATCCACCATATCTTTCTGTGGGAACTCCTTTTTCTCCTCTTCAGTTTCTTTATAGACCTGTTTCTGAAGTTTCCCATTTCCTAAATTTCGGGAGTGTTCCTGTTGATTTTTCCTCTCCTGGTCTGGGACCGGAGGGACAAGACCTTGTCACTCTCCTCTCCCCTGAAACTGTACCTTGGTGTAGACTCGAGACCGCAGAATATTTCCCCACTCCTACCTTTACTACTCCTGTGAAAAGAGAAGCACCTGCTGACTTGAGCTCGTTAGCCTTCTCTTTAAATCCCCTCTTGTTTCCCACTCCACTTCGGGACTCATTCCCAGTAGCCCCTTCTCGAACTCCTTCTCCTCCCAATTCTCCTCCACCTAATATTCCTATGGCTGGTGCTAATCCCCCTCTCAATAGAATGGACGCCATAGTTGCTGCTAGATATGCTCCTTTAGTCCTACCCCATCCTATGAATCCTCTTCCTGCTGGGGATTACTTGAAATACATGCCCAAGTTCACTGGGGAAGGAGACATAACTGTTGAAGAGCACCTGGCTGATTTCTACAGTTATGCAGACAACCTCAAAATTGAAAATGAAGATGTCTGGATGAGAGTTTTCGTCCAGAGCCTAGATGGTGAAGTGAGGAAGTGGTTTAGAGGATTGGCTCCCGGATCTATTGCTTGGATTGAAGCTCTAGACAGTGCTTTCCTGAGACAGTGGGGAGATAGGAAGGACTTCATGTATTACATGACAGAGTTCAGGTCTCTAAAGAAGATGGATGGAGAGTCTGTCTTTGACTTCTCCAAAAGATTCAATAAAATGTATAATAAGATCCCTGCAGAGATAAAGCTCTCAGAAGCCTCTGCCCAAATTTCCTATGCTGGTGCATTTGACCCTGATTTCTGCATTTTATTGAGAGAAAGAAGAGCCACTTCCTTATCCCAAATGCAAGATGCGGCCATAGAAGTGGAATCCAACATATTAGCAGCTGATAGACTGAGGAACAAGGCCAACGCAGATAGAAGAAAAGGAAGGACGAAAGCCTCAACTTCTAGATCATTGGTGCCTCATCCTCAAGTGGATGAGTTGACTAAGATGGTGAAGTCTCTGTCTGCAGAGATGGAGAGAATGAAGGTCGAGGGGAGGCAAACATATAAAGTCCCTCAGATCACAGAAAATAAAGGAGGCTTCAGGAGGCCAAATAATTTTACTCCCCCTAATATGCAAAGAGAGAGAGGAAGAGACAGAGAAGACCAGAAAATTCAGGCCCCTTTTCAAAATAATTTTGTGGTCGATAGGGAAGAAGGAGAAATATATGAGCTTGAGCCTGAAATCCACTGCTTAGAAGACACTCCTCTGTTTCCTCATCTCACTCAATCAGCCTACGAAGAGTCTCTCATGGACAGTCAGCTAAATGAATTGAGCAAGGGAAACAAGGCTAGTGACGGCCGAGGTAGATACAACCTGAGGTACGACAAGAGGACAACAACACATGATATTCCTGAGCAGTACACTAGAACAGAGAAGCCCGCTAATGAAGTAATGGACAATCACAGAGGTAAGAAGGCTCAACCCCTCTCTCCCATTATCCACCATCATGTTCCTGAAATAAGAGAAATTCCAAAGCCTACATCTTCTTTTAATTTCAAGCATGAGATTCAAAAGATCAGAATCCCTGTGCCCCTCATAGAGCTAATCAAACATGATGAATTTAAAAAACGCTTTTCTAAGCTTTTACAATATGAAGCCTCATGCCTTCCCACAGACTCTATAAACCTACAAGATGAGAAGCCAGCAGTCATCCTAGGTCCCATGGTAGAAGATAGAGATGATTCATCCCCTCCTTTCTACACATCCCTGAACATACATGATAAAGTACTGCACAACTGTTTGATGGATTTAGGGGCCTCTCACAACCTCATGCCCAAAACTGTCATGGAAGAATTAGGGCTAGAAGTCACCCGAGCATATCATGACCTCTATTCTTTTGACTCCAGGAGAGTTCAGTGTCTTGGAGTTATTAAGGACATGGTTGTGACCTTGTTTCAACTACCCATGAAAAGTGTGGTCATGGATATTGTAGTAGCTGATGTCCCCCTTAAGTTCGGTATGTTGTTATCAAGGTCTTGGATAAAAAGACTGGGGGGAACCTTGCAGATGGACCTCACATATGCTACTATCCCAGTGTTTGGAGGAGAGCATAGAAGACTATACAGGGAAGCCCAATTGGCCTATATAATTAGTGATGAAGCCAATCCCACCAATCATCCCATTTTTTCCTTGGACACTGATTTAGGCTCCAGTTTACTACAGCTCACCCACGCCCCCGAGCCTCCTCTGCAACTCAGAAAGCAGCCCACTTCTTCCCATGAATTTCCTCCCTCTTCCATCACCCCCGTCTGGAAAATGTTTTTTAATGGAGCCTGTTCCCGAGAAGGGGCTGGAGCTGGGGTGGTTTTTGTGTCACCTACTCAGGAGACCATATCCTTGTCGTATAAGCTGGAATTCGAAACCACGAACAATGTGGCAGAGTATGAAGCTCTTATCCTAGGATTAAGAGCCGCAAGGGAAATGGGAATTCATGAGGTAGCAGTGTTCGAAGATGCCGAGTTAGTAGTCTAGCAGATCAGAAGCGCTTATCAGGCCAAGCATCCTCGACTCAGGAGTTACAGGAATGAGGTATGGGATCTAATTGACAGTTTCTTCTCAGCATTTAACATTTATTTCATCCCGAGAGAAGAAAACACAGTGGCAGATTCCTTGGCTACATCTGCAAGCCTGTTCAAAGTACCCTTGCCGCCCAAACTGAGGTATGGTGTAGAAATAAAATACAAGCCCTCCATACCTGACAATGTTAAGCATTGGAAGGTGTTTGAGGACGATCTTGAGATCAAGAAATTCTTGGAGACTATCGAGGAGTTTTCAGAGATGCATATCTATCAAGATTCTGTCTCTGAAGAAAGGTTGGATGGGGGTGAGTTGCTGAGTAAAATAGCAAAACATGACATTATTCAGTTGCCTAGCAATCACATTCCGAGAGGACTGGTCCCATTAGAGAGATTGTTTGATGGGAATGATGTGGCAGTAAAGGGGAGAATTTCAGGTGATGACGCTGACACAGCTGAGTGCAATATCGACACACAAGAGGAGCCTAAGTTTGTCAAGCTGTCAAGGAGTTTGACCAAGGAGCAAAGGGTTGAATACACTGAGTTGCTGAGAGAGTTTGCTGATGTGTTTGCATGGACCTACGAAGACCTCAAGATGTATGACACATCAATCATCGAGCACAAGATCCCACTGAAAGAAGAGGCTAAGCCATTCAAGCAGAAACTGAGGTAGATAAATCCCATATTGCTACCTGTCATGGAGAAAGAGGTGAAGAAGCTGATGGATGCCCGAATCATTTTCCCCTTGAGATATTCCGATTGGGTGGCCAATTTGGTTCCGGTAAGAAAGAAGAGCGGGGAAATCAGACTCTGTGTTGATTTTAGGAACCTGAACAGGAGCTCAAGGAAAGACAATTATCCCCTGCCCAACATGGAACACATACTGCAGAAGGTCACTGGCGCATCTAGGATATCCATGATTGATGGCTTCTTTGGTTACAATCAGATATCATTCATGCCTGAGGACAGAGAGAAGACAACCTTCACCACTCCTTGGGGCACATTCATGTATGCCAAAATGCCTTTCGGACTGATGAACGCAGGAGCAAATTTTCAGCGGGCCATGGACATAGCTTTCATCGGAGAGAAGGACCAGTTTGTGGTAATATATCTAGATGACATCACGGTTTTCTCCAGGACGAAAAAGGAACACTGCTACCACTTGAAGGAGGTTTTCCTGAAGTGTCGAAGGTTTGGCCTATCTTTAAACCCCAAGAAATCTTTGTTCACCATGAAGGAAGGGAAGAAATTAGGCCATATAGTGTCAACAGAGGGAGTAAGGATTGACCCTAGTAGGGTAGAAGCACCTCAGACCCTATCACTTCCCAGATCTAAGAAATAAGTTCAGGCCTTTTTGGGAAAGATAAATTTCCTGAGGAGATTTGTCTCTAATTTTGTTGAGTTGGTGAAACACATCACAACCATGCTCAGGAAAGGAAATGAAGTGAAATGGACTACTGAACCCAGGGAATCTTTTGCCCAAATAAAGAGAGCGTTGACTGAGGCACCTGTGCTAATCAGCCTCGATTATTCTAAAGATTTCCTGATCTTTTATTTTGCTTCTTGTGATACAGTAGTAGCAGTCTTGTTGCAGAGAAATGGTCAAGGGCGAGAGCAACCTATTGCTTTCTACAGCAAGGCATTGCGAGATGCAGAACTCCGGTACGAGATCATGGAGAAGCAGGCCTATGCCCTAGTAAAAGCTCTCAAAGCTTTCAGAGTCTATGTATTGCACTCAAAGATCACGACATATGTTCCTTCAACCTCTGTGAAGGACATTCTTATACAGCCCGACATAGACGGAAGAAGAGGTAAGTGGATCGCCAAGATCCTAGAGTTTGATCTGGAAATCAAGCCCACCAAGTTGATAAAGGGGCAGGGTTTAGCCAGGTTGTTGGTTGAATCCAATTACAGAGCCTTGGGAATTGACTTCATCAATAAGCAAGCTGAGTCATCCGACGATCATTTCCAGAATGCCCTATCACTAGCAGCATGTGCATGGTACAAGAATATCTTGTATTTTCTGTGAGAATTGAGGCCTCCTGATGGAATGGAAAAGAGCAAGGCAAGGGATTTAAAGCTCAAGGCAGTAAGATATTGCCTCATCAACCAAACCTTGTACTGGAAAGACCCTTTAGGGGTATTTTTAAGGTGCCTGGACCCACAAGGAGCCCAGCAGGTCACATTTGATTTCCATAGTGGCCTTTGTGGGGGTCATCATTCCTGGAAGACCACAACCCATAAGATCCTCCGAGTTGGGTATTAATAGCCCACTTTATTCCCTGATGTCTGCAGAGGAATCAGAGCTTGCATCAAATGCCAGAAGTTCTTAGGTAAGCAGCAACTTAAATCTCTGCCATTAAAGCCTGTAGTGGTTTCAGCACCCTTTCAGCAGTGGGGATTGGACTTCATCGGAGAGATTCATCCTCCCTCAAGTGGTCATCACAGATGGATCCTCACTGCGAAAAATTATTTCACCAAGTGGATAGAGGCTGTTCCCACCAGGAGCACTTCCCACAAGGTAATCATTGGGTTCTTGGAGGACCTCATCACAAGGTTCGGCTGCCCAAATAAGATTGTCACTGATAATGCAACCGCTTTTGGGTCTGAACCACTAGCCAAGTTCTGTGGACAGTTCGAGATCAAAATGATTCACTCCACCCCATATTATCCACAGGGAAATGGTTTAGCAGAGTCCTCCAACAAAAGCCTTATAAGGATCATCAAAAGACTGTTGGAAGATAACAAAAAGGCTTGGAACTCGAAGCTGAAATTCGCTCTATGGGCTGATCGGGTGACCACAAAGAGATCTGTAGGCACCTCCCCTTTCCAGTTAGTATACGGAGAAAAGGTTGTCTCCCCTTATCAACTGGCCATTCCTGTAGCAAAATTCTTCTAGGATTATCAAGAAGATCCCAATGACATGATCAGAAGAATTCATCAAATGGTGGAAGTCCAGCAGGTCAGAGAGCAGGTAATGGAAAGAATTCAGGATCATCAGCAGAGGATCAAGCGAGTTTTCGATAAGAAAACCAAGAAGGAAGAGTTCCAGATAGGAGACCTGGTCCTGAAATGGGACGCTCCTAAGCAAGACAAGGGCAAGCACGACAAGTTTGAAGCCCTCTGGATTGGGCCTTTCAGAATCTATGAAGCTTTCTCAAATAACACGTACAGGTTACAAGATTTGGAAGGCGAAGAAGTTTTCAGCAGCCCAGTAAATGGACATTTTCTCAAAATATGTTTTGCCTGAGCCTTCCATGGCTCCTGTGTTTTGTAAATATTGATATTTTTCGTTCTTTGTGTTTATTGTTCTTATTGTTTCGGCTTAGTAAATGACTCCATAGCCCAACAACAAGGCACTGGAACTGCAAATGAGTCCTTAGAGCATCACAAGGACGACTCTATCACCCATGGAGCCTAATGTTAGCAACATTTCTTGTCTTCGGCATCAGGATACACAGGTTTGCAGGTTGCTCGAGGAGTGCCCAAGAGCAACGCATAAGGGAAGTCCTTTTGGACTTAAAATCAAGCGAGTGGGCATTTCATGCTTCAGCAGAAAGAATTTAGCGACAAAACCGATTAGCGATTGATGGGTAATTGAAGAGCAACTGAGCCATGTCAAGAATAACGCTTAAAGTTGAAGGAGGGAAACGATCGGAATCCTTCAGGAGGCACTCGCGAAGTTACGAGGGTCGTTGATCACGATCAGTACAAGTGCAACAGTTATTTCGCGAGCTCGGGGTTCGTGAGTTTGAAGGGTGGACCATATCCCTTTGGTTGTGCGAAACTCTGAGTTATGAAAGGTGCCCGGAGGAGGTCAACCTTCGCTGACCATCGCGTCTCGGGACTTCGTGAGGGGAGAATGCCAAAGTTCGATACTCCAACTCGCGAAGACGCGAGTTGCGAGAGGTTAAGGTCAGGCCCACAACAGTGTTGGGTGAATTTAGGACCGTCAGATTTGAATGACGCGTGGCGCTCAATTGGGTCGTCTCGGCGTTTCGCCCGTCGCAACTCCAAAGTGCAAAAGGAAACTCTGTTATGTTCCGATGCACGAAATGTCGGGAGAGTCCCGGATCCGGGCCCACAAAGGTATCAGGTAAGTTCTAAGCCGTCAGATCTGGGGAAACACGTGGCACCAACTCAAGCTATTTCGACGTTTTGCTCATTGCGATTCTAAGAAGCATGGATCAGCTCCTCCTTATGCATGAATTCCGAAAGAATTTTGGGGATAGACACAGGGTCACGGCCCGTGGTCATTTGGGAAAGAAAGGAGCTAGGTGAGAAGGGGGCCAAAAGCGCCGAGTCCAGTCGATGAACAGATCATTCGATCTCCAGGTACCATATGATACGATCTCGTTCCTGACCTTCGCCTGAAGTAAATAAAGGCAAGAAGGGGTAGGTGAAACCTCTCCTCATACATTAAGTGTAAGGTATGGAAGGTCTGGCAAGCGGTCCGCTCGAGAAGGTCTTGTGTACCCAGTTCCTCAAAGAAGCCATGCCGAAGTCTTCGAAGAGACAGAAAAGTCTGCACACGCTAGCTCGACACTTAATATCTCAGCTACCCTCCCCCTGCAGGGGGCATGCGCAATTAATATGGAGACAGACAGAGAAAAACTGTCTGAATTTGACTGAAAAGACACCAAGCCTTGGGTGTCTGGGCACGCCTCTGTTGGGCGAATTTTCCTGAGTATATAGGCTCAGTCTTTGTAATTTTGTAATCCATCGATGGTTGAGCAGAGCTCCCGGTTGTAAAGTTTTAATGAAGCACTGTTACTCTGGTTATGTATGGAATTTTGAGACTTCTTGCCTTATGAATGCCAGTTTCTTTTACGTCTTTGTTATATTGTGTTAGAGAAGCTCGGAATTGGAGGATCCAGACGAGTTGTAGCTGTTATAGGATGATGTATGTTGGATCACTGTAATAGTTGCGCTGTCTCTAATCAATTCCTGTGATTTTCCCAACGCTGAGCGACTTGGAATTGGAGGATCCAGTCAAGTCCACCTTCAGTTTCTTGAGGCCCTGAACCAAGCAGATCTTGCATTCAGAGTCTTTCTTCTACAAACTGTTGAAAGCCTGTTGCCCAAAGTTGTTTGTCCACCCTCCCTATCAAGTCTTCCACCTGCTCACCTTTTTATCAACCCGCTGGCTGAAGTTAGGATTCCAAACCTCCTTTGTTCTTTGCGTAGCAGATATAGTCCCTGAGTTAGAGCGATGTCTCCTCGAGTCTTTATCTCCATTTGATCATCCCTTTATAAACAATTCGTGACATTAAACTGATGGGTGTCGGGCTCTGCTCCTGCAAGCAATCCAGGAGTGACTTCCGACGCTAACATGTCCTATCTCACCATGCATGCACTTGATCCCTCTGGATTTCGCTTCCTCCCTTATGAGGAAGAGATATTGAATGCGACCAAGTTGCTCTGCTGGCACATTGTCTACTCCCTGCCTTTTCCATTGCTCTAGTATGTTCGGTAGATCTATTCCTTCCCTTTCCACAATGTTTCTGAGATTTGGGTATTCTATTCCTACCCCGCTTGAAGTCATCTCTGAATCTCCGTCTTCTTCCTGCATTGGGGTGTTGGCATGTTCGTTTCCTCCTTCCTTAGAACTTGCGCTACCTCCCTATTCTCCTTTGTTGCTTGGATTTTTTGTGTTCTCTTGAGTTGCGTGTTCACTTGCTTCCTTATATTTCATATTTTCCTTCCCTCCTTCTTCCCCTTGGTTAGGCCTGCCCCTTCCTTATGTTTTAATCCTAGCTTCCAGGTTTCTTCTTGTTGGGGCCTTGCCTTGTCTTTTGTTTCCTTTGCTTTTGTGATTTGGCTTCACAAAACCTTCCTCATCCTGTTGTAGCTTGGTGTTTTTCGCTTCTTGTTTTTTATTAAGAGGGCATTCTCTTAGTAGGTGTCCATGTTCATGACATCTTCTGCATCGAAACGAGATCTGCTCGTATTCTATGCTTTGTATCCATTACTCATCCCTAAACTCCAGGCTTATGGCTTCCGGGAGCACCCCCGAAACATCCATCTCTATGTAGATCCTTTCGTAGGATGTATATCTGCCTTTTAGAGTAGCTTTCGATGTCTTGATATATTTTTTGAGCTTGTTCCCTATGGCTTCGAAGGTGGATGGAAGCCAGTAGTCTAGCGGTAAGGAGTAAAGCCTTAGCCATACTAGGGCATTTTTAAAGGTTTCTTTCTCTAGGGAGAAGTTTTCCTTCCATGGATGAATGTGCAACCCCGCTGAGGCATGGAAATATGCCCCCTCTCAAAGACTTTATCCATGTCCTCCAGGTTCATAAAGACCGTTGTGAAGAATCCTTTCGAGCCCAGGTGGAGTTCCACTTCCCCACTTGGCTTCCAATTGTATTTTATCCAGTTGCGCAACGTTTTTTCTGTGGGCCACAGGCCCATGAACTTGCAGATCAGTGCATGCATCTTCATCTGATCCTGGAAGAGTTGTGTTTGGGGGTCTTCTAGTATAACCTTGGGTATCATTGATGTTTTAGTTTTACAAGGGTTGCGCCCATCTACCCCACTGGGGTTCGTCGTTGCTTGTACACTGTTTTGGGCATCTCTGGCTCCTTCCCCCATATGATCATTTTTTTCTTGGTTGCCCTCTTGATTCTTTTCTGATCCTGAACCCGAGGTGCCTGTCAGAGGTTCTTTGAAACCGATGCCTCGTGGGCCTTTCCATCTGTCCACCACTACCTTCTTGTATGAGGGGGTTGCATTCCCTCCCCCTTTGGTTACCATGATGGTCGTTGCTGAGACTACGACTATTAAACCCTAACTTGAAATTTTTTCCAGGACCGCAAGAACAATTTTTTACTCCATAAATATTATAATATATATTCATGAAATTCTTAATTTACAAACATATTTACAAAACCCTTAACCAAGAAATTATTTGAAATCTACATGAAAAAATGTTCCTTTAAAAATAAAAATAAAAACCATTACTATCATAATAATCTTCTATAATTTATACTTTATTTCTTAAAAAAAATTCAAGAATATTAAATTAGTTTTCTATAATTTATACTTTATCGTTGGAAAATGTTCAAGAATATTAGACTATTTTTCTATAATTTATACTTCATCCCTATTAAAAACTTCCCAAGTTTTCTAGACTTGCTAAAACATATGATCCCTTAAATAATGTGTGGCTAATGCTTCGCATCTACTCAATCTAATCCGATGAGGCCCCTTAGAATGTACATCTTGTACTATCCAAGAATAATACATGTGGTTTTTAAAAGCTTCATAGAACGTGGACCTTATATTAGTGTTACGTTATTCATACATAAGTTAATGTCTTAGTCGTTGGCGTTTACATTCAATCATCCTATTTTTCTCCTAAATAATTTCTTTACCATTTATTATCAATTACCTCTTTTTCCTTTTTAAATATTTTCCTTACCATTTCACTATCAATTATTAATTATATTTTTTCCATAATTTTTAAATAATTATGTTAACATAATATAAGCTTTTATTACAAATACGAATGATTGGTATGTAAAGTAAGTTTTAATCAAAGTAGAGGTGTTCTTTCATTATCTTATCAACATAAAATCATCTTAAATTCGAATCTATCAAACACTTATCAACATAAAATCATCTTAAATTCGAATCTATCAAACACCTAGAGAAATCAAATTTTTTAAGATATAATTATTTTAATTATAATTTAATATGAAGAAATTAATATTTTAGATATTGTGATATGTAAGTATATAGTATATATGTGTTCATTCATGTAAATGTTTTTTTTTTTAATTGAGTTGACTTTATTTTTATTATTGATAATTTTTTTAATTAAGTTGACTTTAAAATTTTTAATCTAACATTATCTAACATGACACTAACCTAACAACATCTTCTCCATATAACATTCTACTTAAATGATAATCCAAACATAAATTAGAAACCTGTGAAAAAAAAAAACTTTGAAGAGAATTTTTTTTTTCTAAATTTATCATTTCATTTCCAAATTTGTCCATTAATAATTATATAAATTTGATTACTTACTATTTTTGTTTTAAAATTTAAATAAATATTTTCAAAAATCAAGGATTTAGAATTCAATAACAAACCAAAAATTTATTGCTCAAAACAAATTCAAAACCACTCAATAACATTTGAACATCTCTTAAAAAAAAAATGTTTTTTTAGATACATCAATTAAAATAAAATATAACTATAAGTTAATACTATAAAGGAATTAATATTGCTCAAATTTTGACAAATGAATCAACTCACGAGAAAGAGCATTATCTCAAAACATACATTTGCTTAAAACCAAAATCAAATGCTCCTAAGAATATTTATTTGTGTGCAAAATCGTTTCACCATACCAATCTATATCAATTATCTACTATGAGTTGTGATTCCGAATTCACAATCCGAAATACAAGCTAAGGAAGAGTAGAGCCATTATGTTTGGTATATCCCTGAAGAACAAGTCCAAATACAAAAAAATCATTTGTAGGAGAAAAAAAAAATCCTTTACAAGTCAACTTATTTGGCATCAAAACATATTACCCCAAACAAAGCTACAATAAGTGTTTTTTTCCTCATTATTTCATGTTCAACCATGATATAACTTAATGAATTTCACATTATTTTAATTAAGATCGAAAGGTGTGGTTTTCTAATTAAAATCGTAGTGGAAATTATATCAAAATTTTAACACTCTATGATATGTAGTATTTCTTATTAGTCCTTGTCATAAAGCACAACCAAGACTATATAAATCGATTTTTCTTTTTCCGTTAGTTGTTGCATGAAATCAAAGTGAAGTTTTAACTAAAGTTTTAAATCATTTCATTTTTTAAATGATGTTTTAACTTAATTTTTAAGAAGAATGGGTCTTATTATACCTGCCGAAGGTATAGGTATATAGCAATTGATATGCGTTGATCAACTATTAGTTGAGGTTTGACTAACACAAATTTGAGCTTTATCAAAAGTATAACGTTACAAATTGATTTTATTTATTTATTTTAATTAGTTTAAAGCATTTTTCTTCATGTTTGATTGGTGGTTCAAATGACCCTGTTAATGCAGAGCGACCCAAATTTTGCACCTCATTCTTAGTTTAAAGCAAACGTTTGCCCAATAATTTTCCCCCAACTGAGTACTGCTGGAAATTAATTCTAGCATTACTTGTAAACAATAAATGTTTGTTTTTCAATACTATATTTATACAACTTCCCTGATAGGTTGGTTGTCGTCGTTGTTTATGCCGTGGTCGTTTGTTGAGTGGCAATGTGATCCAGGTGGATATCGGTGGCCACACACCTTTTTCAACTAGCTCAAAACAATTTTCTGGCAATTTTGGCAATTTACTACTTTTAGCAGTTTTTAACTTTCAGGGCCATTTTGAGGGCCTAAATGAAGGTTTTTGGGGATCGAGCTCCTCAATGATAGTTGACGCCATGATTGAGCCCCCAAAATGAATCTTCTCGATGATAACTTTCCAACGGGCTATCATACACCTAAAACGAAGATCGTATGCAAAAGTTACGACCCCGAGAAGTTGATGTACTAACTTTCCCAAACAGGGTCCACGTGACTTTTAGCGCTTCATCTCCCAGGGTTAGGTTTTTGGATGTTTAGGGTTTTTTGCATTCCTATTTATTGTAAAAAGGCCTTCAGAGCCTCATTGTAATCATCTTCTTGTGAATGCGAGTAGCCGTCACATCTCTTCTCAGAGATAAGCTGCCACCATTCTAGCGAGTCTTTCACTCTGTATTTTTACAGTCTCTGTACATTTCTTTCATTAATAGAAACCATGTATTACTATATATCTGTGTTTATGGTTGCATCTCTGATACATTTATGTTATATTATTGAATATATGTGATATCTCTGTGCATTTTTTATTATATCTCCCCTCTCATTTCGTGCCAAAAATAATTTGGATCAGTGGTATTAGAGCAGGCTGCTCTTGATCGTTTTTTTCAGTGCATGTTGCCGACGAGGTCCGAGTATAGCAAGTTGGGTGTCGAGCTTGTCTCTCTTGAGGGCAATCGCTCTCGCACACCCAAGAAACCCTTAATGGAGGAAGAAAAAAAAAACGACGGAGCATACGATCCTATCAGTCTGTTGCTTGAGCAAGCTCTCACACGACAGAGGGACAAAATGATGGATACTTTTTCCCACATCCTTCCATGCTTGTCGATAGCAACAGGTGCATATTCATCAAGTGACCACTTTGGAAGCACCTCACCTTTCAAGGTACAAGTTAATTTTGATATTCCTGTATTTGAAGGACAAATAGATGCAGAAACCCTAGACAAATGGTTAAATTTGCTAGAAGGGTATTTCTTTGTTCACAATTTTTTCGACAGAGAAAAGATCACCTTCGCACTCCTTAAAGCTCTCCCTCATGTCAAACATTGGTGGGAAACTTACTGGGAGCAAATTTCCACAGAGGAGTCTGGAATATATGGGGCCGAGCCCACTTGGGATTTTTTTGTGGACGCGTTAAAGGAACAGTATTACCCAGTTGGAAACTATGAGGACCAATACATGAGATGGACCACACTGCGGTAAGAGAGGGGCCAAGAAATTATGGAGTTCACCAACACCTTCCATACCTTGCGCACCAAGCTGGGTATCAAAGACTTCGAACGACATTTGGTTCTGAAATACCGTGGGGCTATACACATAAACATCCAAACTAAAATGGATTTTATGGACATCTCATCACTCGATGTTGCTTATCGATGTGTTGTTAAAATGGAGCAGAAATTTAAGCACCATAACAAATGGGATTTTGGGTTTGCAAATCCGCAACAACCAAAGTATGACAAAGACGGCCCTAACAAACAGTCTCCTGAAAACCATTCCAAGCCACAGTAAAAGAAGGGTCACGGGAAGACAAAGAAGGACACCGAAAAATGGTGTGATTTCCACAAAAGCCCATGGCACAACATTGATGAATGTCACTCAAAACAGTCATTGATGGTTGAGATCAAAAACAAGGAGCCGAACCCTGACTTAGAATCTAATTCTGAAAATACTGTTAAAGGACAGATCATTGACGCAGACCCCACTGCTATTGTCGCGACCACAACAATTCAACTAGAAGAACCAACAAATCCTGAAGAGGGGGAGCACCTTTTTCATTCACAGATGTGGGTGAAGGAGACCCCGCTGCATTTTATTGTTGATTGCAAAAGCCAGAAGAACCTCATCTCAGTAGAGGTCGTCAAACAGTTGGGATTGTCGACAACACCACACTCGCAACCATACAACATCGGGTGGCTTCAAAAAGGACGAGATCTTTGTGTCAGCCAGCAATGTCGATTGTCATACGACATCCAAACCTTCAAGGATGAGGTATTATGTGATGTTGCCCCACTGGATGTCTGTGATGTTCTCTTGGTCCAACCATATATGTGGAGACGCCATGTTTTTTATGAGTCTCGACCTCGTAGTGTCATTGTTACTTTGGGGGGTCACCTCTACAGAATACCAGAGGTAGTTCTGACTACTGTTCCACCTAAAAAGTGTCGCAAGGTAGTATCTCATACTGCAAAATTTGGCTTCTTCACAATCTATTCAAAAGGGGAACAGAAGGACACTGCAACCACTACAACCTCGCCCCAAGCACCTTCTTTCCAACAGAAGAAGGTCGACAAGTTTGTAGGAAAGCGCAAAGATTCCTTCTTCACACCATCCTCTCATGTAGCTCGACTTGTTGAACAACCTCAACCTCAACAGGTTCATGGCAGACTTACACAAACTGAGTAGCGCGATGTCTCCAGCAAGGCAAGCAGCTCACCAAGATGCAAATTCAATAAACTCTTTTCCCTCTCCCCCGGAAACTCAACACAATGGAGACCATTGCTTACTAAGGAGAGAGGATTAATCCAGGTGGATATCGGTGGCCACCCACCTTTTCTGACTGGCTCAAAACAATTTTCTGGCAATTTTGGCAATTTACTATTTTGAGCAGTTTTTAACTTTTGGGGCCATTTTGAGGGCCTAAATGAAGGTTTTTCGGGATCGAGCTCCTCAGTGATATCCAAAGGCATGATTGAGCCCCCAAAATGAATCGCCTCGACGATACCTTTCCAACGGCTATCATATGCCTAAAACAAAGATCGTATGCAAAAGTTACGACCCTAGGAACTTAATGTACTAACTTACCCAAACGGGGCCCACATGACTTTTGGCGCTTTATCTCCTAGGGTTAGGTTTTTGGATGTCTAGGGTTTTTGGTATTCCTGTTTATTGTAAAAAGGCATTCAGAGCCTCATTATAATCATCTTCTTGCGAATGTGAGTAGCCGTCACATTTCTTCTCAGAGATAAGTTGCCACCATTCTAGCGAGTCTTTCACTCTGTATTTTTACAGTCTCTGTACATATATTTCATTAATATAAACCATGTATTACTATATATCTGTGTTTATGGTTGCATATTTGATACATTTATGTTATATTATTGAATATCTGCAATATCTCTGTGCATTTCTTTATTATATCTCCCCTCTCATTTCGTGTCGAAAATAATCTAGATCACAATGTGGCGGTCTCCATGCTGGAAATGGGTATAACATGCAAACGTTTTGCTAGGTACATCATAGAGTCGAGGCAAAGATATATTCAAGGAGAACGAGAAGGAGAATCTCAGCACCATCAACAATGGTGGACGCTAAAGATGTTACAGTTAGAACTCGTAAGTTCATGACTAACAAGCTTCTGGCAAGGAAGTAGTTTGTAAGTATTTTGTGTGCCCTCCATTTCTATTTTTTCTGACGAAGCTCTTCCTTAGATGTTAGTTTTGGGTCCATTGGATTTCTTAGTATTAAGTTTCACCATATGTTTTTTTTTCGCCTTTGGCAGGTTATCAGTGTTCTTCATCCAGGAAGGCACAAGCCGACAGAACAATGGCAAATGCAAACTGATCGGGATGAATACTTGTTTTCCACATTTGGTAAAAGAGTCTCAATGCCTCTTCACTGTAACCATGCTTGGAGTAAGTTGCAATAATGGAAGTCCATGAGACCACATTTCGGTCAGGTATTTCGTCCAATGCTCGGAGATCTTCAACTAAACTGCCACATTTGGCATACATGTTAACAAGCTTGTTGCGCAAAGAGATATCAGGATTAAACCTCGTTTGAATCATGTGGGCATGGACCATTTTGATGTCTGGCAGTGATTTCTCATGGAAAAAGCACTAAAGGAGACAAGAGTATGTAGAGGAATCTGGCTGGGCTATCATCTGCAAAATGTGAAGAGCCTCTTGTAGTTGGCCATGGTTACACAATGCTATCACATCTCTAGACGAAGTCTCTTTGTTAACAGTGTTGGTGTGCCCTTGGGCATCAATAGTGCGTGAAGAGATCAAGGTGGACTTGCACTTGGTAGTTTGGAAAATGAAATTTAGTTGTTGTTTCTTATTCTTCTGCTTATCAATCCGAAACAAAGGTGCCATTGTGTCTGCTTACTGGTATGATTGAAAATCATGTTATTTCTGATAACCATGTACCAAGGAAGCGATCCATAAAATCTATGGCATAGGTATAGAATGAGGTAAGGATTCATAACTTGAATCTGTGGCACATGTATATAGCGAGGTCAATATGCCTCTCTCCAAGTTACTGGCTATCAAACATTGGACTTGTTTTGTAGTAGAGATATGGCTCCAATCTATCAATGGCACCAACTTCGTTTTTCTAATTACTCTTCTGATTTGAAGAAAATTATGGGGATTAATCAACTCCAACTGAATAGTTTGGCGGTTGCCTCGGACCTTGGAAATCTCATGGGATGGGTTTCTGGACTGGCGTGCGCATTTCTACCAACATGGGTTGTTCTTAGCATTGGAATGAGTTTAGGAATGGTGGGTTATGGCGTTCAGTGGCTAATTCTGACTGAAATCATTCATCCATTGGATTATTGGCAGGTTACTCTCTTTCCAGATTATATTTAATTTTTTTATACTTTATCTAGATTGAAGAATGATTTTTTCTGAACTGTATAACAGAGTTCTTGCACAGTGTACAAGACCTTCAAAGATGAAGCTTCAAAGATATTACAAGTTTCTTCGCATAATAATTAGTTAGTTGAAATAGAATTCTATAACACTACTTCCATGTTAGAAATTTCCGTATATTATATTTTTACAAGCGTGGTTTCAAAATATTGGCATGGATTCATGGTTGCGTTGTTTTAAAATATTTTTAGGTTTTACTGTGTTATAGCTTATTGGGTATTCGCTTTTATGAGATTTAATTTGTTATTTCGGACAACGTAGGTGTATATATTGTGCATTCTGGCTGGGAATAACATATAGAAATAGTATTCAATATTACCGTGCCATTTCTGAAGGAATATTACTTCATGCGATTAGCCCATTTTGTCTTATCTTTATTTATAACATGCAGGAAATATACTACATATCTGAGATGCCATAGCAAATTATCTTTGAATGGAAATAATTTATTCAAAATTTGTAGTGAAAGGTGGTTGTCAAATTCTATTTAATGGTCAGACGGGAGGAAGGGTGTATGTGAAAGAACAAATCTTATCATATATGTAGGTTCACATTTCTATGGAAACACAATAAATGTATGCTTTTTGTATAACATGACAACACATGTATATGCAACCACACATGGAAAGTTAACTATGATTTGTCATTTACCTACCCGTCTTGTTACAGATGTGGCAGGGGCTATAAAGTCTATAACAACAGAGCCAGTAGATATATGTATAACTTTTATTTTATTATAACTGCATAGTGGCAGGTATACGCTACCATGCAGCCTTGTTTAGTATACAAATCGATTTTTAATATACGAATCGGTCTCGTACGAAACTCATGATTTTAATCCAAATTTTTAGAAAACTTCAACATCTTTTAATTTTTATCCTAAGTTTGAACTTTGAGGTCTTATTTGGCCTCATGTCGAGGCTCTTTCGACCTTGTCATCTTCCTGCTATGTGCTTCCCAGTGAAAATGCTTGTTATCTCCCTACTACGTGCTCCCCAATGAAATTGCATGAGACATGCGTACATGTCAGTGCTTAGCTCTTCACAACCTCTCATTATTCATTGTCACACCACCAACATAATTATTCCTTATTGGCATTATTTTTGAACTACCATTGTTTTCTACTCCTCATTACTTATGAACTACCACTATTGTTTTCCCTTGCTAAGTATTGCTTGATAGATGAGTACACCTAAAACTGCCCTAGAATCAAGGATTTTGACTGCTTGGTTATCCTGCCTAACTGGATACCGATTAGCCTACTAAGATGTAGCATCAATAAAAATATTTTTTTATGATTATATTAAAATCTGCAGTCAATTTTCCATAGCCGAAGATGGATTCGTTGTTGTTGGCAGTGACGAGATCATGACAAAGTCCTCACAACTGTAGTTGTTCCATGATGATGAAGGAAGCTACCAAAATGTACCATGCATTCCACCCTGTAATGTCACCCCAGTTGGGAGAGAGCCTTTATGCACTCAACTAGGAATCAACCGTCGAGATTCATTCGACTGATAGGGATATATTCTTTATATAAGTATGAAATATATGTATCTAGAAAATTCGAATAAGTATTTGGCTGAGTCCAACAACTTCAGGTTGATTCGATCTAGGTCCTATAATTATTTTCTTTACTAATTATTGGTAGCTATCTATATAGGAAAATCCCCCTCTGGAACAACTTCATAAGCTTAGTTCTTCCTCTAGCGTGTGGCTTTACCTCTCTGGTTGTTGTATTGGTAGAAGTGGAGCAGGTCTGGGCCAGTTTATGTTTCACGCTGTCATTTTTTAATCCCAAGGAAGATTCTCCTGAGCACTTCAAGACATAACCCATTGGAAATCCATAGCCTCTAGGGACATAGATTCAAAGTCAGTGGTTTAAGTGCCTTTTGTTGACTCGGAACTAGTGAATGATCCACCAATGGAAAATAGGTCTCTAGGTGCAAATCAATATTGAGTTCTAGGTCAAGACCAAGATTCGCCATTAACAAATACAATTTCATTCATTTAAGATCCAATCTAATAACATATAGTATATCTTCTACATACAGAGGAAAATTTTGATATATGGGGTAGGTTCATACATTTAGATTTACCATTATGCAATGTTCTTCGATTATAATTTACCAATTGTTCACCCAACTTACTTTGTCACAAACTTCCTGCTATGCCTTAAGCATATTCCCGAAAAAGGTTCACCAATTGGTTCTTCTCATACCAAAGCTCCCCTTGAATCCAACTATTGATTTGATACCACTTGCTTTCATTCAATGGTTAGATTGTCTAAGTATAGTTCCCGAGTTTGTAAGAGAGAGACATGATTATGGGATTTGTGATACCTCCCCATACCCATCTTAGATCCAATGAAACTATCTTTGTAATGAAAGGGACATTGAACATGGGGTTTGTGGATACCACCAACATAATATTTTCACATAAGCTCGTAGTTGGTGATGTGTTTGTCTTCCCGAAGGTGATAATGCATTACTTCCAAAACATCGGAAATAAGATTGCATTTGTTGTGAGTGCATTCAACAATCAAAATCTTGGTGTTGTGATTGTCCCTTTGACTACTTTCACTTCAACTCCGACAATTAAATATGATGTTTTGGGCAATGAATTCACCATGAGTGTGCAACAGTTTCCACCTTGCTCAATCAACTCAATTCACAATGAGTGTGCAACAGTTGCCACCTTGCTCAACCCACTCACTCCCACCTTACTCATCCCGCTCACTTCAAAAAGTTTCTTCAGAATTACTGCAAACAACAAACAATGTGGAAGAGACAACATGCATCTACAGATGTATCGACTAAGGAATGAATGGAAAGTGATTTCACACTTCTCATGTATGTGTATGAAGCACGAAGCACAAAAAGTCAATAGATTATTCTTTGAAATAAATAATACTTACTGTTATTATTTCATTGGCTTTGTAATGATAATGTCTTTGAATGTGCAATTATCATAGCTACACAATGTGAATATCAATTTTATACTTAACCTTTTTTGTTCGTTGTCTCCAACACCTAATGCGAAAATAAAAAATAAATCCAAATTTATTAACCTCTTTTGACGACTTCATCACCTCTCTATACTAAAAAGATAAATAAATTATAAATTAAAAAAAAAATCCAAAATTATTAACCGCCTCCTTTATCACGAGGTACTTTTTCAACCTTCTATCATAAGATACTTGTCATGTCTTTTTTGCTCACTCATTAGTTTCCATTTAAAATTTTAATTTTGGAGGGTGAATAAAAAATAAATTATAAACTTAAAAAAATTCCAAAATTATTAACCGTCGCCCTTTATCAAGAGGTACTTTTTCAACCTTCTATTATAAGATACGTGTCATGTATTTTTTTCTCACTCCTTAGTTGCATGTTATGACATATTTGTCATGTTTTTGTTAGTATATGATAATGCAACAAGTCGAGTTGCGGAGCAACAAGTTGCTGCTAAAAAGACAGGAAGCTAAGCATTTGATCTTTTTTAAAATATGAATGTGTGATCGAGGGAAATCTGAGATTGGTTGGGATGTTTGACTACAAGACACACCATACTTAAATTAAATTATCTTACCTAAATTAAATTATCTCAAAACAATAATTAAAACCATATTAATCATGCCATAATCAAAGAATACAAAATCTAATATTAAACATGAAACACTTTCTTATGAACTTCTAAACTAAATGGTATCCTTAGAATCTAATCCTAATGATTAGTAATCTGATGGAGCATACTTTGTATTCTAAGCTATCTAGTATAGAGCCTGAGTAATACATGACGGTCAAAGTGTAGGCCTCTTGTTTAAGGGCAAGAAAACTTGAATAACCCGATATACAAACTATAGGGCTTCGGGCAAGACGTCGTTGTTAACTCGATAGTGAGCCTCTAGGGAACCGGCCATAAACCTGATGAAGCCTTTCACCCATGAGAGAGAAATGTATTTTATTACCATAACCCAAAGCACATTTCATTTCTACAGAGTTAATATAAATCTCTTCCAAACTAATGACGTGAAATTTTTTTTGACGAGTGTCCATGTGACGGTTCCAGTGTTTCCTCCATTTGTCATACCACGATTCGGTTACTAGTCTTTCCTCCATATTTCATACCACGATTTTGCATGGGAAGTACGTGCAAATCATGCTCCTGGTACCCTCACGAATTTAGACACCAGCCGAAAGTGGTCATCTCGATCTTTGGCTGAGAATAAATAATAGTTGGGGAGAAGGCGCTTCCCCTAGATCTGGGAGAGCTCTTGATTCTGCTTGTTGAGTTATGCTCTCCTTCCCTTGGTGTTCATAGGGCCCTCGATTGGAAAACCTAAAGGGGGGTATTCTTTTTCTTGGATGCCAGGCTGGTTTCTTCCCTGCCTAAGACAGAGGGTTTGAGGAATTGGGGCTCTCTGATCTAATGGCTTCCAGAAACGATTTCAGCCCTGAAAACATCATAGGTTCAGGAAGGATAGACATTGTTTATAGAGTGACATTGACTGACAGATCTGTTATGGCGATAAAAAGGCTTCGAGACTCTGTGCAATCTGAAAAGTAGTTTAAGGCTGAAATGAATAAGTTAGCACACTTGAGGCACCAAAATCTTGTTCCTCTTCTGGGTTACTGCATTGCCGGAGAAGAGAAGCTTTTAGTGTACAAACACATGGCTAATGGAAGCTTGTGGGACTTCCTGCACAACAAGGAGAATCCAAAGAATAATTTGGATTGGACCTTAAGTAGTTCCAGGTAAAAATCAATCACAACAAAGCAGTTCCAGGTAAAGATCAATCATAGCAAAGCGAGATAAGTAGCGGGCCTATCTACGATTTTATCTCTTATCTGTATTTTTGATCTTATTATGCTTTTCCATGGAGGTTGGTACACTTCATTTATTTTCGTGAGTGTCTTGCACAAACTTGAGATTCACCTCACCTACTGCATTCACGTTATCTACTAGAGGGGTATTCTACTTGTAGAGATGTGATTCTAGTTTAGAGGTTGCAATTGAGAAACTGGAAAAATAGAATAAAAATGAAGATCGCTATAGTTTCCTAGAAGAGTCAATCATCGACGTCTTCCATCCATCAATCAACAAACTGAAATGGGTTTTGTAGAGAAAGAAGGCGAATAAATTCTCTCGCAACCCAGTATCACTGCTCCATAATTCGTTCTTCAATCATTCGCTAGAATTTCTTTATCTACGAGATAAAAAAAAAAGAGGAAGAGTAACTGCACCCTCTATTTCATATCAGGATCAAGAAGTTATTTAAAGATAAAATATACGAGAGCAAAACAATACGGTGAGGCTACGCTCACTTCTTAGTATTAAATGAAGATGGATTACATCCTTATATAGGAAAAGACTCTCTCGAGTCGGCTACATGCAAACCAAAAGACAACTAGACAACTGACTCTTAACTAAGCACTGACTCTTCTAACTGGCGCTTACAACCCGCGCTTATTACTGGTGCTAACAACTATCTAACATCTCCATTACTTCCAAGTCTCCCCCTTAATGGAGAATGGATTGACTTCTACACCTAACATCTCCCTAAACAGTTCAAACTTAATTTTTCCAAGAGGCTTAGTGAAAATATCAACAACATTTTCACTAGTATTACAATACACAAGAGTT
>ML779526.1:882335-898608 GCA_009831015.1 Picea engelmannii
ATAAACTGCAGTATTTATGGCTTCAGCCCAAAATGCATTTGAGAGATTTTTACCTTTCATCATACTGCGTGCACACTCTACCAGGGTTCTGTTTTTCCTTTCAGCGACTCCGTTTTGCTGTGGAGTGTGAGGTACTGTAAACTTCTGTACTATTCCATTATCTTTGCAATATTTGTTGAAGTCCCCTGATTTGTACTCTCCCCCTTGATCTGAACGAAGGATTTTGATGGATTTTCTCGTCTGCTTTTCCACCATGGTTCCGAATTCCTTAAAGTACTCGAAAACATCACTTTTTCGTCTAAGGAAGTAAACCCATGTGTATCTCGTGCAATCATCAATAAATAACAGAAAGTAAAATGCACCTCCTAAAGACCTAGTCTGCATAGGCCCACAAACATCAGTATGCANAAGATCTAACACATCTCTCTTTTTCTTATCAGGATTAGAGGGGAATTCATCTCTGTGCATCTTTCCTAATGCACATCCATCACAAGCAACCTTCTCATTCTTTAACATAGGAAGTCCTTCAACCATGTTCTTTTTCTGTAATAACAATAAATCAGGAAGATTGATGTGTCCATACCTTTGATGCCAAAGAATCTCTGTTGGCATAGTGGCAGAAGTTAGTGCATGATGTTCTTTGCTGGTAACATCAAGTTTGTATAGACCTCCTACTCTGACACCTGTTGCAACAGTTCGAAAGTGGTCCAACAGATCCTTCACTATGCAATAATTCTTGAAGAATTCAACCTTCAACTTCTGATCTGTAATGGTGGACACAGAGATCAAATTTTTCTTTATTCCTGGCACATATACCACATTGCGAATGTGACGAATAGTACCATTCAGCAATGTCACAGGAATGTTTCCATATCCCTTGATCTGATAAGCGCGGTCATCTCCAAGATATATGCTGGCACCATTCTGAGTTTCTTTGAAATTAGCATACCAATTTTTATTACAAGTCATATGTACTAATGCTCCAGAATCCACAAACCAGGCATCAGAATCATCCGTTTCAGCAGATAAAACATCGTTAGACACAAACAGCCTAAGATCCCGTGAGTCAAAATTCGGGGGTTCATCAATATCATCACTAGCAATAAATAATCCGTGATCTTGATTTGAATATTTTTCTGCATAATGACCTGAATGTGTTCTAGGTTTATTCCTAGCCTCGTCATTTTTCTTCTTATGACAGTCTTTAACCATATGTCCAGATCGACCATAATAAAAACAACTCTTTGAATCATTCCTATCAGATTGCATACCTTGATTTGGAGATTGTCTTCTCTACGATGAACTGCCTCTCTGCCATGAACCGCCTCCTCTGCCTCTTACTCCTGATCTCCCTCTCGCAGATCTATTATTTGACCACAGTGCCAAATCTTTACTTGGAGGCTTCAGATTCCCACGCCTCTCTTCCTCTTGCAGCAAAATACCTATCAGTTCTTCAAACGTGGGAGGTTTCTCCCTTGCTGCAAGACCTGTTATGAACATGTGATAGTCTTCTAGCATACCATTTAAGGTAATAGTCACTAGATCAGTATTGGAAACAGTTTCNCCTACATTTACTAGCTTGTCTTTCACCTCTTTAATGCAACCCAAAAATGAACTAACAGATTCATTTCCATCCATCTTAATGCCTAGCAATTTAGTTTTCAGGAACAAAATGCGATTTGTGTTGCTAGTTTCATACAATGCTTTAAGAGATGTCCATGTTGCAGCAGAAGTTGTAGCGTCTCTCATATGTGGAATTATGCTATCTTTAACAGACATGCGCAACAATGCCTTTGCCTTGTTTTCGCGCTTCTCCCAGTCTTGTATCTGTGCTTCTGTCGCACCTCCTACCGTTGCTGTCGCACCTGCAGCCGCAAAAGGTTTCAGTTCGGTTCCATTCACAATGTTCCAGACACCATAGCCCTCCATGAGCGTCTGCATATTGAATTTCCAGTTAATGAAGTTTGAGCCATCTAACTTGTTGGCTTCGTTGAGGTAGGTCTCTGCTAGCGGATTCGCCATCGCTGCAATTTAGTCTCTGCAAGAAAATCACCAAGGATATGCAATGTTTTGTCGCTATGCCTTTGGATACCACCGATCCGACTCAATCTATCTCTGTTCTCAACTTATATCATGCATGCAACTTAATATCGAAAATATCCACTTTTTAAAAATAAATTTGTATGCATCCACCAAAATCTCCACTTTTAAAAATAACCTTATAACTCCCTCCTTAATTTTTTTTTTTTTTAAAATTCACCTTAGGTTTTAAAAAGTATCCACTTTATAAAACAATACAATGTGGGACTCCCATGCAAAGCTTTACATATAAAAATTAAAATTTATATATAAAATGCATACGTATCACATGAAATGCATTCACTTTATTTCACCTCACGCTTTTATCCAAAAAACAAAAACGTATCACTTTATTTCACCCCACTTTATTTAAATGCTCCACTTATGCTCACCAAATACACGCTTTTCAAACTCCAATCAAACAATGCAAACTCCATGATCTTCACTTCACAGTTAAAAAATAGATGCCCACACTGGACTCTCACGCTGATACCCATGCTCACAAAATAAAACTCCACTTTGAGCTTTCGCTGCGCTCCTCCCAAGCTCGTGCTTTAATGCATCAAAGATAAAATAACACGGATTTTTTCAAAACAAAGTTTCTCGCACCTCACGATATAGCAACCTGCGAGACTCGCACCTCACAATATAGCAGCCTGCGAGAAGTCTGTATATTCTGCCTACGAGATGTTTGCACCTTTCGAATGGTCCCCCGCACCCTACCAGAGGAGGGACCTGTGAACTTAAATTATTTTCGCACCTTCTCCTCGTGGCTCTGATACCAAGATAAAATATACGAGAGAAAAACAATACGGTGAGGCTACGCTCACTTCTTAGTATTAAACGAAGACGGATTACATCCTTATATAGGAAAAGACTCTCCCGAGCCAGCTACATGCAAACCAAAAGTTAACTAGACAACTAACTCTTAACTAAGCACTGACTCTTCTAACTGGCGCTTACAACCCGTGCTTATTACTGGTGCTAACAACTAGCTAACATCTCCATTACTTCCAAGTTTTAACACGCAAGAGTTTAAGCAGGTCTCTTTTCCAGTCATGAAGTCGGTTGATACATGAGAAAGAGAGAGCTTAGTTGCACGTTGGGGAGAGAGAGTGGCCCTTATATGTTTTGAAACGGAGGAGACTAGCAATAGAAACCCTAAAACCATGTTCAAAAACCTTCTAGAATCGTGCCCATGCGACCTGGCAGTCAAACAACTTTAGCACGGCTGGTATCTTCACCTTCAATCTCATTTTTCTTCATCTCCACCAACAAAATTTCTCCCTCGCGATTTTTTATAGTGATACTAACGAAGGAGCTCGATAACCATTGGCGCCAGGCCATAATCAGAGGTTTTATCTACAACGAATACCATAAAGGAACACCAGATGCTCATTTTCTCTTTTGTTGACTTGCTAGCCATGCTTCTCCACATACTTACGCTAGAGAACTCATATAGTGGCTTGAAATTGGCTTGCCAAATTTGTTTCCAGCGAACCCTAGCCTAGTGTGTCGGTAAAGCTTCTTTCAAGTGTTAAGTTTTAAACAGTTCCAGGTAAAGATGGTTTTACTTACATATATGTTTGAATTAAAACTAATCCTCTAAACAGATCCCACATCCTCTAAACACTCCTAATTGATGAATATGGCTACCCAGAAACTCTGTGAAATGAAACTTCACTTGTAATCAGGAAAACAAAATTTTATTAATTAATTCAAATGGGATGTAACCCATTGATTTACTTGTACTTCTTTATCTGCAAAAAAATATATCAATGTCCCGAGCATTTCACAAATGGTGTCATAGCCATTTTATGTTCTGCAGAAATTTGTAAACTCATCCATTAGGAAAAAAACTAACAAAGTATTGATTATCTGTTGATACTAGAGAATGCAAAAATTAGTAAACTAGAACAATAGGAAAAAAAATAATGAGTATGTGTTGATAATAGAGAACCCAAAAATTTGTAAACTCAACCATTTGGGAAAGGAATAATGATTATGTGTTGATACCAAAGAGAATAGAGGTCGAGTACGACTCAAATTTGTTGTTAATTTTGTGTGTATGAAAGACGATATCATCTGTACAAAAAAATATGCATTCAGGCTGCAGAGGTGGAAATCCTGGAATTAATATTAGTATAGACCATTGCAGCACCCTCTTTTCACAAAATTGGATTCTTCGGTTTGCAGAGGTGGAAATTATATATACAATTGCAACACGTTCGCCTAGATAAAGATGGTATCTGCAAAAAAATATCAATGTCCCGAGCATTTCACAAATGGTAGCATAGCCATCTTATGTCCTGCAAAAATTTGTAAACTCAACCATTATGGATAAAAAACTAAAAATATGGAGCTTTCTCTGCGGTCCTGTTTTTTGCAAGGCCCAGCTGATAACTACAGAGTTTACCACCATCTGAAATGCAAGAAACTTCTATTGGTGGGAGCCAGATCATGAGGATAATCCCTTTTCTTACGTACAATTCCCCTCTTTCGGTAAGCATCCGGTATCTCAACAGATAAACATTTATCTGAGCTCATCCTGTTGCTTAGATTTCGTTTGAAAGCTACTCCAAGGATCCAACGAATAGCTAAGTTTCGTTGTTGATCCTTGGCTACAATCTCAGGTACATTATGAGTGGTACCTGCTACTCGTACTCGGTTGAAGCAACAAAGCGCAGGTAAGAAGAGAGAATGGTGCAACACATGGGTAGCATGGAGACAACCACACACATGGGTAGCATCAGATAACCAGGCACATGGGTAGAATGCAGACAAAGACATAGCATGCAAACAAGGAAAAAGTGGCTAAGGGCATTCCAATGTTTAAGATTGGAAGAAAGGTTTAACATTTAATGCTAAGAAGTAATGTTAGACTTAGTTCTAGCATTATTTGACTTAGGAAACATTACTGATAAATATATACTTGAAATTTCTTTTAAAGTAAGATATGGTAAGGGTGTGCCTCTGGAAGAGGCCAAATAAAGCCTCCAAATTAAAATTTTAACCTAAAAAAACCAAATGCTACTTCAAAAAAATTTGGTTTCCATGCCATACTAATGCAACCATGAAAAATTGATTACTATGAGTCTCTGAAGCCCGAAGGGCAGGGACTAATAAATGGTCGTGAAAGGTCAACTAAGCTTAAATGTAATCAACATACACATGGTAAATGAACTCAAGGAAAGGAAAAAAAAAGAGATAATTGAGAGCATGTGGATCACCAAGATAAGGTTGTATAATTAAGGAGGCCCAAGTGGTGGTCTCTAACATATTATGGCTCTCGAACTATCTTTGCTAACACTTATCCAAAGATCAACTCCCTTTTTAGCTCCATATTCCTGAAAGATTTATTTTTATGATAAAAATTATGAAACAAATATTGAGACCTTCTCATTATAGAAAATTTTAGAAAAACTTGGACAATGCCTACCAGGAGAGCACCCTGAACACAAACCATATCGCTCAAAATTCTATTGATCACATCAACATTCCATATTCTATATGCAATCAAATGACCAATTGCTTGCCCAATACTTTTATACTTGTAATTATTAGTTCATCATCTCAATCCAACCAGAGAAGAGCTTGCCCCATACTTTGATACTCATAATTGTTGGTTCATCATCTTGATACATCTAGCCATGAGAGAGCCTTGAACATGAACCCTATCGCTCAATGTTATATTGATCACATCAACATTCCATCTTTTATATACTATAAAATTACCAACAACTTTCCCCAAACTTTGATATTCACTCATTTAGTTGTCACGACCACCATCTAGTAGAGAACATATGGGATGTGGAATTCAATGGATTGTGTGTCTGAAAAATGCTCTGGAAACAAAGTTCAAACAAGCTCATCCAAGCTTCCAACAATGGCACCCTTACCCTAAAGGTAAGGACTTGCTACTTTGCAACTCACCTTTCATGAGCATTATTTCACACACCAAAATTATGTTGAGAGCTCTATATTAAAAAAAAGTAATGTTACACATAAATACATCAAACTTAGGCTTAAGATATGCACATTATCTTAACCACACCAACAACCAGTTTAGATAATATCTCAACCACACACCAAACTAGGAGCTAACTAGTTGGAGAGAATCTCTCAAAACCAACTAGATCTAACAACCTCCTAAAGAATTGGAAGTGGATTGTTTACATAGAAATGAATTCTATCCAATAATTACCAATAATCATAACAAACACAAATACAAACACACATAATACAAGTAGAAGTCAATAATTCTAACACTCTCCTTTAACGACTACTTGGAATTATATCCAATAATGACTAATAATCATAACAACCACAAATATGATCATGCATAAAACAAGTAGGAGTTAATAATTCTAACACTCCTCCTTAATGAATACTTGTCTTAATCTTTATTGGGTCAGGTCTTCATCATTATCAAGTCCTTCACAACAAATGCTCCACTATGAATTGAAGAACCTCTTGATCAAAAAATTCTATATCTGGTCCATCCTGACACTTTCAATTCGTACCTTGATCATGTAGACATCACCAAATTGTCAAATTCCATATAAAGGAAAAACCATACACTAGAATGCATGTGTAACTAACCATTGAAATTGTCGGTCTAATACAATGTCCTTCATGTACATGGTTCATTTGTTCGGCAACATAGGTATTCCAATAGAGGACGAACACCTTTAGTAACCACTCACATAACTAGATCAAAGATCAACACACCAATTTTTTCATGTGGTAAAACCCCTACGGGGAAACATCCACGACCCTAGCCAACGCGGCCACTTGGAGTAGTTTATTAATGCAAAGAAAAAGATTACAAAGAGATTTTACAAGATATTTTCTCACAATCGATCATCGGCAAATGACCCTCCATGTTCTTTAAATAGAGATCATAGACCAATCGGGTGTTAAGCCACGGATCAATGACCATTAAGATCGAGGAGATTATGAACTGTTGGATCACTCTATGTCGGGAACATACCATGACCGTCGGATTTCCTAATTACAAATGCATACTAATGCATACTAAAGAAACACACTAGAAAACACACTTTTACCTAACGACACAATAGACCAAGTAGATCTTAACTAACTCCTAAGTGTCTAAATATCCTAACATCCCCCCTTAAGAACAACTTGGGATAGGATTGAAGGATTTATAATAGTGACACAATAGGAGAAGGAAGGAGGCATTAGAGCCCATCCCCCCTTAATGACAACTTCCTGAACTCCTAACATACATCAAAGTTTGGAAAACTTCGCTTCTGTAAGAGACTTTGTGAAAATATCTGCAACTTGATCTTCTGTAGGGAAAAAGAGCACTTCAATAACTTGATCATGAATGAGCTTTCTGATGAAGTGCATGGGCATCTCGATATGTTTGCTACGCTGATGTTGAACTGGGTCTTTGGAGAGGTTGATGGCACTCTGATTGTCACACCAAAGGTTGGTCGGATGATGGTGCTGGAATCCAAACTCTGAAAGGATCTGTCGAAGCCACAGGGCTTCCTAAATTGCATTTACCGTTGCTCGATACTCTGCTTATGCTAAAGAAAGTGAAATAGCATGTTGTTTCTTACAGGCCCAAGTGATAGGTCCTGAACCAAGGTTGAAAACATAACCTGCAGTAGACTTCTGATCATCAGGGTCGTCGACCCAATCTGAATCAGTGAAACTAACCAATAAAGGAGTCCCCTCTGAACTGTAATGCATCCCGAACTGAACTGTACCACTAACATAGCGAAGTATCGTTTTAGCTACTTTCCAATGGCTTTCATGGGGCATTTTCATATACCGGGCAACAATACCAATAACAAAGGAAAGATCAGGACGGGTATGAGTCAAGTATAAGAGGCTACCAACTAACTGACGGTACAGGTTGGCATCAACTTCAGGAGAAGTACAGGTGGTAGTAAGCTTGACTCCAGACTGGAAGGGAGAAGGGGTTGGTTTACAATCATCCATGTGAAAGCGAAGAAGGAGGTCACAAGCATACTTAGACTGGGAAAGAAAAATCCATTCATTGGTTTGCAAAACTTGGAGGCCAAGGAAATAGTTCAAAAAGCCTAAGTCTGTCATTTCAAAATTCGTCTTAAGGCTGGTTTTCACATGGTTTAAAAGTTTTGAGTCACTACTAGTAAGGATAAGGTCATCAACATAAAGGACAAGTATTATGAGATGGATTCCTACTTTCTTGGTATAGACATTAGGATCAGAATGGCATCTAGAGAATCCAGTGGCAATAAGAAAGCTATCCATTTTGGCATACCAAGCTCGGGGAGCTTGCTTGAGACTATAAAGATATTTCTTGAAGCGAAAAACAAGGCTAGAGTCATTCTGTACATAGTCAGGAGGTTGTTCCATGTAGATTTGTTCTTGCAAATATTCGTGCAATAAGGAGAATTTAACATCCATTTGATGGACCTCCCATTTATGTGAGGCATGAAGAGCAAGAACAAGGCGGATGGAATTCATTTTTGCTATAGGGGCAAAGGTTTCATTATAGTCAATTCCTTCAACTTGGGAAAATGCTTTGGCAACTAACCGAGGCTTGTGTCTTTCAACACTTCCATTTGATAAATACTTAGTTCTATAGAACCATTTGCATCTAACAAGTTTTCTTCCTTTTGGAAGAGGTACAAGATCCCAAGTATCATTTTCCATTAAAGAACGATACTCTTCATTCATTGTTGTATCCCAATCTGAATGACCTGAAGCTTCTGCAAATGTCTCTGGATCATGAGTTTCTGAAACTTGAGCCAAAAGAGAAGAGGCTCGCTGGAACTGTGAACGTGTCTGACGTTGATCTAAAGGATCGCCGACAAGATCATGAGTTGCTTCTCATGTTGAACAGACCCATATCAGAAGCAATGGAGTTGGTGTTGGTTCAGGTTCAAAGGAATCATCTAGAGGAGGGTGAGCAAGCGGAGGTGGATTTTCATCCTCACTGTCATTATCTGAAGAAGAAACCAAATCATAAGAAGGCACAAACGTCGAAGATGGCTCGTAGGCCGAAGAAGGCACAACCTTCGAATTTGGCTCACATGCCAAAGAAGGCACAAACGCCAAATTAGGCTCGCAGGCCAAGATATTTTCATCAAATTTAACATCTCTTCTAATAATAATTTCATTACAATGTGATTGAAGAAGTCTGTAACCTTTGACATCTTCATAATAACCAAAAAATATACACTTCTCACTTTTAGGCTACAATGCTTTCATTTTCTCATTAGGAATGTGAGCCCATGCTATATTGCCAAATACATGGAAGTGACTTACATCTGGTTTAATTTTAGTCCAAGATTCTTCTAGTGTTATATTTTTAAGAGTCTTTGTGGGAGTGTGATTTACTATGTAATTTGCATAGTTGATGGCTTCCACCCAATACTTTAGACTTAATCCCTTAGATTGGATCATACAATTATCCATTTCTTTTAATGTGCGGTTCTTTCTCTCAGCAACACCATTTTTTTGTGGTGTATATGGAACAGTGTGTTGCATTTGGATTCCCTATGTAGTGCAGTAATTTGTAAAATTATTGTTCACATATTCGCCTCCATTATCTGTTCTTAAACTTTGAATTTGATGTCTATATTGCTTTTCTACAAGGGCCTTGTAGGCCAAAAACTTGTCAAAAACTTCGCTCTTAAGTTTTAAGAAGTAAACCCAAGTACATCTAGAAAAGTCATCAATCAAAGTTAAGAAATACTTGCACCCAGAAAAAGAAGGAGAAGAAAGTGGACCACACAAATCACTGTGAACATAATGCAAAGGACCTGAGGCGTGCCAAGAGGCACGTTTTCCAAAACTATCCCAATGATGTTTGTCAAGAACACAACCAACACAAATACCATCTCTGCATGAAACAAGAGGAAGACCAGTCACCATCTGTTGATTACATAGTTGTTGCAATGAGCGATAGTTTAGATGACCAAACCGCTCATGCCAAAGTTTGCTCAAGTCATCGCTATGAGCAATAAAAATTGATGAAAAAGATGATGACCCAAAGTTGTCAAACTTGTACAACCTGGTAATATCATCAGCAATTCCAGTTGCAAGAACATGATTAGGATCTTTAGATCCTTGATTACAACTTGGTGAGGTGAAAACTCTACAGTTTTACCTTCACCTGAATGAGTGATTTGATACACTGATAGAAGGTTACAAGAAAGACTTGGAACACATAATACATCATTGAAATGGCCATTTTCTACTTGTATTGTTCCATATCCTTCAACGCTAAGAGATCTATCATCACCAACAAATATTTTTCTTGGTGTTACATTCATTTAGAGTAGAAAATATGTCTCTATCCTTAGCCATATGATAAGATGCTCCAGAATCAATAACCCACTTATCAGAAGTAGAAGTAGAAGGTGTATTGAAGGAGAAACCAGAAGCAGAAAGTGCATGTCCATGAGAAGAAGAAGAAGAAGTAGAATCAATATTGATGTTTTTCTTCTTCATCATTGCTTCTAAAGCTGCCATCTTCTTGAAACATTTGGACTCATCATGACCATCTTTATCACAAAATTTGCAATGTCTGTTAGTATTCTTATTTTTATATTTTGCTCCTTTGTCTCCATTAGGAGAAAAAACTGTCTGAGTGGTTTTGGGACCCTTATATTGCTTGTTGTTGTAGTGAGGATTTTGCTTCTTGGGATTCTTGGGTTTGTCTTTTTGATGGACAACTAAGGCTTTGTTGGAGGTACTTGCAGTGTTGATCACTCCAAGTTGTACTAGATTATCTTGCTCTCTAATCAAAGAATCACAAAAGTTCCCAAGACTGGGTTTTTGATAAGTTGCCCCTATAGCCTCTTTTATGGCATAAAAGGTAGATACAAACACAAAATATGCACTACCTAGCTTAGAAAGAATAAGATAGATGCAATGATCTTCGTCTATCTTTATCTTACATTCTTCACATAAAGTTCTGAGTGTTTTAAACTTAGATAGATAGTCTTCAATGCAAGAAAAATCACTTGGAATCAAAGCTAGTACTTGATTTTCTAACTGTTGTGCTCGAATAATATTGTGTTTACCAAACACATATTCAATATTTTCCCAAGCTTCTTTGGGTTTATCAATTGATTGAAGGCGGAACCTTAAATCAGGAGAGATGGACATTCTGATTAATCCACATGCTTCGTCATTCCTATTATCCCATTTGGATTTCTAATCAGCATCAGTGGGTGTTGTTTCCTTTCCCAAGGTAATCCGGTACAAGCATTTACTTCTTAATAAATCCTCCATATGGGATTTCCATTGGAAGTAGTTGGTGTTGGTAAGTAAGAGATTACTTGTAGAAGCCATATTAAATATGTAGATAATACTGATTTAAAAATTGAAACTAATGATCTGAATGGAAAGATATCGAAAGGTTATGCGTTTTAAAAAAAAAACGGCACTGAAAACGAACTTCGGATGTGAGAATTGTGGTATTTTAAAAAAAAGCATAAACAGTAACCAAAGGACCACGTGGTAGTGTAAGTTGCTTTATGAAGTGACCCACTTTTATAAAGAGAAGTGAGACTCACTTTTACAAAGAAAAACTACATGCAAAATAAATAACTCTAAAATAAAATATTAAAGCTACTTATAGTGATTCACTTTTATACTTGAAGTGAAGTACACTTTACAATTTTAGCATGAACTTTTTCAAAAAAAGGAACAAAAGAGAGACTTGAACTCAAGACCTCTTACTTAATAAGGAAAATTTTAACCAAATGCTCTAGCAAAACATATTGCAATGTTCAGAAGGAGGATTGGGGGTGTTGTTGTTGTTGTTGTGGAAGACGGCCTTGGAGAGCATGCTAAAAAAAAACTCTTTTCACACAAGAAAAAAAATTCGTTTATCAATGAAAACAAGGGTTAGATCTTGGTTAGTTTACCTGGAAGATGCACCTTTTCCTATCTGTTTTTTATTTTCCGAGATCGCACATTGCACGGGGCAAAGAGCATACGCATATCTAAAATATTAGCAACCCAGAAATAAAAAATACAAAACGAAATAAAACCAAAATACTTCTCTGCAAAAAATTTAAAAAATGCGTATTCAAACTTTATACCTCTGGATCTCACTATAATGGTCGTATCTTGGGAAAACGGAAACCTTTTCGAGTGAAAAAAAAAGTTTTCTTGAATGAAATGAATGCTCCAGATGCAATGGAATAGTCCTCTCAGCCCAGAAATGTACGAAAATGAAAGAAAATGGAGATGAGGCAACTTGGCTTCACGATCTCGATCTACAACAGAAGCGGGTCTTCAAATAGACTCTGATACCATGTTTGATAACATAGGTATTCCAACAAGGGACAAACACCTTCAGTAACCACTCACATAACTAGATCAAAGATCAACACACCAATGTTTTCACGTGGTAAAACCCCTATGGGGAAACATCCACGGCCCTAGCCAACACGACCACTTGGAGCAGTTTATTAATGCAAAGAAAAAGATTATAGAAAGATTTTACAAGAGATTTTCTCACAATCGATCATAGGCAAATGACCCTCCATGCTCTTTAAATAGAGATCATGGACCAATCGAGTGTTAAGCCATGGATCAATGGTCGTTAAGATCGAGGAGAGTATGAACCGTCAGATCACTCTATGCCGGAAACATATCGTGACCGTCGGATTTCCTAACTACAAATGCATACTAAAGAAACACACTTTTACCTAACGATACAATAGACCAAGTAGATATTAACTAACTCCTAAGTGTCTAAATATATTAACATCATTCATCCTCTTGATAAGCTCCCTATGAATGTACATGAAACTTTTGGTTTCTAGGCACCTCCCAGAGTCTAAAACCAACATGGTCCACTCATAGAGCATCCAACCGACAGACGACCCAACTCCTCCAAGTGTTAAAGAAATCCATAATAGAGACTACTACAATATACCAACAAGTTATCCAAATCATCAAAGTCACATGCCAAAGGGGTATGCATGACTATCCAGGTCTTACATTGATATTCCCTTTACATGTTACATAAATAGATATAGGTACATATAATTACATGCTCCATCACATGGAGACACTAGGTACAAGCTTAAAAATTTGAAGGACCAATACATTGAATCAAAAAATGACATTATATACTTGATACAAGGTGTGATTCACATTACCATATGGTCAAGTTTTCTTTTGATTAACACAACTTACAAAATTTTACCTTGTTTTTCCACAATCATTTGATCTCCATTGCTACCACAACACTTTCACAAGAACTGTCACTAGCTTCCCTTAGACCAAACCTAAAAATAACTCTCTAATGTATCCAGAACAACATCTATGTACATCTTGTTGCAATCTTATCATACCACTCCAAAATTTAGTCAGTGATCAACCCTTGATTTCTCCAATGAGAAAAAGAAACTTGCTTCCATATCATAACCAAAACGTTTCCATGATCCTTCATTCACTTATAGAATTATTATCTCTAATACATACCAACTGGAAACCAACCATACCTTTGGGTCGAACACTGGTACCACACAAATTGATGGGAAACATGTTCTACTCCAGGGCCTAACATCAATATGATTGTAAAGACTAAGAAACTGGCCATCCTATGGATATATTTTCATCTATCGAGACACCTAGGTACCCAACCACAGTGCTTGCGAGTTCCTTGGAAAATATTCTGGATACAGATGTATCCAAGTCAAACTTACATTCTTTATGCACGGGCCAATAAGGACTTATAGGGAAACATTGTTAAAACAATATTTCATCAAGGAACAATGAGAGGAGACAAACCACATAACTATCTGTTTCTTATAGCTACAACACATTTTACCAAGTGATTAAGAAATTACTTTTAAATCACAAAGTATTTCCATGCAAGGCTATAAATCATTAGAAAGAGATAATGACATCAATTCATATACTCTCTTGTTCATGTGCAGTAGTTCACATGTTTGGAGTCTTCATATGTCTTTAACCTCTAGATATTCAGTATCATTTTCCAATCGTTGTCTTAGATTTCCATATTCACTTATGATTTGTTAGAATATCCAATTCTAACAAAACCACCATAATGGATTAGCTAAGCTCAATGTGTATGTTAACATCATTGAATACAAGAAACGTGACAAAGAGAATCTCTTTAATGATATTTTGAAGACATTTTCAATGCCACCATCATATAAGGTCCAACAAAAACATCTTGGTATAATGAGGACGAAGAAAGTGCCTGTGAAACATGTCAAACACACAACCTAGAGTTCCAAAAAAAAAATGAACTCTATTCATGAGTATACGTTGATCATCATCAACACTGGTTCCCTAAATGTAGGCATGAAATTTAACTTACAGCTAATCCTCGAGAGCATGCATGACCTTCTCGATTTGTTGTGTAAGATATCTTATGGGGGCGATAATTCAAAAGGGGGGATTCAAAGGGAATCAGAGCAGGTGAAAATATAGAAATATTCTAGATAGGGGAGAACGAGGCATAAATATTAAAGTGAAAAAACAAATTGATGCTTAAGAGGATTTCCTTGAATTTTCACATGAACACCCTTCTACGTGGTCTCTACTTGAACAATGAGTTGTTCTTCTCGACATGCTTATGGTCGATGACATCATGTTGAAATTTCTCAAACTCAAGGGCCTGCAATCTCAATAACATAGTCATATCCCTTTCGTACAGTATTCCACAATGAGATTCCATCACATGTAGAAATCGAAATTCCATACTTCCTATCTGTGTGGTGATCATTAATGCACTCGTAGATCCATAAGATTATATTCAATTCTACATTAATTCTCTCCTCTTTATATTCTATTTCCAATCCTTGCAAATCCTCCACTGCCTTTACTAGGAAGATCTGATCACTCTTCATAGGTTTAGAAAACACTCACTTTAAATTGTCACTGCACACTTTCTTGGCAAATCGTGAGCTATATTCTACAGTCGTCTCCCAAGTCTTTTGGTCAACACCATCAATAGGTATGCCTTCTCTATCAGAGATCCACAACAATAAATGGTGCAACCTCTGGACTTTAGCCACTTCCTATGACCTCAAAACTCATTTCCGTGAGAGAAACAATCATATCCTCGCAACAATAATATCTTCCCTATCCTCTCCCATAAGAAATGACACTAGTATTTAGATCACCTCATCACCAACATCAACTCCTCAAATGGAAATGGTTTCTCCTCTACTTTCAAAATGGAAATATCTCTCATTGGTGACTCCCTCTAAGAAGATCAAACTGATACAAAGGATCAACAACACATGGCTCCTCCCTTAACCAATGACTTTATTCATAGAAGACACAAAAAAATCATGCCACAAATCAAGCATCAAGACACTTACAACAGAATCTATTCTACTCTCCTACATTAATCTACTCCTACAACAAATTGATCTCACATGTTTCCATATCTGTGAACCCTCTCTGAAGGAGTCAAGCCCAATCCTACTTTGATACCATGAAAGGAAATGAGAGAGTATACATTATTTCACACACCAAAAATGTGTCGAGCACTTTATATTAACATCAAATAATGTTACATATAAATATATCAAAATTAGGCTTAATATAGGCACATTATTTTAACCACACCAACAACCACTTAAGAGAATATCTCAACCACACACCAAACTAGGCGCTAGCTAGTTGGACAGAACCTCTCAAATCCAACTAGATCTAACAATCTCCTAAATACTTGGAAAATAACTCTTTGAGTGGAAACAAATGCTATCCAATAATTACCAATAATGATAACAACCACAAAGGACATCGGTTTTGGGTGCATAATAGGTTTTGGACAAAACCTATCCCTCTATGCATACCTTCAACATAATTAAATTGTGTATAAATTTGATTCTTGAACTGTATCATTTGATACATAAAATATAATTTTTTTTTTATGATAAATGTTTTGTTTTTTATTATCAAAATTTAAAATTATTATTTTTAATGTAAAAGAAATTCAATACTATCGAATCTCTTCATAAAATAAATTTTTTATTCTATTCTTTTAATCATTTTCAATAAGTTTAAAAATCAATTTGTTTTTTTAATAATTTATAAAAATTTCATTCAAAATTATTTAATTATACAAGGAATTTGTAAATCTTCATTAAAAATTTAAAATTGTATAATTATATAGTAGACAAAGTGTTTTTTTATAATATATATATATATATATATATATATA
>ML779526.1:925025-939456 GCA_009831015.1 Picea engelmannii
AATCGTGATAAAAAAAAATTGAAAAATAGTCATTGGAAAGCTAACACAATTCTTCACAAGTTTTGTTTTTACTGTAAAGTGAAATTCTAAATAAATAAAAAATACTTTTGTATGTCGGAAGTTGAATAACTTGTGAAAATACAATTTTTTTTCTCATAAAACAAGCAAAAGTGTAACACATCTTCATGATTTCACCCTAGTGTTCCGTGGATTGCAAATTGCAATATTCAATTTCTATTTCGTTTCATGTTCAACGTTGCTAACATAATGAATGTGTTCTCAAATGCATCACACCATTTACATCTGGACGAAACCATTATCATTCTAGGATACTTCGGTGTTGACATGCTACAAAATAGTGGCATAACAAATAATTGGAAAACTACATGTGCAATTACAATGTCCTATTTATTTTGGTTAAGATAAAACATGTTCAAAACACACTTATTAACCATATATGGTGAAATGTGCCCATATCACAATACAACCTCTTTATCTTATACAAAGACTAGTATGACCATGATACAATTTCTTGTACTTGAAATATGAAATGTACATCAAAGATATTACAAAATTATATTTCCATGTCTCGAAGCATATCTAGATACTTTGTTGCACAAAGCCAAATCATTGAGCTATGACCATGTGATTTCTTAATATTTTATGGCTTGTAATATATTTTGGACAGGAAAAATTCTATATAATTACAACCATGGATCAAGAAAAGCAAAGGTTCATGTTTCTTACTCTCTTTTATTCTATTCCTTTGATTCTCATTTATTGTATGTACATATTACTTGTTCTCCCTTTCATACCAGCTTCCATTCATGTTCATTGTATTTTGTGCGTTCCCACATTGAAAAAAATAGAATAATTGGAGAAGACAAAGGACTCTTTACCGCAAATGTAGAAGACGAGATACAAAGGTGTATGCTTCTACTCTTATTTCATATTCCATTGTTTTGTATTTCATTTATTGTCTTTATATGTGTTCTACTGCTGTGCACCTAATTTGTTGTATGTAGATACTGCGTATCTTCCTACATAATAACTTATCTTCATGTCAATTGTATTCTTTGTGTTGCTACATTGAAATAACTAGAAATGTGTTTTTTTTTTACATGTCTTCCTGCATACCAACTTACCTTCATGTCCATTGTATTTTCTGCATTGTTATATTTAAAAAAACAAAATAACTGAAGAAGACGAGGGACTCTTTACCGTAAATGTAGAAGAGGAGATACACAGGTGCATGTTTCTACTCTTATTTCATATTCCATTGTTTAGTATTTCATTTATTGTATGTATATTTGTTCTACTGCTTTGCACCTAATTTATTGTATGTATATACTACGTATCTTCCTACATAGTAACTTATCTTCATGTGAATTGTATTCTCTGTGCTGCTACATTGAAATAAATAGAACTGTATTTATTTTTTTACATGTCTTTCTACATACTAACTTACCTTCATGTCCACTGTATTTTTTGTGTTGCTACATTGATAGAAACATATTAGTTGGACAAGAGGATGAATTATTATATGCCACAACGGAGGAGGCTAAAGTACAATCTTTGAAAAGGTATACCAACTGTAATAGTAAATCAAACACACAAAACGAGTAGGTGCATATAACACTGGAATAGAAAACGATGATTTGGCAACAATGGGTCTTTGTTGAGACTTCCCACTTCTAAACATTGCCTTCCCCATTTTTATTTTCCCACTCTCTATTATCCTTTTTTTTTCCTCTTCTATAATTAACTGAATTCCCCTTTGTTTTTCCCCTCTACTTTCGCTTTCTGGTTTCTTTGCTTAGTCATTTTTATGAAAATGTATAGGTTTGTGGGTTGGCAGACTCACGGGTTCACATTTATACTCATGCTTCTATATCACGACTTTGATCGACGACTTCCTCATTCCATACTTAGCCACTTTTTCAATCACGAGTTCCCAAGCTGGCAAGCTCAAGATTGTGCCTCTAGTTTCGGGGGTTTTGTGATATACAGATAGGCCATTGTACTCCCCTATCATGCCCTATTCCATATTACACATTTTTGCAGTAAAACATTTCGAGGCATAAAATTTGACCGTCGGGTCCTCATGTTCCTTAAGTATCCCTTGACACTCTCTTTTGTATTCCATCTCCTTCGAGCCTGTATGTGACATTCAGAACAATTATAGACAATATAAAATGCATATTCTTATTTAGTCCTCCTGATGTTCATCTATACATGCTTGCATCAGAAAAAAGTTGGACTAATGACATGGGCATGAGCAGTCAATCATCGCAAACATCAACAGAACGACAAGGCCAAAGGTAAATATTCATACATTGTGCTCCTGATATGTTTACCAAACAAATATCCTGAGGTATTTATTCATATATTCCATGATAAATATGTTGATGTAATCTGCAACACATAATTTGCAGTTCACAAGAAGTATCGACGAGCGCAAGTGAGACGCCGAACATAGTGAAGGTTCCACAGACTAAGAGGTCTAGTTACAAAACATTGGCCTCCATACCTCATCCAAGTTGTGTGTCTACTTGTACATTTATGCCAAGAAAAAAATATAAAATAAAAATAATGCAAACTACCATTCACATTACTTTTCCTGTTCAAAAAATGTCACCGGGTCTAAACTTATAACACCCAAAATACTATCAATAGAAGGCTTGAACAACCTCCGAACTGGACAAGTGTTCTTTGGGGACATAATGGTTGTGTATAGCACCTACTTAGACAAGGAAAACAAAACTATATGCATTTTGCATGCTGACATGATAGACAACGAAGCCATGATGAAATTCACACTGACTATCCCTACACGACTTGTCCAGAAACATGTAGAAAAGATATTGCCAGGTAATGGGATATCCATTACAAATTTTAATATATTTCCCAAAATAGTATATGACTGTGGTGATTGTGATCGGATTATATCGCTCAATGAAACAAGTATTGTGGAAAAAATTCCCACGATTTGTTCAGAATATTGTTTTGTATCAGACACAACAATCAACCAACTTGCACAAAGAAACGACACTTACCCAATCGGAACCATTGGTGCAGTTGTCACACTCATGAGAAAACTTGGCTCGCAACACATTATCTATATAAAAGATGGAGAGTCATACAACGACAAGGCAATGGTATCGTTCTCCATATCTAGTTGTGTCCTTTACTTTCACATGTCCATGTATCTCGGTTATGTTACACAACTATTGCATTGTTCCATGTTGCAGCTGCAATTGTTCGACACCTATTCAAATTTGTTTTCCTCAATGGAACAACAATTGCATAAAGGGAAATTTCCACTTATGTTCTTCAAAAAAATAACAAAGAAAAGAGATGTTAAAGAAATGATCTTTCGCACAACCCCGACAACATTTGTAACAGAATTGCGAACATACATAGTATAGGATATCAAGAAACTAACTAGCTCGACAATTGTTGTGTGTATACATCTACAATTTAATCCACACTTTGCTCATACAAATTGTCTCAACCAATTTTCTGCAGCTTTTTTTTGTTTTGCAGTTGTATATTATATTGTTCAATATATTAACTACTATGGTCGCGTGCCCAGGTTGAGGGTGTTTTGGTTGCAACGAATGCATACTCGACCCCCTTTGAGCATGTATGTACCAAATGAAACTCTCTTGATTCTCCCTCTGCTTTCATAAATGATGGTACAATTGATTGTCTACGATGCAATAAAAAATTCCCTTACATAAATAGACATTGCCTCAATGCTGCCATATGAACCGTCGGCAACACAATCGTACATTGTACAATTAGACAACCTTTGTTACGAGATGTGCTTCCTAGGCTAGCAGAATTTCCATATGAAGTATACCTACAGAAAAAGGAAAACAATGTCTACATGTTGTGCGAATTTCGGATCCATAGTAAATTTACCTTAAATGAGGACAATGCAATACTGCATATCGACTGAAAATAATAATAATAATAATAATAATAAAATAAAAATAAAAATAAAAAAAATCTCATGTGTATCTGTCCATCCTACCCAATGAGGATATGAATAAAATTTTGCAGTGCCATGGAAAATTAAACGGGAAGCGCATAAGATTGTTCAGTCCAGGAATCGGAAGCATGAGGACAACCCCATACAAAGTATCCAACTGTGAATAAATCAGGTCCATCCTTTGAACCGTCAAAATGGCTTGCTCCTTTGAACGGAACCATCAGGCATTTCCAATAATATTGGAAATTTGGCATTGTTAGAACTGGTAGTGATAGAACATAGTACTATCAAAATAAAATGTCCATAGTGATCTTGCTTCATGGTGAAATAGTAATCAACAAGTTTCTTGGTGCCCATTTGGGGATTTGGTTATAGCTAGGATACACTTCCAAATCTTCATTGATTTTGTGTTGTCTTGTGTTTGGCAGAATTTTGTTCATGTGCTTTCTTTCTTTACTTGGCTCTTGGTTGTATGTTTTGTTCTGGAAAATTAATTATACATTCAGGATCTTAGCGGTTTTTCTATGATCGTAAAGAATACACAGGACCTACTTTGACTTTTAATGTAAGCTCTCTGAAGCAAATGTAGTACGTGGCTCATTTTATCACTTTTACTTGATCGATGAACTTACCAAAATTCATCTTCAGAAATATTTTGAAATAAAAGTATATATTTTATGTTAAGTCCAATGGAACTATCATATCAACCACAGAAAATTAAAATTAAAATTTGTCGTTGTTATACTTACGGTGAAGTTGACAGTACGATAATTTTACTTGAACATCCCAAAATTGATTTTCCTATGGCTTTTCAATGCTTCTCTTATGCAAACACATCCTAGAAACTATAAGCATGACTCACTTTATCTATTTCTTGATTGAAGATCCTGTTCACCTATTTAATGCACTTCATAGTTACTTTTAAGACCATCAATGGGGCTTTCTTAACACCAATTCTCGCTTCTGAAAATTGCCATCCCCTTTATTTTTTCCCTCTGCTTTCCCTTTCTGGTTACTTAGTCATGTTTTGGAAAATGTCTAGGTGTGCGGGTTCAAATTTCCACTGATGCTTTTATATCACGAGTCCGACCAACCGCTTCCTCATTTCATATTCAACAAATTTTTGGATCCTGGGTTCCTGGGTAGGCAGGCTCTGCTATAACCCTATGTTTCATAGGATCAACTAGTGACTGGAAAATTTTCACTCTTGGTGTAATTTGGTTGTAAATAATATTTCTTTTTGCAAATTATTTTCAAAAGAGAAAAAGAAAAGAAAGAAAAAAGAAAAGAAAGAAAAAGAAAAAGAAAAGAAAATAATAAATCAGGGCATAAAAGAAAAAGGGATAAGGCCCCATGCAATAATAATGACTTGATCCATACAGTTTAATCATGGTCAAGTCTTTTGAATTTATGCTGATAGGATTAGTGAATAAAGCTTGGCTAAACTATTTAATATTAGCCAAGCAAATAGGCTAGGTAGTGAATAAATTTGATCAAACTGTTTAATCTTGGTCAAATAGCCCTAGAGTAGAGTAATTCTTAACCCAACAGTCTAATCTGGGTTAAATGTGTTACATAAATAGGATAGAACATAGGTTAATTTGTTTTATTTCAATAAAACAAGCCTAATGATGGTCAAGATTCTTGTTTTTTGTATTTTTGAATGATGTGTTCTAACCCCTTGGTGATCAAAATGATAGGAAATAGTGCTAAAACCCACAAAATATGCATTATCCTATGTTTTTACAAAGCAATGTGATGCGCACTCTAAAATTGAAGGGTGCGTCAATATCAATGGCTGAGAAAACAATGCTCAGATCTATGGTCGACAAGAGATATTGACCCCCCCCAACCGTTCTATATTTAATGGTGGGGGGGGGGGGGTTCGATATGGTGGTTTTTTTCGATGGACCCCATCCTAACATGGTGTAAATCTGTTACGTCAGACCCCCCTTTGTCTAAACCAATTATTGCCTACCCCCCCCTCCGACATACTACCATACCAGCTTTGCAATACCACCTCTGACGCATGATGACACACTCCACTACCGTCATTTGCAAGTCATGCAACTCTACTCTATCAGTGTACCTCATCCACCACACATCACATCCCCTCCACTTGCTACCCTCCACATCACCCTCACATGCCCTTAACCCATCACTTGTCTGTCACCTCATCCCCAGATATTCATTGGCCATTCAAAGCAGTCAAGCATACCCGTTAGGCTGCAGAATGGTTCACCGATCCCCAATGGTCACCCGTTCTCCCATTTTAAATCTCATTTCTCCGCCATTATCGTACTATTCACACTTTTCGCATACCAAAATCCCACTTCCCCCATCATTTCATTCAGTGACCGAAATAAAGAAAATTTCCCGCTAACGTTTTTTGTTTCAGATTGCAGGTAACAATTAAATTCATGGCACCAAAATCTAAGAAATCAAAGGTCAAGGAAAATCCATTCATCCCGCCTCCTGTCGATCTCGACTGGATTCCTCTAGCTGATAAAGATTACCTAATCTCAAAGCCCAGATGTGAATTCGATTTTGTCGAATTGCATTCATGGTTTAGAGACACATTCCTGGATCAAAGTGACGAGATTGGACTCTAGGAGTCCAATCTCCCACTGTATCTTTTCCCCCAAATTCACCATTTTCCTGAGTTTGCCCTCAAGTTCCAGGCACATTATCTCCCTGATCAAAGAGATATTGTTTCATCATCTGGAGAAACCCTTTTCACTATCACACCTAAGGCCATTGACTAGATGATGCAAATACCCAGAATTGAATCCTCCTCTACTTTCACCATTGAAGTTCTAACTGAAATGTACCAGAATTTGTCCTTCCCCAAAGAGTGCAGATTTTAAAGTTTTTCCTCCCACAAAATTCCCAATTCCCCAAGAAAAATCCCCCCTACCATTCTTCCATGTTTTCAAAAAAGGGTAACCAAGTCATTTCATTGTTATGTTGTCTGCTTGGATATTATTCAGACGAATGGATGGACAAGCCTATCCTGGGTTTCTTGTCCATTTTCTTTGTCTGAAGAAAAAGCCACCACTCGGTTTGACTACAACAGTTTTCTAGCTGAGAACATGCATGAACAACTTTTCAAATTTCCCACAGAGGGCACGTTCCGGTATTCTTCAATACTGGCTTACATGTTTGTGTTCTTTCAAGAAGATAAGTTCTTATTCCCTATGCAGAAACTAGAACAAGACGACAAACCACAACCTGTCACCTCTTGGACTTCATTACTGAGAAAAAACTCCACAGAATTTAATTTCAAGAAATTCATTGAGCAGTTTTACCACCCAGTGGTAAGCATGCTCAGTGGTAGACAAGAACCGAGGATAAATGAGGCGATCCAAAGAATTTTACACCTCTCGGACCTCGCCAAGAATGAGAATGGTATATGTATCAGAATCACATGGAAATCAGAATCTATGAATGTGAGTTGGCTCGTTATAAGCTTCACAGATATGTACCTGTTAGGATATTCGCCTTGGAATACATCAGGAAAATGATCAATTCAGACGACATACATTTTTTAGCTTTGAAGAAGAAACAACAATTGAGAATTAAAGGGCGGATAGGATCCTTTATCTATAACAGTCTAGTTGTCGAGGAAGAGGCAAACAAGCTACTAAAGGAAATGAAGTTTGGAATCAGTTTCCCTTGGCACTATGATCCATGTGGGATTATTGTAGAAATGAGATTAAGGAATAAAATTTCCCCATATGCTCATGTGCCCAAACCATAGATCAAGAAATTTATGAACCAAACAGAGTGCGAGGTGAACACACTAGAAGACGATGAACAACAAAATCCTCGAGCCATTTTTTCACAGACCACTACTCCACAGATACCAAAGGAGAAAGGGCCCAGAAAGGATGCCTCTCCTTCAATTACTGAAGTCTCAGCAAAGTATTTCCAGATGTACAAGAAAAGGCCCAAGACTAGTCATACAACTAACAGATCGGGAGAGGAAGAGAGACAATCTACCACAGTAGTCGAGGGAGAACACTCACCATTGTTCTCAAGTAATCAACAGATGATGTCCACTTCTTCTTCAAAAAAGTAGACCGATACCACTTTGACCACCCAACCATCACAAGGGTCTGTAAAACTGAGTATCTTTGAGAAATATGATTTAATCAAGAAGAAGAATGAGACGCTGACAAATAACACCTATGCTCAATTCTGGAAACAAACATCAACAACACAACATAGATTTCTCTCTATTTTTGATACAGAAAAAGGGAGAATGAACATGGAGTTTTTGCAGGCACAGGTTCCCCATCCAAAGGAAATCACTGACTACAAAAGGTCAACACTTGAATTTGATTCCAAGCAAGTACATCCAGTTGATCAGATGGATTTGCACAGACATACTGGAGAAATGGTTTTCTCAACATTGGCAAACACTTCCACAACCGTTGCAAAATTACAGGTTTCTCTGAACAATGTTCAAACTCAACTAAAGCTGGAGAAAGTATCATCTTTTGTAAAAGATAACAGGATCAAGTCTTTAGAAGAGTTGGTACTTAAAATTGGGTATGATCCATCGAATGTGAAAGTAGTTGAGGAACTACTGAAGAAAAATAACATTGACATAGCCTCCTTGAGGAAGCAATTAAAACTGTCAGCTATTGAAGACTCACAAACAAAAGAGATGGCAGAGACAGAGGTTCTAAAAGAAGAAATGCTAAAGTTAATCATGTAACAGAACGCATAGATCAAAGAGATGGAGGCTGAGATAGAAAGACTAGTAAAGGAAAAAGAACAGACAGAGCCCATGGAGGTCATCCCATTGAGTGCAGTTCCCCTCACAGGAGTTAGCACAGCGATAGCATCAACAACCACCACTGCAGAACTTCCATCAGCTGCCCCAGTGATAGTTCTATAGACATTTGAAGCTCTAGCAAAGTCAATGGAGGAAATGACTTTACAAGGAGCAAAAATTAAAAAATTGCATCTAGAGATGGAGCATCTCCAAAAGCTTAAATCTTCTTTCTAGACCAGCTACAACACTGAGAGACACACATCAGAAAAAATGAAGCAAGAGATACAACAACTGCAAAAGAAAACAATTGTGGGAAAAACACTAGCAGATGACAAGGAGAACATTTGGATGGATATCTCAAAATCCATGACAGAAATATGGTCCCTCGTGCAGATCATGTTTGAGAAACATGGATTGGTGTAAAGGAGCAGGCAGGCCATCGACAGGATCAAGGGATATTTGGGATAAATGCCCACAGAAGAAAATGAAATCATCAAGTTTCTAAATTCAATGACTAAGAATGAGCTCGAAAGTCTGGAAATTGAGGATAGGAATGAGACTATCCTCGAAGTTAATAAGGTCCTGACCAAAAGAGGATTAATGCTTCAATTGGAAGAGAGAGCCCATAAAATGGATATCAGAGTTCAAAGATTCTTTAGCAAGATTGATGTTTTGCAAAAGAAAGGCCTTCCCAGTTTGTTGGTCTGAAATGAAAAACTGATGACCTTGTCCAACTACAAGAAAATATTTCCATGGTGGCAAAGGACATCTCCAAGTTTTCAAGGATACAAGGTATCATAACAGGTAAATCATTTTTAGAGACTCTGCAACTAGACCTCAGAATCCAGTATGAAATCAAGTATATCTTCATCACCAAGCCAAATTTCACAAAATACACAGAAATGGATGAGGTGTATCGAAGACTACTCAAAGGCACCATTACCATTCAATAAAGATGGGAGGATCTGTGCGCTTTGATCAAGTAAGGGATGAGGTGTACAACCCAATTCAGCATGCAGAGTAGTGAAATTCAAGCGAATGACTCCCCAACGGCCTTCCCCAAAATCCGCATGAAGAATCCAACAGATCATCAACAATTACTACAATTTTGCATTTTGTTACTTAATTAGTTAGATTCAGATTCTACCACTTCCTGATCATTAATGAAAGGATCGTTTGTAATTTTTCTTATAAATACTTCAATTTTCAAAGTAGTCAGGGTTGATCTTTACGCCTAAGCAAGTTGTAAGCATTGTAATCTTTCTCAAGAGATCTACCAGAAATAAAATAAAAAAGGACATTTCACAGGATCCTGTGTGTTAACTGTTGGTGATGTTTACCCCTATTCATTGAATGGTTTTTTTGCCTTCGTAATCATTTATGTTTTCTATATCTAATCATTTAAAAGAAGTTAAAGTTGCAGAATTTATCTTTGTATACTTTGTTTCGGGCTTTTAAAGATCTAAATGTTTATCTTCTGATGTTATGATAAATAAATTCTTAAATGCTTCTTTGTTATAATTGATTATCTCATCTTTTCTACTACACATCATTTTTATTCTAAAGTATCTAATAGTTGCATTATCCTGCCCTATGAAAACACCTTATAAAAGTTGTTCTTTGGTCTCAAACATTATAAAACAAACCCCATATCCCAATGGATGCGTAAGAGATATTTCAGCCATTTTTATAAAACAAACAACACAGTTCTATTTATTTAACTAGACTAATACCTAAAACCCGAAACAAAATTAAATCTTACAGAGAGATCCCTCTCTAAAACTAGTATATCTAGATCCCAGTTCCGAAGTGGTTGGATAAAGTTACCTCTGATAAATTTCTTCTACCTCCCAACAACCTTTGGGAATTTATAGAGTGTTAACATAGTGGCGACCATACTGGGGAACTAAACAAATGTTTTACCCTACGATTTATTTTCCCTAGACAAATAAAACTTATTTCTAAACAAATCATAAAATATAAACTTATAAAGAGATAATGTTCAGAGGTTGTTAAATTTTGTATGTAATTAGTTTAAAAATTTCTTAAAAATTAAAATTCTGGCTCCTAAAAGAGTTTTCACTAGATCTCATCCAGATCCAAAACTTGCAATAGCAATAGATAATCCTGAAAATTACTCATAAATAAATATGTTGTAGAGGGTTTTGGGAGTCACAGTCCTCTTCATATGTCCCCTTCTCTCCCATAGAAGTTGGTTGCCCTTCAGGATCTCGAGTTTGAAATATCTTTTGAACAAATCCTTTTTAGAAAAAAATCTGGCAACTTTGTAAGTGAAATAGTTTTAGATCAAACCATCCTACAACCCAGGACCCCTGAAATACTTTCTCCCAGGGTGGACGTTGATCAACGATTTCTTCAGGAATTTGAAAAGTTAGAAGATCTAGTTGTGAATCTTGATAAAGCCTTAGACCAAGCTCACTTCCAACATTCAGTCGAACTTTTTGCCTTGACTACTGTTGCAGCTTCTGTTAAACCTAAACCAGCTCACTTCGTTCCTTCCAGCCCTTCATCTTCCATAGCTTTTGTCACTTCCCCTCCAATCACACAGGTTGTAGCCCAACCTCCTCCACCAATCATGGCAGCAAGATATACTCCATTGGTGTTGGTTGATCCTTTACATGCCATGCCTCGGGACTATCAAACCAAACTTCCTTAGTTTGATGGTACTGATCCTTTGAATGCACAACAACATGTTGATAAGATGAATGATTATTTTGATTTGTAGGAAGTCAATGAGGCAGACGTCCATATGAGACCTTTTTCACAGATTTTGACCGGGGATGTTAAAACATGGTTCAAAGACTTACATCATGCTTCAGTAGTAGACCTTGTTTCTTTCCAACAAAGTTTTCTTGACATATGGGAGGTAAAGAAAAATCCTCTCCAGATCTTGTCAGAATATGAGAATATCAGAAGGAACCAAGGAGAGACAGTGCAAGATTACTGCACTCGTTTCAACAATCTGTACAATGAAATTCCAGCTGATATCAAACCACCTCAAGGTTTGGAATTAATAAAATTCCCCAATGGATTTGACGCTGACATGTCATATCAGCTAAGGGAAAGAAATTCTACTACTCTGGAAGACATGCAGAAAAGTGTCGTAAGCGTGGAAGCAAATATTTTAGGCATAAGAGAAAGGTAGAGAACAGAAAGAAGGTTCACAATTAAGGAAGAGCCTTCCACTTCCTCTTCAGATGCCAAAATAGATTCCCTAACCAGATTTATGGAGAGAATGATGGACAGACTTACTATAGATGACAGAAATCCACCCAGGGAAAACTAAGTTTCTCCTCAGATTCATAATCCAAACTTCAGAAGAAATCCCACCCAGATCAAGCAAAGAGATCCTAGAGATCAAAGAGAACAGAGGGGGCTTGATCAGGAGATCAGACAACTCCTCCCGAAAAATTACACCGATGAAGGTGAGGATATAATCAAAGAATTGGTTGACACTCATATAAACCTCATGGGCGTTCACGATGATGAATCCATTTTTCTTACTCAGGAAGAGAACGAGCTCTTTCTACTTTCACAAACATAGGTAAATGACGAAGCAGAGGAAACAAAACAACAGGCCTTTGAAAACACTATAATGGAGTTCCACAAGCAGTATAACCTGAGAATCAAGAGGGAAAATGACAACCCTCCAAAGAAGGCTATTGAAACAAAGAAGGCTATCGAAACGAAGAGAATAGTCGAAACCAATAAAACCTCATAAACTTCTCCCAAGAAAGCCCCTGAGAGGAATAATGTCAAATCTCCTGCAAAAAGAAACCCTGAAATCTTACAAAGATCAATTCATACCTAGGTTTCATCAACTAGTCAACCAATTGCTTTTGCCCATAGGAATCTGATGGATAAACCAAAAGTGTAGAGCCTATAAGAATATTCCACTACTTTCAGCTTGAAGGTTAACTAGCTAAATTGAATATTCCCATTCCCCTTTCCGAGCTGATGAGAAAGAACGCTTACAGTTCGTAGGTGATTAAAGCTTTAAGCATTGAACCAGAGATAGGTACGAAGGCCTTGAATGCCAGGTTAGAAAATCACTCGAACATGGTAAATCTTGTTGATGATCAACCTGAGCTCTTGTTTGGTCCTGAAGTTGATGGTCAAACTGATAACGGTGTTGTTGCCCCTTTTTACATCATCTTGAATATCCATGACTTGATATTACACAATGTTATGCTGGATTCAGGAGCCTCCCACAACCTGATGCCCAAAGCTGTGATGGAAAAGCTAGGACTTGAGGTCACCAAACCCTACAAGGATTTGCATTATTTTGACTCTAGCAAGGTCAAGTGTATAGGGTTGATTAAATATTTATGCATCACCCTGGCTCAAATCCCAGTGAAAAGTATGGTGATGGACATTGTGGTTGCAGAAATTCCCCCAAAATATGATATATTACTATCAAGATCCTGGGGAGCTAAGCTGAAAGGAAACCTGCAGCTAGATATGTCCTATGCCACCATCCCGGTAGTCGGACAACAGAGAAGACTATACATAGAGACTCTGATGAAGTATATGGTCACTAGTCAAGAAAATCCACACAACTACCCACTATAATTTGCACACTCTGATCTTTCATTATGTACAATGATGGTGACTTAGAAGAACAAATAGCTTAGCTGGAAGATGATACACCTGATCCGAAATAATATAAAGCAATCATTGAGGTAATAAATACTGCAACTATGGAAAGTGAGGAACTACCAACAAACTTTTGGAGCATGTATTTTGATGGAGTTGTGAGCAAGGAGGGAGATGGAGCTGGAGTTTAGTTGCATAATCACAAATCAAATAGATTAGTTGGAAGATGATACACCTGATCCGAAAGAAGATAAAGCAATCACTGAGGTAAGAAATACTACAACTATGGAAAGTGAGGAACTGCCAGTAGACTTTTGGAGGATGGATTTTGATGGAGTTGTGAGCAAGGAGGGAGATGGAGCTGGATTTTGGTTACATAATCAGAAATCAAGGTATTCAAAGATTCATTCTTACAAACTGAATTTCCAATGCACTAACAACATAGTTGAGTATGAAGCTTTGATGCTCGGCCTGAAACTATTGAAGAATGTTGGTGGAAAACAGATTATGGTAAGGGGTGATTCTGAATTGATTATCAAGCAAATTAAATGTGAGTATGCAACTAAACATCCCACACTTAGAGCTTATAGGAATGTTGTTTTGGATTGTTGATTAAGGTTGGTTGTCATTGATGTCAACCCTTGAAGAAATCCCCGTAGCACAAATGTTTGGGTAATGGACCCAATATTTTTTGATGTAAATATGACTCATTATTGTTTTGTCATGGTTGATAAGAAATAAATATGGATGAACTCCAAAGTGGTCCCCTTATGGTGAAAGCCCTCACGGGAAGATGCTTCGTGGAGTAAGAGAACCCATGATTAATTGTGGAATAATGAGATGAAGGAAAGTGAATTTGTTAGGGAAAATATCCTAGATGGATAGTGCTTTTCATGTCATTTCCATTGGTATGTGGAACGTCACATAATTCCTCATGGTTAGAGAGTTATGGCCATGAGAAGTTGGAGACCCCAGGTTTGGGTAATGGACCCAAGTTTGTTTGATGGGTAACGGTATGAGTTATGATATATTTT
>ML779526.1:993746-1021798 GCA_009831015.1 Picea engelmannii
TGTATGAGTGGATTTATCAATTACAATCAAATATGTAGCCTGGAAAACTACTTCTTTTGTCTCCCTAGGTTGAACTCTTTCATGTGAGTCAATTAATAGTTCCCCTGTAGAAAGAGGGCTTGTTGCAGGGTAACATGATTTTTCGGGTGCCTTGTGTTCCTCAATATCTTCTCTGAGCATCTTTAAATTGACCCTAAGCCTTAAATTTTTCACCCTCAACATTGTATTTTCTCTCACCAAAGAGGCATAGATAAGGAGAGAGTGGGGGATGCTTACCCATATGGGAGTGATTGAAGTAGAAGCCTATGGTTGCGACTGTTGTAGGCCTTGGTTTGGTGTATCAGCGGGACCATATTAATAGGATTTTCCTGGTGGGACCTCTTCGGCTTCTTTTTATTCTGGTGAATGGGTAGGTCGTTCCCCAATAGGTCCCCCTACTAGTTCTTGTGTAACAATAGGGGCCTTTGGTTCTATTTCTTGCTTATCTTCCTCTAAAGTAGCAACATTTGATTCCTCAAGAGTGCCTCTTGTTGAAACAACAAGACGCATTGTTTCTAGTTCGTTTCCCTCAATTATAGTTAATATTGTGTCACTGAGAACATCTAATTTCCCCTTGCCCTATGTACTTCCAAAGTGTTCTGGTTTTTCCATCTGTGCCTCCTTAATCTTGGGTGATTGTGCTAGAGGGGTTCTCTCTACTTTTTTTGGTGAACGAGCAGAGGCTTCTTCCTTCTCATCCTTGTTTCCTTGTAATTCTCTTTTGTTAATATGAAGGTGAAGAATTTTTTGTCCAATCTATAGTGCCTTTCTGCCAATATGAAAATGAAAGAAGAATCAGCTTGAACTTTGTGATGTTGTGTAGCATGTGCGTATGTTAATGTTCAACATTGCAAAATCAGAAGAGGAGAATCATCATTGAATGAAAATGAAGAAGAATGAGTATGACCATCAACTCCAATGACATCATCGATGGTTGTACAAGTTTGGGTTCCTCATCATGGCCATCATTTTTGTTCTTTTCATGTTTAAGTTGCAGGTGTAATTTAGGGCTCAATTGACGCCAAATCACGATAATTTAATCAAATATCTCTCCAATAATCCAAATCTCACCTTTCTCTTTTTTGTGTGGAATTGTCTTCCTTTGGATTTCATGTGGCAACAATTTCTCAAGGTTTAAATTTTAATTGTACTCCTTCCCTCAAAAATTTTAAGAATTTGTATGTTAATATATTTTTCATCATGTTTAACTTTAAATACCCCATATATTATGATGAAGGTGGAGGAATCTATAAGTGTTTCCCTATAACTAAAATTTAGATCAATTGTGTGTAAGAAACACATAAGCCAAACAATCCTCTATTATTTTTTATAAAGAATAGATCATTACACTCAAAAATTGTTGTAAAGATGTTTTCACAATTTGTAACAACTCCAATCGTGCATATAAAAAGAGGATAGTTAAATGATGATCTATTATCTTTTGTCTAAATTGAGAAATGTTGACAAGTTCAAAGCAAGTTGGAATTATTGTTTTCAATGTAATATGTTGGTGACGGTCAGTAGAGGAGTCAATTTTTTTAGTTCACATTGGAAAATATTAAGAGCATTGTACTAAAGATATTTTTAAGGGGGGAATTATCTATTGTATGGTGGCTTTGTGAAGGATTTAGATCTATATTCATTCAATACTAGGGTTTGTGTACAATGAGATTACAACAATATGTACATTTTGTTACGGCCGACAGCTTCGTGATAACGCACAAGTTTGTCATTTATCCATATGTTGCATAATGGATATTGGGTCCTTCTAATGAATTGACTTCTGATGAATAAAAGAAAACATATTTAGGAAAATCACACTTTAGAGGAATGCACTAGCATGCACTTTTGTTGTAGTTGCAGTTCAATCCCTATAGTGGCCATGTTTCTTGCACAAAAAATGTTAGCAGTAGTGCACATGATGACATATTCAGATTAGATCAATCTCATAAAATTTTGGAAGGGAATAGCCAGCAGAATCTGCAAAAAAAATCATTGCAAATGTTATTTGAAAATGGCTCACACTACTATGAATATTTGCATTTGGTCGATGAATGGAAATTTCATTGCAGGTACTTTGAGGAGAAGCTAGTATGATAGAGGCAGAGCATATTTTACTTAGGTAAGCACTCAAGGATCCAACTAACCATAGATTCATTTTGTTTTTAGATAGGTAATTGTTTTTCAACTTTATCAAAATGGTAGGCACAACATGTGTTCAAGTATAGTGTAACTTAGAATAAATGATAAAAAAATAGCTTTGGTAACATGCTATGAAGGGATTTAGTCTTCTCTGGTCACAGTGGCAGGTGGGGCATTGTAATATTAACAAACTCTCACTATATCTGGAGAAAAGAAGATAAGAGACTTAAGCGTTTAAGCTTTTCCAACCATCACCAACTTTCAAGAAAAAGTTGAAATGGTTGGAAGTCAGAATTTAAAGCCCCTTTTGAGTTTCTTTCTATAGCCTTTAAAGCTATTAATGAGATTGACACTTAAGGGAAGATATGGCCCACATTTTATTTAAATATTGTACCTTTTAATTCTCCATCCTTTTTTATCTTTTATGTGTTAATACTTATGTGTTGGTTGGGTTGTGGTCTAGCGATAAATCGATGTGAGTTTACCACTACCATACCATGTTCAATTCTCAACGCATTTTGTATAGATGGTTCTACTTGAGGATCCCAAGAGTGACACGTCCCAAGGATATTGACCTCACTCCAGCCCAAGGGGAGTTTTTGTTAAAAAGTACTTGTTATTAGGTTTTTCCATTTCATTAATATCTTATATCTTGATAATGTTGAGCATAGGACTCACATGTTGATGGTTTTTCCAATTGTGTAATTTATTATTTTGTTGACAACAAATGGCAGATCAAACCTCCCTTTTTTTAATGGAATCCTCCATTAATTGATGCTTAATATGTGGAACCCTTGCTGAAGTTGTTTTACTGTGCATCATTTTTTGGATTGTGGTTATCATTGCATTTCCACTTGGTACAGTTCTAAGGCAACTTTACATAGCATGTGTGAGAATTTATATTTTTGAAATTTCCAAGTATATATGTCAATTTATATCTTTGCTATTTATAGTAGGATACATAAGTGATAACTAAGGACATATATATGTTATGGATATACCTCTAGCTTGGAAGGTTTGTATACGATGTCACTTAAAGTAGAAAATTAAACAAAATAATGAATTGGTCTCTGCACTTCCACTCTCATGGAGGCTTGAGATTTTGGTGAGATGAGGAGCACGTGGATGAAGCCAATTTCTCCTTGGATGACTTAAATCTTGGAAAACCTTTGCAGATTCAACGTGAAATCCTTGTTTCATTTCTTTCTATTTTCGGTACTACAGAGAGAATGTACCCTTCATGAAATCAATTGGACCTATTACCCAATTCATGAAAACAATTGGGAAGATTAGTTTTTTAGGCTAAAAAGTAATTGTAAATTGAACTTGAAGGCATATATTTAGGACAACAATCCAAATATTTTGTAAGATGAAGTGCTTTCATTTTTCATGTGCGGAGAGGTAAAGGAAGGAATATGTATGTGGTCATTGAGTGGTGGATCATGCCCAGAGGAGGGGAGGTCTAGTTCTGAAATTAACTCTTAGAAAATTTCATCAGATGTAAGTGTTGATTCCCTTGGATCCAACATAATTTCCATCTTGTCATAGAGGCCCCCACACAATTTCCAAGTGTTCTCCTATAAAGAGCTCAAGAATGCAACCAGGAATTCCAGTCGCGCCCTCATGCTTGGAGAAGGTCGATTTGGGTTTGTGTATAGGTTTTGATCAAGATCCTTGACGATCCATGTGCCAAAGTTGAGGTAGTTTTCAAGCAACTCAACATAAAATGATTACAAGAAAAAACTTTGTTCCTGGCCTTTTGTTACTTTCTAGGTCCATTTTTCAATACATGTGTCTTTCCTCTTTTGAGAAATTCATGCATATGAATTAGACATTTATAATAATTTTATTTTTGGGGGGGAGTGAACATTTATTTATGGTATGGCATCACTACGTTCAATTACAACATTATACAGTAATTCAAAACATTGCGGACATCTAGGCACAAGAATCCCAAGGCTCTTTAGCCTGAATAATTATTGCCATCCTCCCAGCATGAAATTTGAATGATTTGTTTCCCAGTTATTATCTACACCAAGAGTCTAAATGTTACTAGAAAGAGGATGGAACTCGAAACCTATATCCAACAAATTGCTGACTTTTCAGCTACACCAAAACCTCATGTGCAAGTTGGGAAGATATTTTAATAGCATTGTATATGCCAATAGTGCATGAACCCAGTTTTAAATTTTACCCAAATATATCTTCCAATGCATGATTCAAGTTTTGAATTTTACCCAATTGTCTTCTAGTGCTCGATCCATTGCTAAGAGCAAAGGATCTGCCTAAATTATGGGAGAGTGAGAATCAGAAATACACCAAGTTTGTTTGCAAGTCTTTACAAACTAGGGGAAATTCACTTGTGGGTCATTACATGCAGGATTTGGATCAAATGATTAACTGACTCACCGTGGCTTGGGTGGTCCACAATGTCAGCCTACATATTGTGTCTTAATGTGTTTGGATGCAGTAGTGATTTCTTCCAATTTTTACATTCTTAATTGTGATATTGCATAAAATAAATATCATGTTTGAAGTTGTGATTGGTTGCGATAATGATTTGTTTCTTCCTCCCTACTACCCATTTGATGCATTTGCATTTAGCACTAATCAATTGCATAAATTGATCAAATTGGATTGTTACAAATGAAGCTTGCAATAAGTCTAATCGATGTTGTCTTAAGCCCTCAGTTGAACACAATGACTAGACCAATTATATATGTAAGGTAAATTCAAAAGCTTTAGTGGTGGCATGAAGGATTATAAAAGGAAATCAGTTTGTTCTCATGATTGGTTTGTTTATTTTATTGTTCCAGGTCCAAATTTTTTGATTCACCCAATTTCACACAAAGGTTTTATAGGCTTCATTAGATGCATTAGATGTACCTGCAATTGAGAATGGGGATCTAAATTACTAGTCCAAAACTTTGAACAATAACTACTTGTGACTAGATCTATGTAAATTCTCCAAAAACAAAATCCCATAACTACCTCAATTCACTTTAGTGTTTCCTTTCCCCTACTTTAAGGATATGCTAGTTTATTCATATTCATAGATAAAAATGTACTTTCATAAACATTTTCAAATATACACTTTCTACCCAAATAATAATATACATTGTATGGACGAGGCCACTACTCTAATGATATAATCCAAATAATAATATATATTCTACCTAAATAATAATATACATTGTATGGACAAGACCACTACTTTAATGATATAATCCAAATAATAATATATATTGTATGGACGAGGCCAATACTCTAATAATATAATGATAGTTAATATGATTATCATTTAATAAATAAAATATAAAATTTTGAAAAAAATAAACATTTTAATTTTTATTTATCTATATTTATTATCTCTACATAAAAATGATTCTATTTTTTTATCATTTTGAATAAGTTTAAAAATCAATTTAATTTTTTAATAATTAAAAAAAAAATCATTCAAAATTATTTAATGTATTTAATTATACTCTAAAGGAATTTGTAAAATCTTCATTAAAAATGATTTGATTATATAGTTGAGTAAGCATATCCTTTAATCTCATATAAATGAAAAGATATATAGAAAGAGAAATAGAGTGTGTTTATTAAAAAAATATTAGTAAGAATTATAAATATGTCTTTAGAGAGCTGAAATATCTCCATATCGTCACTAGGATAGAGTTTGGACTGCGCTTTACATAGATAGTTTAATATATTGTATTTTAGTATGCCATTAAAGTTTTGATCAAAATTGTCTTAAGTGAAAAGGAGCACAAGATTTAGTTGATCCTATTGATTGGTTGAATGTCAAATTGTTACGTTTGACCTTTCAAATGATAGGTTTGGGAAAAAAAATATAGAATTATAAGACACGGAGCTTTGGAACACAAACAAATAGGGGAAGAGCACCTTGGCCCTCAAATAGAATTATAAGAGAAAAAATAGGGGAATTATAAGACAATGGAAGAGAACTTTCGAACTCAAACAAATAGGGGAAGAGCACCTTGGCCCTCAAATAGAATTATAAGATAGTGGAAAAGAACTTTGGACCGAAAAGAGCGAGGGGAAGAGCATCAAAACTTAAAATAAAATTTTTAAGTCAATTAAATTTAAAAATGTATTAATTAAATATGAATAAAACACAATAATGAATACTTCCTAAAGGAATGAAATTTTAAGAAGTTTATGAGACATTCATATTAAGTATGAATATTATTTGGTGTTTCGGGATTTGAACATTTTAAGAGTATAACATTATAGAAGTTTATATGTCTTTTTGTGATCTGAGATCTTTTATTCGATGACTATAACATGAATTGCATTAAAAAGTATAAATAAAGTTTATGTGTAATATATAAGAAGAAAGTATATATGAAGAAATGACAAGAAGAACAATTGTACAAGACTGGATAATGGAGTTTGTCTCAAAGATGGATTACGTCTCCGGGCCCACTTCTTAGTGGAGAGTGTTGGATTACTAAGAGGGGGTGAATCAGTAATAGAGTAATATAATCATTTTTAACCATAAAATGCAAGTGTTATATCAATGCAGCATTAACATCCAATAGTTGCAGAGTAAATAAACAATAAACAAATGAGCAATCATACACATACATAGTACACCAATGTTTTTACGTGGAAACCCAAAGTGGGAGAAAACCATGGAATGTTTTTCCTTATATGTCTTTAAGAATTACATTCATTGGAAGCACCAACTTCCTTTGTTTTCCAGCTACAACTCGAAGAAAACCCCAACCCCCTAGTTTCTCAGGCTACAACCTGAGGGAAGCTCCAACTCCTCAATTCTCTAGCTACAACCCCCTATGTTCTCTGACTACAACCGAAAGGTGGCTACAACCACTTGTCCTTGCCTCCTCCAACCGCCATGTTGTAAAAGTAGAATGATGGAACCATTGTCACACTATCATTGTGAGATATACTGTTGTAACCATGTACCAATCAACCTGCACCAAACAACATGTAACAACTTGTAATCAACCTATATCATAAACAAGTTCATCAACCATGCACCAACCTATACCTCAACCTGTATCATCAACGAGTGCATCAACCATGCACCAAATATGTACCGATCATGCATCAAATACACATAAACTATGACTCATCAAGATGTACCAACATCATCAACTATACACCTCATGTATGTGTCAACTCATCAACTACTTGTCTCAACCAGGTACCCAACATGTACCTCAATCAAAATCCCTCATCAATTTCATCATCCAAATCTGATATGTAAATCTGTAATAGACCTAGTGTATTTGATCACATACCAGCAAACCTTCATTAACTTTAACAACAAGAGACTAGCATTTTCATCAAACTTTACTTTAGTCTCACATGACTAATTTTGGATTAGTCAACAACCCTAACTTGAAATAATCATAACTATGTACCTGTAATGAATAAAGACTTGAAAATAGTACACATTGTTCTTCAGTGTCTTTTATGCAATTCCTCCAAGTTTCACTACTTGGAACCTATCAGAAAAGGAGTTATAGAAAAAACATCATACCTTGTTGAATTATGGCTTATTCTAGAGAGCAAACCTGTAGAGCGTTCCCCGCACAGAATATTTGTTGTGTGAATATAAAAATGGTACACAAAATACTACAAACTATACTCTAACCAATACATTGGGTCTTACTGAATTTGGATTTGTTATGAAAAAGTTATGACGTTTTTACCTGAAACACTTGTTTTAGACTAGTTTTAGGACTAGTCACAAACTCTATTTTCCACGAAGTGTAACTCCAAAAATACAACAACCCACAAGCTGATTTTTTTATCACGTCTACTTGGATATGTTTCCTCAATGGCCTCTAGATTTCGCAGTCTGAATCATTCTACAAAAAACTTTATTGTGAAAATGGTGAGATGACTTGTAAATAACATGCCTTAGAAAGCATCATCAAAAGAATTTATCCTCCCTTGAATTTCGGCCTTCTTTACTTCACCTTCCCTCTGAAATTCGCCTTAGATATCCTTTGGTTACCTCAGTCACTTGTAGATATTCAATATTCTCAAGTTTATTTGAATGAGAGACCCTTTCATCTTATTTATACTTTCATGTAGCTTCCTCAAGGGGTTACCTTCTAACCATCTTAACCCACTTTCTGTATTTTAGGGCTAACCCACTTCTAACCACTTGTCCACTTAGTAATTTCTCCATTAACTTTATTATTTAAATAATTTATTTTGTATCCACTTTGACTTATAGTACACTCATCACTTCACTTTATTATTTAAATAATTTCTTCTTTGCAACCACTTTGACTACTTTGACCTTTTGGGGCTTCTAAATGACTCATGAGGGTTCTCCAACTTCACATGGCCATAACTCTCTAACCGTGAGAAGTTATGTGATGTTCCACATACCACCGGAAATAGCATGACATGTACTATCCATCTAGAATGTTCTTACCTTCAAATATATTAAAACTCATACCATTATACATCAAACAAACTTGGGTCCATTACCCAAATATTTGTGCTACCAGAATTCATTACCGGACTTTCTTCAAGGGTTGACATCAATGACAACCAACGCAATTAATCAACAATCTCCCCCTTTGGAATTTATGAAAAAACTTTGATGCAATACTGAAGTAATATCACTCATTCTCCCCCGGTGACCATCGCTCCCCCTATAACCATGCCTCTGTTCTTTTTCTCCAAACATTTCTATCATGCATCTGATAAATATCTCCCCCTTTGTCATCAATAGAAAAGGTATCTTTACATCCAGATTTGCTCCCCCTAACTGAACTGTCCTTGGGGATACTCCTCCTGACTGAACTCTTCATAAAACTGATCCCTCAACCTGAATTTTCCTCTTTATGGTGCTTCTTCGTGTAAATATAAGATATATAAGATAAACATTCTAAAACATTCATTTTGGAGTAGAAATTATTTTGATTCTCCCATGAAGATACACAAAGGCTTCCCATGGAAGCAGTTTTGTAAATATGTATGCCACTTGTTCTTGTATACCCACATATTCAACTCTGATGTTCTTCTCTGCAACTTGTTCCCGTAGAAAGTGATACTTTATTGGAATGTGCTTCGTCTTGGAGTGCATCACTAGGTTCTTTGAGATACTAAAGGCGCTTGTATTATCACAATATATTGGAATGGGCTCATCATACTCAACCTGTATTTATGTCAAAGTTTTTTTCATCCATAGAACCTGAGTACAACATCATGTTGTTGCAATATACTATGCTTTGGTTGTAGAGAAAGATATTGATGATTGTTTCTTTCTTAGCCAAGATATTAAAAACTCACCCAAGAAGAACGTTTCTCCAATGGTGCTTCGTCGGTCATCAATACAACCTGCCAATCTGCATTGGTGTAGGAAATAAGTGATAGATCCTTTCCTTTTGGATACCATAATCCAAGCTCTTTTGTTCCTTTGAAATTTTTGAAAATCCTCTTCACTACTAATACATGTGATTCCTTTGGTGTTGCTTGAAATCATGCCACCTGTCCAACTGCTTGCGTTACATATGGTTTGGATGGCATCACATATAGTAAGCTACCAATCATTGACTTGTATTGCCTCTAGTCTGTAGACTTTGAATCATCATATTTGTTCAACTTGCAATTCATTTGCATAGGAATGGTAATTGGTTTGCAATCTTCCATTCTGAACCTCTTTAGCATTTCTCTGATATACTTAGTTTGAGAGATAAAAATTCCTTAGTTGCTTTGACGTATCTGAAGACCCAGAAAGAATGATATTTCTCCAAGTAATGACATTTCAAATTCATTCTACATATCCTTTGCAAATTTATGGCTTAACTTGTCTTCAGTACTTCCAAAAATAATATCATCAACATAAACTTCAATTAATAAAATACCATCTTGAGTTACCTTGATGTAGAGGTTGATGTCTGCACTTCCTTTTATGAACCATGCCTGCTGTAAATATTTATCTAGACTAGAATACCATGCTCTAGGAGCTTGTTTTACTCCATACAAGGCGTTCTTCAATTTACACACATAATTTGCATTCTCTGACAACTTAAATCCTTCTGGTTGTTCAATGTAGACTTCTTCTTCAAGTTCCCCATTCAGAAAAGTTGATTTCACGTCCATATGATACACTTTAATATTCTTGGAGCATTCATAAGCTAAGAGCAATCGGATTGCTTCCACTCTAGCAAATGGGGAAAATGTCTCTTCAAAGTCGATTCCTTCAACCTGTGTGTATCATTTACCTACCAATCTAGCTTTGTTCCTTGTAGCATGTCCATTTTCATTCAATTTATTTCTGAAAATCCACTTTGTGCCAATCACATTCTTATTCTTTGGTCTTGGAACCAATTCTCAAGTGTCATTCTTCTCTATTTGATCCAATTCTTCATCCATGGCCTTCTTCCATAATTCATCATTGTTGGCCTCTTCAAAATTGTTTTGTTCAATCGTAGATAAAAGTGCTAGGTGCATTTGTTCTAGTGAACATATTCTTCTTCTAGTCTCAACTCTTGTATCTTTTTTTCTAATAATCTGATATGAAGGATGATTCTTTTGTACTCATTTTCTAGGTGTCTTTGGAGGCACTTGTTGAACTTTCTCTTCTACTTCTATCTAATCTTCTGCATCTTCCTCTTATACTTCTTCTTCATCTTTTGCTTCTTCTTCATAATTTGTTCCACTGGTTCATTTTCTTCTTCATTTGATTCTCATCCATTTGTTTCATCAATTGTTACATTGATGTTTTCCACAACTTTGTTCAATCTCATATTGTAACACTTGTATGCTTTCCTTGTACTTCAGTAACCAACAAGTACTCCTTTGTCCACATGAGAGTCAAACTTTCCCATTATGCCATATTTTCTTTTGATGTAACATTTGCTTCCAAATACTTTGAAGTTATTCACATTTGTTGTTCTTCCTTTCCATAGCTCGTGGGGAGTTTTATCATTGTTGTTTCTGAGAATTACTTTGTTTTGAATGTGAACTGCTATATGCATTGCATGTGTCCAAAAAATATCTGTTAATTTGGAATCCATTAACATTGTTCGAGCCATTTCCTATGTAATTAACATCCATAATGTTTCTTTGTCTCTAAACCACTCTCTAAACCAATCTATGAATCCATTCTCTCTTCCATTGTCATATATTTTTTCAAACCTGCTAAGTGTTCTTACAAATACATCTATGTCCATACTGTCCAAGACTCTATTGCACAACTGTCCATAATGTTGACTCATTTATTACTATACTATCATGAAGTCTTCACTACTACAACTATCAAACTGTACTTCTGCTAACTAATTGCTCTGGATCTGTCTACTCAAACTTTGCAAGCTGCTCGAAGGATGGTTCTTTGGTCTGTAACATCTATCGCATAGAATCCCCCTGTCTAATATTCATGTTACCTATGAGTTTCTAAGCCGAATGGCTCAGAACAATTCATTCTCTGATGTGTATTCATCATCATCTTCATTGGTACATTCATCATCTCTCTGAGCTCTGAATTCTTTCTTTTTGTCTGTGGATTCATGTTTCACTACAATGCCTGAAAGTACAATCTCTTGAACTTGTTCCTTATTTACATGTCCTTCTTTTCTCTCAGTTATTTTCCAAACCTTTTTGTATCTGACATCTTTATTTTTCTCTGTAGAATTTTCTTCATCTCGTTTTATTGTCAATTTTGTAATCTATGGAACCTGGTCTTTTTTCACATGTTCTTCATGTTTTCTGATCCATACTTTCTTATATTTGATATCAGTGTTCTCTTTCATGGAAATATCGATCATGCTTCTACAATCAGTAGCTATGTGTCCATAGTTATGACATTTGTAGCATTCAATGTTACGTGGGGCCACATAAACATTTCTTTTATAATCCCTACAATCTGCAACCTTATGTCCAAAATTAGTACAATAAAAACAATGACCATAAAAGAAATTTGCATACCTGGGAGTGAATGATATTCTTTGTGGTGTAGTCCTTCTGAATTTATGCCTTGACTGGTCATGATCATGATCATGATTGAAGCTTCTTTGTAGCTTGAACATGGATGGTCTTCTTCAAGATGTATCTTCAATAGTTTTCTTAGATTCTGGTTGACCATGATTCCTTCATTTGATTACTTCTGCATAACTCTTTATATTTTCTTCATTCTTCTTTTCTAGCAACCTAGAGTGCTTCTCTTCATTCTCTATGACCAATGTGGATGTTTTTGTCTCTTCAACGTTCTTGTTGAGCTTGTCGATTTTACTTCTCAATGTGAAAACTTCTTCTTCAAGCTTCTCAACCTCTTCTTCTTTCTTCATTATATGAGACTTCATGATTTCTTTTGTTCTTTTTGCTTCTTCAAGCTAGATTTTTAATGTGATTATTTCTTCTTCAAGTCCTTTCTCTTATTGACCAAAACCTGCCTCAAACTAGTTTAGATCATTAGTTCTTTCCTTAAGATGATATGTCAATATCTTCTCTCTCATTTATGCTTCTTCCTTTTGTGTTTCTATGTTGGATTCCAAACATTGCTTTTGATATTCAAGATTGTCTTCGATCTTTCTGGCTTCTTCTAGATGAGTTCTTAAGTTCTCGATGACCTGTTGGGATTCTTCAAAAATGTGAACACTTTCCTTTTGTTTCATCAATTCTTTCTTGAGTCACTTGTTTTCTTCTCTTTCTTTTCTAGTTCATCTAAATCACTAATCAATTATGCTTCATAATTGTCTTCTTTTTCAATTAGTTTTTCTATATCATTTCCTTCATGGCATTCTATTTCAATATGTCTATGTTTTTTACAATTAAAGAAAAACAACATACCTGTGTTGATTATGTACTCTTCATCTTCTGAATCTGTTTGACATGGTGAACATATTTCTTCTTTCTTTGTACCTGCATCTTCTTTGGCATTTTCTGAATCTTCCATGGGTGAAGAATATATGTCATGTAACTTATCCCAAAGTTCTTTGGCTGATGAACATTTACCAACATTTTCTCTTATCGTATTAGGTAATCCTTCCGAGATGAAATCAATTGTTATTTTTTTATTCTTATTCAATTCCTTCTTGGTTGTAGTCTTTTCCCTTTTTGAACTATCATATCTTGTAATGATTGATATCCAAATATAATTCCCATGTGCCTGTAAAAATACTTTCATGCTTCTGCTCCATATCTCATACTTTAACCCATTCTAATGATTAAACAGTGATACTCCATGTCGGAATAATCCATGATCTCCTTCCAATGGTTAAACTTATTTCTGAAGGAACCGGCTCCGATACCAATTGTTGGATTACTGAGAGGGGGGGAGAATCAGTAATAGAGAAATATAATCATTTTTAACTACAAAATACAAGTGTTATATCAATGTAACATTATCATCCAATAGTTGCAGAGTAAATAAATAATGAACAAATGAGCAATCATACACATAGATAGTACACCAATGTTTTTACGTGGAAACCCAAAGCGGGAGAAAACCATGGAATGTTTTTTCTTATATGTCTTTAAGAATTACATTCATTGGAAGCACCAAATTCTTTTGTTTTCCAATTGCAACTGGAAGGAGGCTCCAACCCACTATTTTCTCAAGATACAACCTGAGGGAAGCTCCAACTCCCCAATTCTATGGCTACAACCCCCTGTGTTCTCTGGATACAACCACCTATCATTTCCCCATCCAACGGCCCTATCGTAGAAGTAGAATGATGGAACCACTGTCACACTATCACTGTGGGATATATTGTTGTAAACATGTACCAATCAACCTGCACCAAACAACCTGTAACAACCTATACCAAACAGCTTATAATCAACCTATACCATAAACAAGTGCATCAACCATGCACCAACCTGTACCTCAACCTGTACCATCAACGATTTCATAAACCATGCACTAAATATGTATCAATCATACATCAAATACACATAAACTATGACTCATCAAGATGTACCAACATCATAAACTATACACCTCATGTATGTGTCATCTCATCAACTACTTGTCTCATCCATGTACCTAACATGTATCTCAACCATGCACCAAATATGTGTGAGGGTATTTATACACTTAGGAGTTAGTTAAGATTTACTTGGTCTAATGTGTCATTAGATAAAAGTGTGTTTCTTAGTGTGTTTCTTTAGTATGCATTAGTATGCATTTGTAGCTAGGAAATCTTACGGTCACAATATGTTCCGACATAAAGTGATATGATGGTTCATATTCTCCATGATCTTAATGGCCATTGATCTGTGTCTTAGCACCCGATTGGTCCATGATCTCTATTTAAAGATCATTGAGGGTCATTTTCTGATGATCGATTGTAAGAAACGCTCTTGTAAAATCTCTTTGTAATCTTTTTCTTTTGCATTAATAAATTGTTCCAAGTGGTCACGTTGGTTGGGGCCGTGGATGTTTGCCTGTAGAGGTTTTACCATGTCAAAACATCAGTGTGTTGATCTTTTATCTGGTTGTGTGAGTGGTTACTGAAGGTGTCTGTCCTCTATTGGAATACATGTGTTGTCGAACATGATATCAGAGCATGTTTGAAGACCTGCTCCTGTTGTAGATCGAGATCGTGAAGCCGAGTTGCCTCATCTCCATTTTGTTTCATTTTTGTACATTTATTGGATGAGAGGACTGTTCCATTGCGTTCAGAGCACTCGTTTTAGTTAGTAACACTTTTTCATCTCACTCTAAAAGGTTTCAATTTTCCCAAGATACGGTCATTTCAGTCAAATCCGGAGGTATAAATCTTGAATACGCATTTTTTAAATTTTTGCAGAGTATTATTTTGGTTTTATATTATTTATTTATGGGTTGCTACTCTTTTAGATTTGTGTATGCTCTTTTCCCCACTCCCTGTGTGATCTCAAAAAATTATAGATAGGAAAAGGTGCATCTTCTGGGTAAACTAACCGAGATCTAATCCTTATTGTCATCGAGAAGCGAAATTTTTTTCTTGTGTGAAAAGAGTTTATTTTTAGCATGCTCTCCAAGACCGTCTTCCACAACAACAACACCCCCAATCCTCTTGCTAAACAATAAAATATGTTTTGCTAGACCATTTGGTTAAAAGTTTCTTTATTAAGTAAGAGGTCTTGAGTTCAAGTCTCTCTTTTGTTACTTTTTTTTGAAAAAAAATTCATACTCAAATTGTAAAGTGTATTTCACTTCAAGTATAAAAGTGAATCACTATAAGTAGCTTTAATATTTTATTTTAGAGTTATTTATTTTTCATGCAAATTTTCTTTTATAAAGTAACTTCATTGTAAAAGTGATCACCACTTCTCTTTATAAAAATGGGTCACTTCAGAAAGCAACTTACACCATCACGTGGTCCTTTGGTTACCGGTTATGTCATTTTTAAAAAGGGCATAATTTTCACATCCGAAGTTCGTTTTTAGTGTCGTTTTTTTTTTTTTAAACTACACAATTTTTCGAGATATTTCCATCCAGATCATTAGTTTCAGTTTTTAAATCCATATTATCTACAGATTTAATATGGCTTCTTCCAGTAATTTTTTGCTTACTAGCACCAACAACTTCCAAAGGAAATCTCATATGGAAGATTTATTAAGAAGTAAAGGCTTGTATCATATTACCTTGGGAAATGAAAAAGCACCCACTTATGATGATAAGAAAGTAAAATGGGCTAATAGGAGTGACGAAGCACATGGACTAATCGGAATATCCATCTCTCTTGATTTAAGGTTCCACCTTAAAGAAATTGATGACCTCGAAGAAGCTTGGGAAAAGATTGAATCTGTGTTTGGTAAACTCAATATTATTCAAGCACAATAGTTAGAAAATCAAGCATTGACCTTAAGTCTACGTGATTTGTATTTCCTTGGATACTATCTATCTAAGTTTAAAACACTCTAAATTTTATGTGAAGAATGTGAGATAAAAATGGAGGAAGAGTGTTGCATATATCTTATTCTTTCTAAGCTATGTAGTGCATATTCAGTTCTCATTTTTCTCATTTTTCTCTGCACTATAAAAACATCAACGTGTGGCACAAGAAGCCATCAATATTTCTTCAATCTGCAGTGAAATTAAGGAAACCCATATGAAAAAACACATGCAGCTCGGTAAACAAACTATAAAAACTCCATTGCATTATGATGATGCAATTAACAAGTGCAGTTACTACAATGAAACAAGTTAGAACACAAGAAACCAAAAATTAAAGAATATTGAATCTATTCTAGATGCTTCAAGTCTAGGCAAAGAAACCATCTATCATTTTCCCAAGAAAGATGACATGTAAGGCATAGGTAAAGCATTATTTCTAATTCCATGTTGGCCTATCATGCAGAGTTATGAATGAGATATCTGTAAGTTTACATTTCAAAAAACATTGAAATGCACATGCTTATTTAGGGAAGTATTCAATTTTGAATCCCAAAAAAACAAAATAGAAGACAAAGGTTGTAATTCCCCGTTTGGATCTGAACCAGAACTGTGAAAAAAATTGTTGTATACATGGTGAAAAACGTGCAGTTTGTAATATTTTAAAATCTTTACTATTAACTATGTCATATTAATTTTATTTATATAGCTGACAGCCATTAGTTTCCGACTCTCGGGCTTGGGTTAGAAACCGGCTCGTGTTCATTGCTTTTATCTTATTGTAGGTGTTCTTCTCCGGCATTTTTGTGATGGGATTTGTTGATGTCATGAGATTTATGTCAAAATATTTGCATGTGACCAATGTTGGGGCTATTGCAAAATTTTGAGATTCGTTGTTCGGTTACCATGGAATTTACTTTTGGAATGGGTATGGACGATGTTACTGCGCTCTTCGGTAGTAAATTTAATACGCCCTCAACTTTCTACTTTCTACTTTCTCATTTGGACAACACAGATACATGCTCATGGGTAACCCATATCCTCACATAGTGAGGAGAATTCATAACATTGGCGTTGGGTAAACTAAGCCGAGTAGTACCAGTTTCCCTAGCCAACAGAGACAGATGAAGGTAAATCAAGATAGATGAAGTCATCGTGTTTAACCACTTTATCAAATTCAGTTGTATTGTTAAGACAAAATAATAAGGGCAGGGATTAATAACTGCACCTACGTGGTCTTTTAGCCATAAGCATAGCTCTACATTCGAGGACATTGTGTCTAAGGCACAACACAGATACATAGTTGATATTGTTAATACTGGAAAGGGGTTTGGCGGGACATTTTTAGCACCGTTAACCAAACAGATGTCCTAAAACTGCATGCCCCAACCACACGCAATCTTTTACTACTCCCAGAGAACCAATCTTGGAGGTCTTTTCATTGCATAAGCTACTAGCAAATCCAAGACTGCCTAAGGGTATTTTTATCCCCTATCCTAGGGATAACTAAGGAGATCATGTCTCGAGGCCACAAGTCCTAGACATGGAGTGTTGAGAGCCAGATGAATTGAGAATGGCCTTGGAGGGCCCATCTTTTCTTCAATGAAGCCCACCTATTAGCAGCAACAGCGTCCATCCCACCAGCCTGGTCCTGAAGTATCAATAAGTCTTGTTCCATGAGGTAATGAGTCTGGGTATCATGGTATGTGTCACTCTGATTTTTAAAGCACTTGAATATGTTGCATTGAATTCTCCTTGATTTCATAATGTTTTATTGGAAATTATGCTCTTTAACTTGTTCATACTTGGGAGGGTGACATAATTCCCTAGTAAGTTGATTCCCCTTTAAGATGAGTTTCCACTGGGTGGGTCTATAAAATGTCATCGTCCATTCCCTCCATACTTTCCACTTTCCATCATTATTTCTCTCACCCCCCTCCCCCCCACCTTGGTTCGGGCATTGGGTTTTCCATGCTAGGAAGGGTTGTATCTTGCCTTGTGGGAAGAAGGGGCTAAAGGCCCAGAGGGTAAAAGTAGCTAGAAAAAGTTAAAATCCAAAATGAAACCTTTGAGATGCTTCACCCAGGGATTCCCAAGAAAGTAATAAAAGGCTTATCAGTAAGAAAAGGGGACCCATAAGACAAATCAAAACTCAAGGTACTAGTTGGTGGATGGTAGGTATCATCATGGGCCGGCCTATTAGGTCCATGGGAATGTAATACTATGACACTACCATCTATCTTCTCACCAAACCAGGGTAGTGACTCTTGGTGGCATAACCAAGAGAAAGGGGGTCTCATCACGAGCCAGCCTTCTCATTTTCATGAAATGATTATAGGTAACGTTGTCCCCCAGCTTTTCCCTTGAAAAGAAAAAATGCCAAAAGAAATAACACTAATAATAAAAGGCATTTAATTGTTGGAAACATGCCAGCGAATTTCCTCATGCGGTCACATGCACATGCATGCAGCTATGTTAATGTGCATGCATGAAATTTGTTTATGAACTGCTTGTGTAACTATGTGATCTATTCATGATCAGTTTGTGTAACTGAGTGATAGATGTTATATATGCAAGCATACCCATAGAGATGTGAGCTCAATGTGTGAATATTGTGAGAGCAAGTTGTGTAGAGAGAAGAGTATGGGTGAGGAGAGAATGATTGTATGCAGAGTGTGGGTGAGGAGAGAATGATTGTATGCATGAGATTGGCTATTGTAATTCTCCCTTGAATAATAAGAATATTGACTATCATTTCCCGTGGTTTTTTACCTCATTGGGTTTCCACATAAATCATTGTGTCAAATTGTGGATTGGTGTGCTTGGTTTAATGCATGTTTGATCTTGCTTGTTTATGCTATGTTTTGCTTCCGCTTCCCAACAAGTGATATTATAGCTTAGAGTTCAAATATATGAGAGTGAAGGAAAAGATAATTTGGTCACTAAGTATCAGAGCCGATCCAAGTAGATTTGCGTGAATTAAAGAGAGCCATTGAAAGAGATTTGGCATGCTGAAAAAAAGGAACAAGATGGATTCATGGACGGATTTGTTCCAGGCACAATATTTTTTGGTCTATCGCAGGTCAACCCATTGAAGAGGGGGTGATAATCTCTCTAGGATTGGATAGCATCGCAGATAAAAGTGATATATGTAGATAAAGGTGATAGTTTGTCCTGAACCTCTTGAGAGGGGCGATAACCAGTGGTTGATCATGTTTTGTGAGAGGCACAATACTAGTGAAAGGAGGTATTAAAGTGGATTCTTTTTTTATTATTAAAGTGGACTCTTGGTTACATTACCCACAGGAGGTATGACTTTAGTAAGCATAGAGAACAAGGTATCTGCATAGACCATGAGGTATCTACATAGTTCCCATGGTATGAAATCAAACTTTTGGTTTTTCATTATGCTCAAGTCATATTTTATGGAGGATCGCTTTTATGGTGAATTTGATGTGAACATTTGTGTTATTTTTATGGTGAATTTGAGGTGAAGGTTTGTGTTCTTAAAAGGTTTGAAGGTATATAATAAATAATGTATTTTGTCTTAAACCTTTTTAAATTAATATTTTTATTTTTGGGTTAACCTTGAACCTTAAGATTGGTTTCTCCACATATTATAGAAGACTTGGTTTTATAAGCAGTGGTTTTGGATTTTTCTGCTAATGGCGAAAGTGCAGAGTTCCAAGTTTGAGGTGGAAAAGTTTAGTGGTAAGAATAGCTTTGCGCTATGGAATCTCAACAAGGAAACAAAAGGAGTGGTGACAGTTGAGTCACCGTGAAGAAAAAAAAATGGTATTTACTTTGGAGTTGTAGAAATTATTGATTGCATGTAAATGGGCATATGTCTGTAAGACCTGGATAGGCATGTGTACCCCTGGTTAATCAGGTCAACTATGAAAACTCTAGACATATATTTAAGTATATTCAGTATGTGGGGGGGCATGTATGTTGGGTTAACATTGACTCGATGAAAGAGTTAATGAGTTAAATCTATTTTTAGGTCAAAGTAGGTGGTTTTTCGAGTCCATGTGTTTTGGGTATCTCATGGTATTGTGTCCATGGATTTCATGTAAAGAATCCTATAAAAGGCTTGGTGAACTCCATTGTAAATGGGCCTCGAGGTAAGCGATGAAGGATTACTTGGCCGGTTTGGTTGGATTTGATCAAAGTTGTTTGAATGCAAAGTTCGAGGTGGCGCAGTGTGTCCAGTTTAGAAAGGGGGGTCTGTAGAAAGGTTGATTTGTTGGCAGGTCAATCAAGTGTTTGAGAATATATTATGAAGGTAAGTTCATATCCATGGAACTTGGAATGTATTGCAAGGAAGTTGGGATCGAATAGGCATGTTCAGTAATGCCAAATTGTAGCAATAGTTGTGGACAGAAGTGGTTGTGCTATCTAGTAACTCGGTCACCATCAGTTGCAAAAGACAGTAAGATTTAGGAAGAGGTATGAATAGATCATCTAGTAATTACTCAAATGTGAAATTATTCGGTTGTGATGCTTATGGTTCTTTATCATATTTCTAAGTAGGACCCAGATCAAATAGGTATATCTTTGATATGGTGATGATGATAAGGGGTGCAGACTGTGGGATCTTACTACCCATAGAATCATCATGGACAGAGATGCATTGTTTGATGAATCTCCTTTTATAAAATCAAACATAGTAAAATATTAAAGGTTCAAAGCATGGCTAGTAGCATAAAGGCATTTGGAAGGTATTGATTTCCATGAAAGCTTCTCACGAGTTGTTAAAAGCTTGTTTCTATTCATGTTGTGTTCTCACTAGTTGTGATAGTATAGCTAGATGTTAAAATTGTTTTACATGGAGTTTTTTGGATAAGGGGATGTATATGGAACAACCAGAATGGTTAGTTCAAAATCACAACAGAAGATTTGTTTGAAAATTCAAAAAACAGTGTATGGCCTAAAGCATGCTAGGCAAATGGTACAAGATGTTTGATTCCTTCATGGTGAGACAAATTTTATAGGAAGTGAGTATAACCATTGTGTTTATGGTATATTCATTATCTTGGTGTTATATGTTATGCTTGTTGCAAGCACAAGCATGGTTGAGATCAACAGGTTGGCTCAGTTAGTTAGGACATTTGTTATGAAGGATCTAGGAGTAGAAAAAATAAATCTTGGGAATGGAAATACATAGAGACAGGAAATATGGTAAGCTCAGTTATCACAAAAAAAGTATGTGGTGAAGATACCTAGGAAATTCAGTATGAATAATGTGAAACTGGTAAAATCCCTTTAGCTTTCCATTGTATGTTCTCTTTAGGTTTATTTCCTAATTGATGAAGAAGAAAAGGGTTATATGTCTCGAGTATTATATGCTAGTAGGAAGTTTGATGATTGCAATGGAGAAATGGCCATCATTTCACATGAAATTTGTGGTGTCAGTATACACATGGAAAAACCAAGTCAAGAGCATGGAAATGGGTGCTTCAAACACAGAAGCACAAGTATTTGGTTTGTGGTTATGATTCATGAGATTTGGACAAGTGCATTGATTTATTAGACAGGTTATTGATGGAAACAGAATGGTCCATACTGGAGTGAATCGTGCAAGCATGTTCACGTAATAGTATTGATAGAGAAGTTGTGGAGCTGTGATGGTGTTTGGTTTCTCTTGCAAGAAAGGTGATGGATGAATTAATTAAGGGCATGATATATCGGGTAACCTGTTGTCAAGGTGGAGATTGTTGGAAACATGCCAATGAATTTCCTCATGCGGTCACATGCACATGCATACAACTATGTTAATGTGCATGCATGCAATATATTTATGAACTGCTTTTGTAACTATGTAATCTATTCATGGTCAGTTTGTGTAACTGAGTGATATATGTTATATATGCAAGCATGCAAATAGAGGTGTGAGTGCAATGTGTGAAGAGTGTGAGAGCAATTTGTGTAGAGAGAAAAGTTTGGGTAAGGAGAGAATGATTGTATGCCTGAGATTGGTTATTATAATTCTCCCTTGAATAATTATAATATCGATTATCATTACCCATGGTTTTTTCCCTCATTGGGTTTCCACATAAATCACTATGTCAAATTGTGGATTGTTGTGTGCTTGGTTTAATGCATGTTTGATCTTGCTTATTTATAATATGTTTTATGTTATGCTTTGCTTCCGCTTCCCAACATTAATGGGATAGGAAACAATGGCATCCATGATAAGGTGCAACTTTCCCTCTACAGAGGCAACCATATGCAAGAGCTACATTTCCCTGATATCACTGCAACGTCTGCCCAAACATTTTCCCTATGCCACTTCACACACATTTACATAACCTAGATCAATTCTCACTTGGGAAACACCCAAAACTTAAGGAGGATTATCCCAATAAGACATCATGAGACATTCTCCAAACATGACTTGTTAAACTGCATAATGTCTTTGAGAATTTGTTTGGGTAAAGGGAGGGCTTGATGCACATGTTTGGGTAATTTTATTATTATATGTGATTGACATTGCTATGATCCATGTAACTTATGATCCCATGGAGGGCGTACTTGTTATTTTTGTAGAATGTTTCTCAGTGGACAAGTACATATGGGGGAATGACTAGGTCAAACCTCTATGGGATTGAAATCCCAACATATGGATGATGTAACCCCACCAGGGGGGAAGAGAAACCAAAGAGTTGCACCAGGAAGAAAGAAGGACATTGCGCTAGGGACACTCCGACAAACCTAGACCTAGGGGGGTTTGTCTTTTCACCTAGACGTTGACCCTTGAGAGCACATGACGTCATCATTTTGACCTTGACGTCATCCAAATTTAGGGTTTTCATTTATAATGGGCAGTTGTGTGCTAGTTGGCACGTATGGCAGCATTCAGAGCCTTTGGAGGCCAAATGTTCTACACTTGAGGCCTAGCATTCCACCTTAAGGGCCTAATGTCACCCTAGAAAGGCATGACGTCACCCTTGAAGATGAAATTAGGGTTTAATTAATGACATTTTTGTAAAAACTAGATTTTAATGTAATTTGGCCATGTCGGCCTTTTTATGACCTAACTGTAATTAAATGTAATGTCTCCAAGGCCGAGCCCTATTGTAAATCATGTCTATGAAGTATAAAGCTTGCATTATGAATTGTAATTATGTTTTATAGGCTGGTGAGCCAAGTTTGTATAAGCCGGTGGGCTTATGTGTTCTTAGACCAGGGAGCCTAAGTGTTGAAGGCCGGGAGCCTGATTTTTATACATGTAATTATGCACATTATTAATACAAAACATCTCTGCGTGTGGACCGACCACGATGAATGAGTGATGGGGGACTAAGCATTCATAAAGCCTGGGTAAGGGAGAGAGGGTTGAGAGGTAGGAAGAGGGGCTAAGCTGAGGGGGCTTAAACCCTTGAGAATAATATTAAATTATTATTCTAAAAATGATGTGTGAAACGTGTTTTCCTTGATCCCAAATCCATGGAAGGGGGAACGTGTGCCTAAAAGCGCACACCAGCGGATGAAGGGCATGCAGCCTCATGGGCGACGTGTGTTGGCTCAAGCGCATGCAATTTAACCCACGAAGTGAATCGTGTTGGGGGTTCGCTTCCCATTTTGTTCGCGGACAGTTGCGTCTGAGTGGGTTCATTGGGCATTCCTCCATCCATCACCTAAGTCGGGGAGTCCATTCTCCATCTTCCGTCTGAACGGGCGGGTGTTACCGATCGACCTCTGTTGGTTGTTTTATGTTGGATCCTTTACCTGAACCATAGGAGTCTCTACGTGGAATCTCTGTACACCTTACTCATCTCTGAAACCAGAGCCATGAGTCTGTCCTTATTGCTGGTTGGGGAAACCCAAAGTGTCTCATAATTGTTGAGCCTTGTTATGTTGAAGCGTTTGTCTATCACCTGTTTTGGGAAACCCATGTTTGTTGTCCCAGTTGATTGTGGCGGCCATGCAGTTCTTGGTTGGGTATGGTTTGTTGCTATTGTATGTTCGTTGTTGAGCCTTGTTGTTTTTCTACTTTGTATGGGAACGAGATTAAGGAAACCGGTTATATGACATGTGTGTAACCTCTCTCCTGGTGAGGGAGGTGATAGTTGTTGAAGAGGCAGGTTTTACCAAGCCTATGAGTGACTCTCTCGAGGTGAGAGAGTGCACGGAGGCAAGAGAGAGATCCTAGAAGGGACCCTGTAGTTGCCACAGAGCTCGGAGATTTCTGGTCCGGTCTGTTGTTGAAGCCCAACGCACGGGAGGTTAGCAGCCAAAGGACTGTTTAGGTGACAAAGAAGGTGTATTCTCTTGGGGTGGGACAGGCATGTGGGGAAGGAGAGTCTGTGGGAAGTGGGCATAAGTGGTTCCTAGGAGAGAATCCTCCTTCTTTTATGTGTATTCTTCCTGTAAACCTTACCTAGCCTAGGATTCCTTACCCGGTGGAGCTTAGTCCCATCTCAGGGGTGACCTACTGCTGAGAGTGATGAGCAGCATGGTCTAAGGATGGGAGGCTCGTGGAAGGTCTACACGCAGTTTGTGGTGTGTGACAGTTTCAAAGATAAGTGTCACTATGTTTTGTAATTATGTAATTAACTAAATTGCATACCTGTGATTCTTGCAATGTTATCCCGTATTTTTTTGTGCATATGAATTATTGTTATTTCCATTAACTCTGAAATGCTAGCAATAATTTTGTGTTTAACTGTAATTAAGCGTATTAAGTTCATTAGAATGCATAATGTGTTACAGAAGTGTTGTTCCGCGTAGTAGCGTTGGCCCAACCGTGGGGTTGATGGCCAAGGGTGTTACATTAAAGGTCATTGATATTGTATAAACATGAGAGAAAATTTTCATTTTTATCATCATCTCTCATCACACAAGTGGTGAAGTCTGAAATTTGTGCCCTCTTTTAGAGTTATTGGCTGACATTTAGGCGCACTTCTTGGAGGAGGCTAAATTTTGGTGTTTCTTGGTTATTTTCATGGTGGAAGATCTTCAACTAGGGTTTGAGATTGATTATTCTTGGTGAAGTAAGTAGAAAATCTGCATTTTTTTTATGTTGATGAATGTTTGTGGTAAGATTTACTTATTTCATGTTAAAGATTATGAAATTGCTTGCTTGAATCCCTTGGAGAATGACATAAGTTATTATCTTTTTCTCTATAATTTTCCACTTGTTAAGATTTCTCAAAGAGCACCTTGCTTAGAAGTAGATACTAGAGCCCTAACATTGTAGCACTCTAGTAATCCTACTCCACCTTCCTTTTTCATATTTATTTCAAATTGTCTAAGGAAAAGAGAAAATTGCTAGGGCCTAAGTTTCCTTCTTTCTAGAAATTATCTCTCTAGGACTTGGATGTTTGAGGCCTTGGGTCACCAACACCTCTCTCATCTTCTCCATATCCTTTTGACTAAGTATTATCATTGTTATTTCCCTCTAAGAGTTGTTGTTGTTTTCATTGACTCCATTACCCTAGAAGGCACTAGTCTATTCACTACTGGTGATTGATTGATCAAACAAATTTCAAACTATCTTCCTTGGAACATTCACTAACTCTTACTAACCTTAGATTAGCCTAATTCACTAACTAACTTGTTGTTGTTGCAAAATATTGCTACATCCATCTAACAACAACAAACTGACCTCAAAATTGACATGTTATGCTAGCTATACATTGTTAAATCTGCTTGTGACTATCTAATAACAATTTTCCTAGTTAAAGCTACTATTTCTAGCCTTTTCTCAAGCGTTTTGAAGCATAATTATTGTGGTTGTTACAAATTTTTCATTGTTGTTGTAAATTGTTATACTGTTGAAATTTAATATTAGCTAATCTATTTCTCAAGAGTTCATTGTCTTTTGAAGCATTAACATCATTTTGGTACTTGTAAAGTGCCCTTTTTCTATTTTTTTGTCTTGTTCTGGGCAAGTACACCTCATTTATCTTATGCTTCATCTCTATAAGACACAAAGAACCTTTGAAATTGAGTGACTTGTGAGAGCGGGGAAATTTTTTTCTTTAGCCTTCTCAAACCCTCAGGTCATTGGGGATGTCTCCCCTTGGGTACATTTATATACTCCTAAATAGAAACGGGTTTCCTATTAAGGTGACAGTGATAGGTCACCCCCATGTTATGCCAATCTTGTATCTACTTTGTTTTGGCTTTAGGAAAAGTATAGATTGTGCGATAACATTTTGGCGTCGTTGTCGGGGAACACTGAGTCAATATTCCTCAATGACACTTTTTCGATAAGCCTTTATCCAAATCCTTCTTTTCACAAAGCTTACCTGGTGACTCCACTGAGGGAGATTACCTCAACCCTTTGATAATCCTTAAGAGGATATCTGGAGACTCCACTAACCTTTTCCAAGGTGCCACCTTACTCTCAATTTTGTGATATTTCCAAGTTATGGGATCATGGCACTCTGGGAACAAGTGTATCCGACTATTCATTTCAAAGGTTTTCAAGGATACCCGCATTATTTTGATGAAAAATGGTTAAACAACTCTCCAAGATTTGGAGGGCTCCCAATTACTCACATTATAGAAATCTTGAAGTATATAAGTGAGATAGAATTGGAAGGGGAGGATGTTCTGGTAAAATTGTCCATACTTTCTCTGCCATTTTTTTTGCAAGATTGGTTTAAGGGTTGTTGCGAAGATTTCGTAGACCTCATCAGTAAGTTTATTGAGTTTTTCAAACCACAATTCCAGACATATGAAGATGCCCTTCAAAATCTCACAATATCCCTGGAGGATGAAGGATTCACCACTGAGATTGTGGAAGATCTCAAGGATGTGTGCCATACTCAAGAACCCTCCGATATAAAAGGAGATATTTATGAAGAAAGTTGTCAACCCCTAGAAGAGGAGCAAGATTTTTCCCATGATTCAATAGAATGCATTAAATACTTGACTAAAGAATTGAATTATGAGGATGAAGCACTAGTATATGTTCCTTCGTCTGATGAAGCTCTCCAAGATCCCATCTCTCCTGTACAAGATGAAGAGAATGAGGTGAGTCATTTTCCTTTCCAGGTTTTTGATGACACTTTGTTCTGTGATTCAGAAGGTGAAGAAGTAAAGGAACCCTTGGAAGAGCTAAGTCCTTCATTTTCTAATGAAGGTGAAAAGATGATTAAAGAAACGAGTCTTGGGTGTGAAGTATTGGACCCTCTTCCATTTGATGAACTCATCCAAGCCATTGACGTTCCTACACAGAAAGAAGTGATCATGGTAACTTATTTCCATTTCCAATATTTTGATGATGCTTTATTTTATGATTTGGAAAGTGAAGAATCATTAGAGGATCCCTTGGATGCATTAAATCATATGTGTTATGACAAAGGTAGTGACATGGTTGATAATATTGAAGAGTTCATACATGTTGGAAGATGTATGTTGGATGTGACTAGTTCTGATAAGGATCCCATTTATGATATGGAAGGATATCTTTGAATGTTTCCTTTACAACAATCATATGATGCTCCTAATAATTTTGATGTTTGGCAACAAGATGATGATATAATTACAGAAGTTTTCCAAGCACCCAAGGATGACCCAGTGCAATGTTCTCCTAATGAATTTCGGTCATACCTTGAGGACTTTGATGAGTATTCCTTTGAGCACTTGGATTTATTCTATGAAGAAGATTATCAACTATCACTGTGGTCAAATTTTGATAAAGGTGAGGACGTTTGTTAAGAACCAAATATCAATATAGCATAGAAAAACCTCAGAAAAAGTACTCAACGCCTTGAAAAAGAGATAATTTCATATAATAAGCCTCTTCGAGGGGGCAACCTCCTTTTACCCCACTTAAATGTTCAAGTCCGAGATGATTCAAAATGAAAATGTATCCTTGGTATATATAGGAGACTAGGAGGTTTAATGGCCTAAAGCCGACATAAATAAAATAGCATTACTAATCTAAATTACAACTAATGGCATAAAGCCGACATAAATAAAATAACATTACTAATCTAATATGCCCCAATTAAGTGGTAATGAGCCAATATTAGGGCTTAACATGCCCCTCCCCTTGAGACAAGTGTTGTCCGCA
>ML779526.1:1025993-1038698 GCA_009831015.1 Picea engelmannii
TCCCAAGTTTCAGCCCTTCTGGGTATGAATCTTTCCCTTATGTATTTCTATGATATGTCTTCTCTGTAATTCCACAGGTCTGATCAAAATTGGATGTGCCAAGTGGAATTTACGGTAACTTCCCCACAACTTGCCGATTTTTGTCCTTTCTAGGAGATCTCACTTGTATAGTATGCCCCGCACAAAATAATTGATATAAAATTCTGAAAATCGCACCAAAAATAGTACAGACTGTCCACGATCCAATGCAACCAGTCCCACTCAATTTGGATACTCTAGCAAGAAGTTATGATTGTTTTACTTGTAACACCTTCTTGAGACTAGTCAATAGGACTAGTCAGATACCCTGTCTTACACAAGGTGTATCTACAAATATATGATGACCCAGAATATGAAATTTTTACCACAGATGTAGTACTAATTTTTGTAAATGGTCTCCGAAGTACAGGGTCTGAAACGTTACAGAACAAATTTTATAGCGAAAATTCCGAAATGACTCATTTCAGGATGATTCCAGAACCCTATCTTGTACAGGCTGTATCTCCTAAAGTATAATTCCTCAGGAGCTGAATTTTTAACCCAACGTACCTTGATTCGTATACTAAAACCCTTTAAGAGGTTCCTTCTGAAACGTTGTAGAAAAAAAGTTATAGCGAAAATTCCACGGTGTCTCAGATGTAGCAGCGAAACCCCAAGACCTTGAGCTCTGATACCATATGTTAAGAACCAAATATCAATATAGCATAGAAAAACCTCAGAAAAAGTACTCAACGCCTTGAAAAAGAGATAATTTCAGATAATAAGCCTCTTCAAGGGGGCAACCTCCTTTTACCCCACTTAAATGTTCAAGTCCGAGATGATTCAAAATGAAAATGTCTCCTTGGTATATATAGGAGACTAGGAGGTTTAATGGCCTAAAGACGACATAAATAAAATAACATTACTAATCTAAATTACAACTAATGGCATAAATCCGACATAAATAAAATAACATTACTAATCTAGTATGCCCCAATTAAGTGGTAATGAGACAATATTAGGGCTTAACAACGTTTCTCAATGACTGAAGAAGGATACTTGTGACAAGGTTGTTCAGCTCCCTTCGACTACTTTACCTCGCTATGTCACTAAGGGTATAGTTGTGAAACATGTCTTTTGTCTTGAATTTTATCCTGGGCAAAGCCTTATTTTAGAATCCAAGGGTAGATTGAATATCTTAAGAAGAATTTTATTATCACAGTCTTTTAGCATTCCCTTAAGAAATTATCAGTCATCCTCTAGGTTCTTACTAGTCCTTTCCCAAACCTCAGGATGTGATGACGTCCAAGGTAGCCAACCTTCAGACTCTTTGAGTTAGTATTTTGAGCCTTTGATCTTTCATGATCCCTTTCTCAAATGGATTGAGCACTTTCCTAGAAGTGTGACTTGGCATGATTTTGTCCCTCCCTCCCGCCTCCATGAGCTAGAATTTACAATTTTTGATGATGTGATACATGTTCTAACTCATTTTATTTGTGTGCTTGACTTTTAATTGTTTTGGTTTATGATGAAGCACAGAGGCAAGTATTATGAGATATTGCTAGGATGGTTACACTAGTTATTTGACTACACCTAACATTCAACCAACATGTAAGTAGATTAAGTAGGCATTTACATCCATTGTATATACCATATGCATATCATGTTAGCATAGTTGTATTTTCACTTTCGTATTGTTTTTCTCCATTATGTATATATGCATGCTTATGATGCTCTTTATTCCACTATATTATATATGAGCGAGGGGTGATATCACCACCATGATGATTACTGATACATTTGTTGAGATCTAGCAGATACATATCACACCAGAGATGTTAAAGTTCTCATGCTCTCTACGGTGAGCACATGTCCCCAAGTTGGAGCCAGATGGTATCCCCTATCCTAGGGATAACTAAGAAGATCATGTCTCAAGGCCCATGGGTCCTAGACATAGAGTGTTGAGAGCCAGATGAATTGAGCATGGCCCTAGAGGGCCCATCTTTTCTTCAATGTAGCCCACCTATTACGAGCAACAATGTCCATCCCACCAGCCTGGTCCTGAAGTAGAAGTAAGTATTTATCCATGAGGTAATGAGTTTGGGTATCATGGTATGTGTCACTCTGATTTTTGAAGCACTTGAATATGTTGCATTGAATTCTTCTTCATTTCATAACGTTTTCTTGGAAATTATGTTCTTTAACTTTTTCATCCCTGGGAGGCTTACATAATTCCCTAGTAAGTTGATTCCCCTTTAGGATGAGTTGCCACTGGGTGGTTCTGTGAAAGGTCATCGTCCATTCCCTCCATACTTTCCACTTTCCATCATTATGCCTCTCATCCCCCCCACCTTGTTTCAGGCATTGGGTTTTCCACGCTAGGAAGAGTTGCACATTGACTTGTGGGAAGAAGGAGCTAAAGGCCCAGAGGGTAAAAGTAGCTGGAAAGAGTTAAAATCCAAAATGAAACTTTTTATATGCTTCGCCCAGGGATTCTCGAAAAAGTAATAAAAGGATTCTCAGTAAGAAAAGGAGACCCATAAGACAAATCAAAACTCAAGGTACTAGTTGGTGGATGGGAGGTCTCATCATGAGATGGCCTATTAGGTCCATGGGCATATAACGATATGACACTACCATCTATCTAGTCACCAAACCAGGGTAGTGACTCTTGGTGGCATAGCCAAGAGAAAGGGGGTCTCATCATGAGCCAACCTTCTCATTTCTTTGAAATGCTTGTAGGTAACGTTGTCACCTTTGGTCACCATGCTAGGACAGTGTCCCCCATATTTTCCCTTGAAAAGAAAAAAGACCAAAAGAAGTAAGACTAAGAATAAAAGGAATTTAATGGGATAGGAAATAATGGCATCCATGATAAGGTACATCTCTCCCTCTACAGAGGCATCCACAAGAAATACCTACATTTCTTTGTTATCACTGCACCCTATGCCCAAAAATTTCCCCTACACCACTTTCACACACATTTACATGACTTAGATCAGTTCTCACTTGGGAAACACCCCAAAATTAAGTAGGATTATCCCAATAGGACATCCTGAGACCTTCTCCAAACCTAAATTGTTAAACTGCATAACGCCTTTGAGCATTTGTCTCAGTAAAGGGGGGGTTTGACGCACTTGTTTGGGTAATTTGATTATAAGATGTGATTGAAATTGTTATGATCCATGTAAATTATGAGCCCCTGGAGGGCATACTTATTGTTGCTGCAGGACTTTTCCTGGTGGACAGGTACATATGGGGGAATGATTAGGTCGAACCTTCGTGGGATTGAAAGCCCAGCAAATGGATGTTGTAACCCCACCAGGGGGGAAGAGAAACTAGAGGGTTGCACTAGGAAGAAAGAAGGACATTGCACCAGGGACACTCTGGCAGACCTAGACCAAGGGTGTTTTTCCTTTCCACCTTAATGTTGACCCTTGAGAGCACATGATGTCATCATTTTGACCTTTAGATCATCTAGAGTTAGGGTTTTCATTTATGATGGGAAGTTGTGTGCTAGTTGGCACGTGTGGCAGCATTCAGAGCCTTTGGAGGCCAAACGTTCTACACTTGAGGCCTAGCATTCCACCTTAGGGGCCTAACGTCACCCTAGAAGTGAATGACATCACCCTTGAAGATGAAATTAGGGTTTAATTAATGACATTTTTGTAAAAACTGGATTTTAATGTAATTTGGCCATGTCAGCCTTTTTATGACCTAACTGTAATTAAAGGTCATTGATATTGTATAAATAAGAGAGAAAAATCTCATTTTTATCATCATCTCTCATCACACAAGTGGTGAAGTCTGAAAGTTGTGCCCTCTTTTAGGGTTATTGGATGAAATTTTAGGCGCACTTCTTGGAGGAGGCTAAATTTTAGTGTTTCTTGGTTATTTTCATGGTGGGAGATCTTCAACTAGGGTTTGAGCTTGATTATTCTTGGTGAAGTAAGTAGAAAATCTACATTTTGTTTATGTTGATGAATGTCTATGGTAATATTTACTTATTTCATGTTAAAGATTATGAAATTGCTTGCTTGAAACCCTAGGAGAAAGACATAAGTTGTTATCCTTTTCTCTATAATTTTTCACTTGTTAAGATTTCCCAAAGAGCGCCTTGTTTAGAAGTAGATACTAGATCCCTACCATTGTAGCACTCTAGTAATCCTATTTCACTTTCCTTTTGCATATGTATTTCAAATTGTCTAAGGAAAAGAGAAAATCGTTAGGGCCTAAGTTTCCTTACTTTCTAGAAATTATCTCTCTAGGACTTGGATGTTTGAGGCATTGGGTTACCAACACCACTCTCATGTTCTCCATCTCCTTTTGACTAAGCATTATCATTGCTATTTCCCTCTAAGAGTTGATGTTTCTATCATTGACTCCATCACCCTAGAAGGTACTAGTCTATTCACTACTAGTGATTGATTGATCAAACAACTTTCAAACTATCTTCCTTGGAACATTCACTAACTCCTAGTAACCTTAGATTAGCCTAATTCGCTAACTAACTTGTTGGTGTTTCAAAATATTTCTACAGCCATATAACAACAGAAAACTGACCTCAAAAGTGACATGTTAGACTAGCTAGACATTGCTAAATCTACTTGTGACTATCTAATATCAATTTGCCTAGTTAAAGCTACTATTTATAGTCTTTTCTCAAACATTTTGAAGCATAATTATTGTGGTTGTTACAAATTTATCATTGTTTTTGTAAATTGTTATACTGCTGCAATTTTATATCAGCGATTCTATTTCTCAAGAGTCCATTGTCTTATGAAGCATTAACCTCATTTTGGTACTTGGAAAGTTCCCTTTTTCCTATTTTGTTGTCTTGTTCTGGGCAGGTACACCTCGTTTATCTTTTGCTTCATCTCTATAAGACACAAAGAACCTTTGAAATTGAGTGACTTATGAGAGGGGGGAACTTTCTTACCTTAGCCTTCTCAAACCCTCAGGTCATTGGGGACGTCTCCCCTAGGGTACATTGATATGCTCCTAAATAGAAAGGGGTTTCCTATTAAGGTGGTAGTGATAGGTCACCCCCCTGTTACATCAATATTGTATCTACTTGCTTTGGGCTTTAGGAAAAGTACAGATTGTGCGATAACAGGTAGCTTAACATTTTCGTTGTAATACACATATCAATATTTACTTGCTATGAGCCTTTATCACAAGCCCAAATGATGATAACGATGATGAGGTGTCCTCACAGGTACCCGGATATGCCTTGAATATGGATGGAAGAGTAGGTGAAGGAATTCTCATTTACATTAAAGACCCCAACGGCTTTGGTGTTTACCTCAGAATTACTCATCCGAGTATTGACCTCTCTTTCTTATGCATCAGAAAATCTTGTAGAAATACTCAGATCTCTTTATTTTGCATGAGAGAAACTCCTTTGAATACTCACCTCTCTGGGCACTTTTACCTCCTTCGAGAATAGGCTATAGGTGGTGCACCTTTATTGTTGGTCTGCATGCTAATACTCTGTTGAGAGTAACCAAGTGGTGGTGCACCATCATACACCTGTTTCATAATAGGTCCAGTGTTGGTATGAGATTGAATGGATGATATTTAGCAATTTACAAAGGAATTGACTATGGAGGTTGATCTTGCATGGAACAAGAAAAGTGTGCATATGGGGCTACTTATGTTGCCACTTGTGGCAACTGGGAATATAATTTAACAAAAGTCTATGAGGGGGCTCCCCATGATGATATGCCACCATGAAACTCTCGAAAGTTGTTGGACATAGACTGGATATTTATATAACATAGTGGGAATCTCATGAATTTTCATTGTATATAAGGAAGACGAGGAGTAGGGTTGAACCAGACTTCTAACCTTGATTTCTACAATTCAGAACAAGAAATCCAATCTGTTTAATTAATGAATATATGGGACAGGGCCGAATTATTGAACGAATGTGTTTTTCTATTGGATTCACTCCTGATTTTATTCTTTAATGTATGATTGTGGACAAGAACGGGAGTATCCAACTTGCAGGTGTACCTCTAGTTCATAGAAATGCAAGCTTGTTGTCCATGTGTGGCTTCTCTGATCACATTGTTTTATGTGCAGATTCAGGCAATAGAATTGACACATCAATACAATCATGGAATCAATACTTACCATTTTTACAATATCACTTAATCTATATTATCTACAAAGAAGCATATTTAATTAATTCTCTATCATTTCCCTCTCTAAATAATAAAACGAATACTAATCTACTAAACACATGCAATAGTTCTTACATGGTCATGAGATTTTGTAATGTTGGGTAGTGGTGCACTTGCAACATCTCATTTATGGTGAATAAATGTGAACCACAAGACCACTCAAATTTGTCTACGTCCATAGTAAGCATATGAAAATGGAAATTGTGCTCTCTATCTTGATTTTCCAATTGTTTTAAGGGTGTTTTTTCTAATTGTTTTAAGATTGTTTTTTCTTTAGGAACATGGAAAATCAGCACATAATCAACCTGTTTGGACGATATTCTTTGATGATGACAGTGATTACATGATATTCTATTCTCAAGTAATAACGAAAAATTTTGTGCACAATACATATACATATACATATCTGCCTAGCCTCAAATCAAGGGAGATTTTCTTAAACACTAAGTGGATGCATGGTGAAACATGGAAATCAAATTGCATTTGCTTGTTTTGATACACCAAGACACTACTTTGCTATAGTTTGTACAATATAAAATCATAAAAATTGTGAGCCTACTTTTTCCATAATACATTAGTCATGATCGATTTATATAAGAAGTTATCATTATAATAATGAATTTTAGATATTAATAAAACCACCATTGGGAACATATTTCAATGAATGCATGAAATTGAGAATAGAATGGAAAATCTGCAAAAGACCTTCATTTTAGGAACCAGAACCATGGAATTAATTAAGGAAGAAGAGGAGCTTCAGGCGGAATTAGAAGAACGGAAAAAGAAGGAGGAAATCATGTGGCGTTAGAAATCCAGGGTTCAATGGCTCAAAGAGGGCGAGAGGAATACCAAATTCTTCCATAGAGAAATGGTGCATTGTAGATACATGTTGAGACCCAAGATTGATATTCCCATTACCCTATTATACTCTTCACCTATACCTTTTTGGCCTACCTAAATCTTGAGTGAATGACAAGAACGCTACCAATTGCCAGTAATAAGGTCATAAGGTAAAGTATGGTTAATTCATGCATTTTGTGGTTTATTGAGTTAAGGAATTAAATATTTCATGTACTAATGCTTGATTTGTCATATGTGAATCCTTGATCTCTAGATGTCTAGCGTTCATGTACCAGCTCAGTTATCCGGTACCTACGCACCAAGATTGCTGTTGTCTGAATCCGGTACCAAACGCATCCAGTACTAAATATTACCTGTTGCAATCTGGTACCAACAACACGCACTGTTATGATCCGGTACCAACAGCCATGCTCTGTCATGACCCGGTACCACCTTTTACACTCTGTCATGATCCAATACCATCTACCTGTTACGATCTGGTACTAATATGGAAGAGCCTAATGCACTAAGTTAAGTGCCAGATCTCGCCTAAGTCAATTGGTGGATATCTAATTTCTATGATAAGGATAGTTTGTTGATTTCCTCATCCTCATGCACTTTGTGTCATGAGGATGAAGCTAAAGATGTAACCGAATGATTAAACTTAACAATTGATTGATTTGCAAATCACTTCACCTCCTTGTGTTTCATGATTTATACTATTACATAGACGTGGCAAGGATGGTAGAAGAGGAGGAGAGTTAGCATATCACCAATATGTAAAGCAGTGTATGATAGTACAGAACGTATCCTGGGTGAAGATTAATGGAATGTCATTTTATCTCTATATTTTGATTATCTATGATTAAGAATGAGTTGAGTTGTTAAAGAGAGTTTTGATTTTATGTTTTGAAGTGTGAGTGAGAGTAATGTGTGTGTTAAAAGCAAGCTTCCTGTAGACTTCACTAGCTGACCTGTTGAAGCGGCAAGGGCCCACCACCCAACAAAGGTCAGCCTCTTTGTAGATTAGCATTAGTATTTTTTTTAAGTAGTATAAACATTGAATCAACTAAAGCTTTAACTCTGTTAGATGATAGCATTACAGCTTAGATTGAGATTTCCATTCTATAATTGCTTAGAGATCTTTAATTGCTCTGTTTTTGCATATGCCCTGTTTCTTTTCTCATGAATTTGATTTCCTTGAGTGATCATATATGTTGGCAGCAATAGTCAAAACTACTTGGATAAGAACTAGTGAAGTTCATTATGAACCACAACAGAACCAACATATTGACTATTGAACTACCCATGCTATGTTGATTGATGTGTGATTTCCTTTCAGAAAGTGTGGATTGCATAGTTATTTTTCTGGGTCAGACATAAGAGTTGATCTATCAAACCAATCCCATCTCATACTTGCATGTGCCATAATGGAATAGATAGCCTCTCTCTGAAAGACAACCAAAGTGCATTGTAGTTTTCTATTTTGATTTGTTTCTAGCATACATAATCTAGTTTGATTCTATACTCATGACATTAGAAATTACCTTTCTTGTTGGTGTCTTGTAACTCTATTGATTACGAATCCCGGATTGATAATTAATGAGTGCATTATATTAGACATATAAGTAGAACAACATTTTGGTGTTGTTGTCGAGGAGTTGCAAACGGTAGGAAGTAATTTTTAGCTTAGACTGTTTGCATAAATTTTAATGTTTTAAAACGCTGCTTGAGGGAGGAGGATAAAATGTTTAATACGTGAGTGAAGAGCCATGCGACCACTAGAGTGGGGTTCTCCGAAGCCAGGTTGCCTTCTTACCATCTAGATAGAATTAGGATTTCAATTTAGCTAAAGAATCAAATTTCCATTTTATGCATAGATATAGAGATAACAAGGGTAGATTTGTAAGCTCCAAAGATTCAAAAACAAACCCCCCCACTAATCCAACTGACACTAGTGCAGGAAACATTCCACCAACAGAAAATTCAAGGGGAGCCAGCAAGGCTCCAGAAGGAGAACCTAAAATGGAAGAATTAGTATTGGGATAGGTAGAACGTGAGTCTGTTGAACATTTAGGAGACACAGAAAATCCAGTGTCTAAACCATCCATCAGTAGAATGGTAGAAGAAGAAGTAAATGAAGCTACAGAGACTGAGACCTTTGGGTTTCCAATCTTGGATATTTCCATAAATGTCATCATGAAGAATATCCCACTATCATCGTTACCCACTTTCAGAGGTATGTCAACTGAAGATCCAGATTTATTTTTATTTGAGTTTGACATATTATGCAGAAGCTATAACTACTCAGACGATGCCCAAAAACTTAATCTTTTTCCTACTACAATGAAAGATTCAACCTTAAGATGGTTCATGAGCTTAGGAGAAAATACAATCCTTTCTTGGGATCAAATGAAAGACACAGTTTTATGAAAATACCAAGACTATTGTAAGGATAATGTTAAAAATGACATTTTTAAAATGCATCAAACAGAAGATGAAAGTCCTAAAGACTAGTTAGAAAGGTTCCTATACAACTATCAAAAGTCAAAACTATTCACCTCAGACCCAGTTGTAGTAAGAACTGTATTCTTGAAAGGTCTTAGGGATGATTGCATAGAAGTTTTAAACTTGTTGAGTTCAGGAGATGTACACCAAAAACCTTTTTCATAAATTGCAGATTATTGTAGGAGATACTCAAGAGGACAAGCTAAAACAGGCAAAGGACCAAGAGATCCTTTTAGCAGAAATACAAAACAAAGTTCAAGGACTGTCACCAGAACTGAGTTAGGAAACTTATTGGAGAACTTTAAAACAAACATCTTGAGCACAATAAGTAACCAATTAGATACTCTGAAACTGAAAAAGAAACAAGAAGAAGATGCTTTAGCAATATTTTGTCATAGATGCCAAAAGAATCACAACAACGAGAGAGAATGCCCATTAAATGTCATAGAAATATGTGGTCTATGTACACTAGAACACCCCACATCTGAGTGTCCAACCTTGCTTGAACTACAAGCCATGTATAGGGGAGGAGGAGTCTCACAAGAATAGCCATACCCTTCTATAAGACCTTGGAGAGCCCAAAACCCCAATACATTTTATGATCCTAATACACAATATCAACAACAACAATGGGGTCCTTCCCCAATGACTTATCCACAATGGACACCTCAGCAAACTCAGCCTTGGCAACAAGGTTGGAGGGAACCTATGTATGGAAATACCTCTTACCCTACATATCCACAGTACCCTGCAAACATTTCCCAATTACTGCCTGGATTCAACCCACCACAGATGAAATCTTTACTCCCACCTCCTATACAATAGCAATTTATAACCCCCTTGAATCCTAATCAGCAGCAGCAAGTATCTATAAATCCCAATCAACAACCACAAAACCAAGCTACCCACAATCCACCGAGACCAACAACAATCCCTGCCCAGCTAGTCCCTAACCCCAATAATCAACCCACCCACCTTGTGCAGAATATAGAAGTTCAAACCTTTCCCACCTATGAAATTCAACTACGATCAGAGAAAGTTGTAAACCAATCAAATCCTGCAATATTGATTCAGGAAGAAAATAATAATCATTATGAGGAAGAAAACACTCAAACCACCCCTACAGAAGAAGAGGCCTCTCCTCCTATCCCAATCACTTCTCAGTTTGTACGAGTACCCCAACAAATTAATCTTCCACCTTACCCCAAAATACTGTTAGTGAAGAAACCCGACCCACCCTTGCACAGAGATATAGAAGGTGAATCATGAAATGTGTGCATAAAAATACCTTTGCTACAAGATATTAAGGATATCCCTATATACGCCAAAATTATAAGGGATCTTTGCATTAAGAAACCAGGAAGGAAGAAGAGGGAACCTCCCCTTATTCAGGTAGTGGGACAATTATCTGAATTCATTTCTGAAATGCCATACAAATATAATGACCCTAGAAACCCACTTGTCACTATTGAAATTAATGGAATTTCTCTACCAAATACACTCATTGATTTGGGTGCATCTATTAATGTAATGCCTTTTGACACTATGCAGAAGCTCAAAATCAATCAGCTAAGACCAACCCAAACCGTGATCGAGTTGGCAGATAAGTTAGTCATTAGCCCTGCAGGAAGTCTAGATGATGTCACAGTCACCCTAGCTTCTTGGGAATATCCAGTAGACTTTTTAGTTATCTATTCTAAATCATCCTCAAAACCAGAACACCATGTGGTTCTTGGCCACCCTTGGCTGGCCACAGAAGATGCCTTTATCAGCTGTCAGTCTGGTGAGATGACTATATCCAATGGCACACATAGCCAAAAACTTGTTCTCTTCCCTCCTACCCAACCGGCACAGGAAATACCTATTTGGTTAGAAAACCCTTATGGAGAGGAAGAATGCATCAGACCTTTGTTAACACTTGAACAAGTAAGAGGAATACAATAACAATCAAATGAACAAATCTTAAGTGTATCTTTGGCTGACACAAATTGCATTGAATACCCAAGGTCTTTTGCAGAATTGTCACATATTTTTGGTTCCAAATTTCAACAAACTTGGCACCCTGATATCACTCAATTATACACTTTATCACCAGCCTCCTCATATAAGGAAGAAACTACTGAACTTGTTGAGATTAGCCTAGGAAAACCTTTGTATATCAACTCTAGTTTGGAACCACAACAAAAGACATAAGTGATTGAAATGCTCCAAAGAAAATTTGATGCCTTTGCATGGGATTATGTAGACATGAAATGCATTCACCCTGACACATGCACACATCATATCTACACTAATGTCCAAATTAGACCAGTCAGACAGCCTCAGCGAAGGATGAATCCAGACCTTAAAGATATTGTAAAAGAGGAATTGAAAAATCTCCTCCGAGCCAATCTCATATACCCCATTTCAGATAGTCAATGGGTATCTCCACTTGTCATAGTTCCCAAGAAAAATGGTAAGTGGAGGATATGTGTAGACTTCCGGGAATTAAACAAAGCCACCCATAGGGATTGCTTTCCTTTACCATTTATTGATCAGGTGTTGGATACCCTATCCGGAAATAAGTATTTTTCATTCTTGGATGGGTTTAGTGGTTACAACCAGATACAAATAGCACCCAAAGACCAGGAAAATACCACTTTCACCTGCCCTTAGGGCACATATTCTTATAGGGTGCTCCCTTTCAGACTTTACAATGCCCCAGCCACTTTTCAAAGAGTTGTCCTAGCCATTTTCTCTGACTTGACCAATGATTGTGTGGAAGTCTACATGGATGACTTTACAGTCCATGGACAAGACTTCCAGGAAGCATTGGCCAGTTTAGAAAAGTCTTGATTAGGTGTAAAGAAACTAACCTTTCCTTAAGTAATGAAAAATCAAAAATGATGCTCACTGAAGGTATTGTTTTGGGACATCACATTTCTCGTTCTGGCATGAGAGTTGATCCGGCAAAGATTTATATCATCACACAAATTAGAATACCTTCCTCACAAAAGGAAGTCCGCAGTTTTTTAGGACATGCTGGCTACTATAGAAGATTCATTCCGAATTTTACAAGCCTAGCTACCCCTTTATTTAAATTATTATCCAAAGAAGTTGAATTTAAGTGGGATGATGAATGCCAAATATCTTTTGAAATTCTAAAACAGAA
>ML779526.1:1055906-1068824 GCA_009831015.1 Picea engelmannii
ACAGTAATGGAAATGGAAGAAATCCCAGTTGAAGTAACAGAGTTTGGTTCCATCACTGGGTTAGGCACTGACAGGCATTCGGAAAATTGAATTGGCACAATAATGTCTGGCCAAGTATCAGTGTCTGAGGTTTCAACCAGTCCAAGATTGGTGGTCGATTCCTCGGGGGGTTGTTCGGGATCAAAATCCCCGGTCGCTTCGAAAGACCCTTGATGGTCTAGCTTCTGCCTCAATGGTGGCGGGGGTGGCTTCAGTATAACCGGCGGCAGGCCCAGAAGCCTTCGTGACCGGCGGAGCTCCGAATCCTCCACTGTGTGAGAAGATTCACGACACTCTAAGGTATTCTACATGAACAAACAGCAACACACACTAAAATAAATCCCCTAGAAGATGAATCAAGCAAGCACTAAACTAATTGGAAGAACAGTTACAACAACCAACACTAGAGCAACTTACCGGTGCAAGTGAAACTCAAATACGGAAGCACCCTCCAGGTATACTCTGCAAAGCGTTGGTCCGATGTCCGTCCTAGGTACCACGGTATACCCCCGCAGTCACCTGTGTATGTCCCTAGAAAATATTGGCAACTAGTTTGCCAGCACGTGAACAATCATCAGGCGGGTACAGTCGGCAGTCGGGTAGACCACAATGAGCAGGGTATCAAGCCCAAAACCTGTCAAGGGTATCGAGATCAAATGGTCCAGAAGACAACTGAGGACCTCGAATGGATTCGAGACCCACAAAGCTCTGTGGAAAATGCAAACGACGGAATCCCCTAACAGATCCTCTATATGTGTTCTCCACAACGCTCGGTCCAGCTTTGGAGGGGTTATCTCCGCTACCTTTCCTTACGCGACCTCGTGTTTAGCCCCTGTGTTAGAGGGGGGTCCTGAGTAACTTTCCGTAACTGGACTTCTACACTCCCTATTGATAGACTCCAATGTTTGGTTTGGGTGGCCTTGGAGAATTTACTCTCCAACCTATTCCAAGGCCCTATTCCTGAGCTAGTGTATGCACCCTACAAACAGAAAAGTCTACTTGATTTTATTTAGCGTTGCTTTTAATGGGATTCTTAAGTCACAAGGTACGAAAGTGAAACTGATGGTGTGTAAAAAAGACTCAAAGCAAAAATGCATAAAAAATGCGTGGAAACAAAACTTTTACTAAAATGCAAAACCAACAACTTTTCAACAAAAGACTTCTTTTCTTTTCAAGATTACTAAGATTTCATGCAGTAAATATGAAATACTTTCGCTCAGATCTGCGAGCTACTTATGTTTGACATGCACTGCAAAAACTTATGCAAAAAGACTTCTTTCCTAGCTATTGATGCAACAACACAATCTCCAAATCAGGAAGAAAATGAAACAATTTTATTTTATTTTTTTTATTGCAAAATAACGCAACAAGGAAAAATGATGACAAGAACAAAACCAAGAGAATGAAAAGAAAACTTTGGCTTAAAGCGCAGATCGCAAAAAGAATCAGAGCACAAAATGCAAAAATCAATCAAGATAGCACCTGATTCTAACACTTGCCTAAAAACCATAAAACAAATATTTTTTTTTTGTTTTGTTTTTTGTCTTTTCTATCAAAACATCAACTAACAAACACAGGCTAAGGATAAGATGCCCTAACCTGCTGACTGTGCAGCTCCAGACTCCAAACCCTGAAAGGATCACTTCTCAACTCAGGAGGGGATGAATGCCCCACCCAGGCTGAAAGGAAACCAGACAGACCCGCAACTGTCACCGATACAACACGCGGTCAACCGTGTGCTAAGCTACAACAGCACGCAGGTACCCGCGCTCAGAACTGAATCAGCCCGCGGGTAGGTATAAAATCTGAGAAAAAATCAAACACGGGCAGCCCAGACCTGAAAGAGGCCTCTGGTATTGACAACCAAGGTCTCCTAAAGGCTTGGATGCTTCCACTTCGACAGAAAAGGAAAATTTGCACAAAAGAAAACAAATGCAAAGAACAACCAAAACAATAAGGCAGACTGAAATCAAGCGAGTAAACTAATCAAGACCCAGACAGGATCCAGAAAGCCCCCTGAGAAGGTAAACTTCTGACAGGGAAGAGGAGACTGCCCCTTAAGCTTCCTGGGCTCTACACGCTACTGAAACCACTACAACAAGCGGTCAACCGCAGGCTGTAGAAGGTTAGGGCGTGGGTTACCCGCGGGCAGGGCTTCTGCAGGCCGCGGGTACCTCTGTGTGTCCCGAGAATAGATATCAAGCATCAGTCAAGGAAAACTGGTATTGATAACCAGGTTCCCTGTTAGCATTGACCTAACAGACAACAAAATAACAAAGAAACAGAGACTAAACTTCTTTGAACTACCCAAGAACCTCTAATGAAATCCGAAAACCCTAAGAGTAAAATCTCCCCAGCAGAATCGCCAATTCTGTTGTGGGGTATTCTACCCTATGGACTAACAAGCTAGGGCTTTGAGCTTGTACGCAGATCATGACCCTTCATAAGCTACTTTTAACCTTCTACCCTTAATCTAAAACCCTTTTCCTCAAGCAAACAAGGGAATAACTAACTAACCTTTTTTTATCGGCGGTTGGTGTAGCTCCTTCGTTGAGCTTTATCTCCTTGCTGTTGTTGCTCCTTCCACAAAGCGATCCTTCAATCGAGACAAAACTATGCATGCAAGCTATTGTTCTACTACAGGGTTAGAGATTAAACACAAATCACATAAAAAATATAAGACTCATGTATTTGGGATGGGAAAAGTATCTTTTTTTATTGATCTCAATATGAACCAACTTACAATGATTTCTGAGATCGGCCACCGTTCCTCGATCCTGATCCTGGGCTCCTCCTCTTCTTTGTCCTCCAACTGCTTTGCTTGAATTCTCCTAAAGCTTGAGGAAAGGCTAAAGGGTTGGGACAAAATGGACGGCAATTGGGCAGAGTTTCTTTGCTATGATTTTTCCTCTTTTGAATAGTACCCCTACCCCTTCTTTTATAGGCTAGAAGGAGCTAGGGTTTTAGACGAACTCTCGGCCATGCATGGCTAGGAGTTCCAGTTAACTGACCCAAATCTTTTCGTCCCGGCGGAAACTTTCCTGATTTTTTGCTTTGTTAGGTAAACGCGGGTTGTAGTGGGCTAGCCCGCGGTCCACCGTGTGCAGTAGAAGGCCAGCAAGCGGTCCAACGTGCCCAGTGAGAGGTTAGGGCGCGGGTTGCTTGATTTCAGTGGTTTTTCGAGGTTTTATTCAGCATGGCTTTGGCTAGGAAGAGACATGAGTTGGCCTGATGCTAGGTAAGCCTGTGTGGTGCATTTTAGGGTTATAACAGCATGGCAAAGAAGGGAAAAACAATAGTCAGTCCTCATACACAGGAAGATCCAATCAACCTTACCTCCCCTTCTGAGGATTTACCAATCCAAGATGACATCCCTAGTCTGACCGAGAGGCAAGCCACTATTACTTTATGTGGGATGAGGGAGGAATTCAAGGAAAGGGAGTGCACCCAACCAGCAATGGTAGAATCAACAAAGAACTTGAAAAAAGAACAAATGAAGAAAAGGATTGAGGAATTGCAAAAACAAAATCAGGAACTCTAACAGGAAGTGAAGGAATACCAACTCTTGGACAGATATATCAAAAAGGAAAATGAGCAGTTGAAGGAAATCATCCAACAAATTCAAGATGACCATGAAGAGACCTCTAACAAGCTCAAGAAAGTATTATGACTCCTACAATACGTTAGGGTCATCACAAGGGAGCTGAGAGAAGAGGCTTCAGCCATTAACATCATTGATCCGCCAAAGTAAAGAACACAGTCTCAAGTTTTGAAAAATTTTGGGTTTTGTTTTCAGTTGCATGAGGACATGCAATGATTTTGGCATGGAGGAATGTTGAGACCCGAGATTGAAATTCCCATTACCCTATTATACTCTTCACCTATACCTTTTTGGCCTACCTAAAGCTTGAGTGAATGACAAGAACACTACCAATTTCCAGTAATAAGGTCATAAGGTAAAGTATGGTTAATTCATGCATTTTGTGGTTTATTGAGTTAAGGAATTAAATATTTCATGTACTAATGCTCGATTTGTCATATGTGAATCCTTGACCTCTAGATGTCTAGCGTTCCTATACCATCTCAGCTATCCGGTACCTGCGCACCAAGACTGTTGTTGTCTGAATCTGGTACCAAACGCATCCGTTACTAAATCTTACCTACTGCAATCTGGTACCAACAACACGCACTATTATGATCCGGTACCAACGGCCATGCTCTGTCATGATCCGGTACCACCTTTTACGCTTTGTCATGACCTGGTACCATCTACCTGTTACGATCTGGTACTAATATGGAAGAGCCTAATGCACTAAGTTAAGTGCCAGATCTCGCCTAAGTCAATTGGTGGACGTCTATTTGCTATGATAAGGATAGTTTGTTGATTGCCTCATCCTCATGCACTTTGTGTCATGAGGATGAAGCTAAAGATGTAACCAAATGATTAAACTTAACAACTGATTGATTTGCAAATCACTTCGCCTCCTTGTGTTTCACGATTTAGACTATTAAATAGTCGTGGCAAGGATGGTAGAAGAGGAGGAGAGTTAGCATATCACCAATATGTAAAGCAGGGTATGATATTGCAGAACGTATCATGAGTGAAGATTAATGGAATGTCATTTTATCTCTATATTCTGATTATCTATGATGAAGAATGAGTTTTGTTGTTAAAGAAAGTTTTGATTTTATGTTTTGAAGTGTGAGTGAGAGTAATGTGTGTGTTAAAAGCAAGCTTCCTGTAGACTTCAATAGCTGAACTATTGAAGCGGCAAGGGCCCACCACCCAACAAAGGTCAGCCTCTTTGTAGATTAGCATTAGTATTTGTTTTCAGTAGTACAAACATTGAATCAGCTAAAGCTTTAACTTTGTTAGATGATAGCAGTACAGCTTAGATTGAGATTTCTATTCTATAATTTCTTAGAGATCTTTAATTGCTCTGTTTTTGCATATGCCCTGTTTCTTTTCTCATGAATTTGATTTCCTTGAGTGATCATAGATGTTGGCAGCAATAGTCAAAACTACTTGGATAAGAACTAGTGAAGTTCATTGTGAACCACAGCAGAACCAACATATTGACTATTGAACTACCCATGCTATGTTGATTGATGTGTGATTTCCTTTCAGAAAGTGTGGATTGCATAGTTAGTTTTCTCGGTCAGACATCATAGTTGATCTATCAAACCAATTCCATCTCATACTTGTATGTGCCATAATGGAATAGATAGCCTCTCTATGAAAGACAACCAAAGTGCATTGTAGTTTGCTATTTTGATTTGTTTCCAACATACATAATCTAGTTTGATTTTATACTCGTGACATTAGAAATTACCTTTCTTGTTGGTGTCTTATAACTCTGTTGATTACGAATCCCGGATTGATAATTAATGAGTGCATTATATTAGACATATAAGTAGCACAACAATACATAAATAGGATAACTCAGTTGGAGGACGCTCAAGGTAACTCCATAAGAGACCACAACCAAATTTTCGAGGAACTAACAAACTACTACAAAGACCTTCTAACAGAAACCAAGGATGATAGAGCATCGGCAATCGAAAAAATAACTAGGCACATACCCTCCCCGGTAACTCAAGAAGAGAATGAAGCCTTAATGAGGCCCATCATTCAATAGGAAGTGGACCATGCAGTCAAATAAATGCCCCTAGAGAAAGCGCCAGTTCCAGACGGCTTCACCATAAACTTATTTCATCACTGTTGGGATATGATCATGGAAGAATTTGGCTAGGTGGTGGAGGAATATAGAACCTCAGGCCAAGTCCTCTCATCCCTTAATGCCACCTTCCTCACCCTCACCCTGGAAGAGGAGAGAGTCACTCACCCCAAACAATACAGACCAATTTCCCTATGCAACGTCATCTACAAAATCATCACCAAGGTCATAGCCATGCGTCTCAAGCCAATTCTACCTTTTGTCATATCCAAAGAGAAAGTAGGCTACGTGGAAGGCAGGAAAATCATGGACAGTGTCATTCTTTCTCAAGAGGTTATCCACTCGCTGAAGACGACTAAGATCCCAGGTATGCTCATCAAACTCGACCTTTCTAAATATTTTGACAGAATCAGTTGGAAATACATGCGCTCTTTGCTAGAAGCCTTTGGTTTCGATAGCCACTGGGTGAATTGGATCATGAGGATCACCTCTTCATCCTTATTCTCTATCATGGTCAATGGAGTTCCCTTCCAACCCTTTTCCCCTACCAGAGGAATTCATCAAGGAAACCCCCTCTCTCCCTTCCTCTTTGTTTTAATGGCGGAAGGATTGGGACGCTACCTTAAAGCCTTTGTCCTGGAGGGTTCCCTCAAAGGCCTTCCCCTCCACAACATTCAGCCAGCCCCCTCGCATAGACATTTTGTTGATGACACCCTCCTCTTAAACACTCTAACAGCTCGAGAAGCCACCAAACTCAATTCCATTCTCACTGAATTTGCGGATGCATCGGGAATGGCCCTTAACCTTGATAAATCTAAGCTCTACTTCTTCAATACGCCATTTGATGTCCAAAATCATATTTCCTGCCTCCTAGGTATACCCAAGAGCTCCCTTCCATCCAATTATCTTGGCATACCCCTCACAGGTGCACCTGCACGCTCCATCTCCTAGAACAGTTTGCTTCTCTCCATTTCCAATAGACTCAACAACTAGACCTTCAGACCTCTTAATATCGTAGCTCATATGGTGCTTCTCAAGTCTATCCTACAAGCCTTTCCAACCTACCTTTTCACGGCTCTAGAAGCACCTAAGTCTTTCATTCGGGCCATCAAAAACATACAGCGCAACTTCTTATGGCATGGGCACCACCTTTATAAAAAGTGGGCTTTAGTTTGTTGAGATAAGCTTTGCAATACCAAAGCTCTGGGTGGACTAGGACTCTGCGGCCTAGGAAAACTTAATCAAGTTATGGGAGCTAAATTGTGGTGGTGATGGCTTAAGCAACCTATAGAACTCTGGACACAAATTTTGAAACATAAATATGCCCCAACCACCCGAGAAGAACAACTAATCAGATTCAACAACCAGATTCAGGGATCCAATATTTGGAACACGGCCTGGCTCAACAGACAACTAGTCCAAAAATATGCTTTTTGGGAAATCATGAATGGGGAAAGTGCATTGTTCTGGCAGGATTCTTCGCAACAGCAAACGCCTCTAGCCACTCTAGAAGAACTTAACCCCCTACGTCAATCACTACAAGCCGACATCTTCAGATGGGTTAAGGATCTTTGGAGAATGTCTGACAGGAACCTACCATGTCACAAATGGAAAACAAAACACTGGGAATTACACCTCCCAAGAGAAATGGACCTCCAATCCTGGTGAGCCTGCACAAACCAACAGAAAATCTCCACCAGGGTAGGCCCGAACATTCTCAGATGGGGTCACTCCACAACTGGCAATTTCTCGGTCAAAGAAGCCTACTATTTGTAGGGGAACTATCAAGATCAAGATAAGGAGAGTATTTGGGGCAAGATATGGAACTCAACACTCTGGCCTAAAGTGTTCATTTTCCTCTGGCTCATAGTTCAAAACCGCATCCTCACCTGGGACAATCTCAAAAAGTGAGGTTTCGTAGGCCCATCAATTTTCCCCCTTTGTTAGCAACAAGAGGAACTGATGGAACACCTTTTCATCCATTGTCACTATAGTCAGACAATTTGGGACTTATGGTCTCAAATTATGCATCGTTCCAATAGAAATAGGAACAACATTAGCAACACCATAGAAAACTGGGACTTGATCACCTATCAGAACCCAATTCTAGCTCCCATATGGCATCTCCTACCCGGATTCACCCTCTGGAAAATTTGGAAGGAAAGAAATAAAATAATCTTTCAGTCGCAGGCCTCACCCCCCACCTCTACTTGGGACAGAATCATGAACCTAATCCGAGAAACAATCAAAAGCAGGCAATGGAAAACTGATCTCTTAAAGTGCAGTGTGGATGAACGGCTTATTCTCCAAAATTGGCACATCAACCTAGCTGACACACCCTCTTCCACAATAGCCAATTGCTCCACTGGCAGCCTGACCACTTGGACCCCTCCACCAACTAGATTCATAAATATTAATTGTGATTGGTCTTCAAAAGGAAATCTGGGCCCAGCGGGCTTTGGGGTGACCTCAGGAACTCAAATGGAGAAACCCTCCACCTAGTAGCAGGCTATCTGGGCTTCAACACAAACAATGTTATTGATCTCTGGAGCCTCCTAAGAGGAATCAAGTTAGCAATAAATCACCATTACAACAAGATCATTGTGGAGGGGGATTCCCAAATCATATTCCAACCCATAACCAAAAGTCTTCATGGAGAACACCCCCTGGAAGTCTCACCCAGTTGGAGACTCTTGGAGGACTTTGGCTCACTCTTACGACCTATCCTCACCATCATCCCCTCTCATGTGAAAAGAGATGCAAACAAAGTAGCAGATTGCTTGGAGAATGAAGGAGTGGCTATCATGACAGAGTTGATCCACTGGAATGCCCAAACTTCACCTCACTCTAAACTCTCAGACTGATGCCAAGACTTAGCCAAGATGGACTCCCCAACCCCGGATGGGGTGCCACATAACACACAAGGGCCACATAACACCAGCCCAAACCAAGCCATAAATATGGCAGGATGGCTCCCATCCTCCCTCCATTAATAATGGGAGCCTACCTTAACTGCTAGCCAAGAGCCGAAGGATGGATCCCTCGTGTGAACAGAGTGATGACAAGGAAATTCAATGCCTGGGGGGCGATAATGGAAGTCATCATGTCACCCCTCCTCGTTATCACCCAGCAAGGCACCAACCTTCACCATTTCTCCCTCGACCTGCACCAAGCAAGCATCTCAGTGCTCTGGTGCAGCCATAGCAGAACCTCTTGCAATTTAGCCATCAACATTACCTTCTTGATGCCACGGGAGAGAGGAAAGTCGCATCGCGGCCCTACCTGGCATAGTCTAGCAGTGCGACAGAGGAGGCAGTAGATGCTAGAGCGAGCACTCTCCATTGCCCGCACTCAGAGAATTCAGACATCGCACAGAGGAGGGATGGTCAAGTCACCTCCAATGGCTTATGTGGAGAAAGTCACCCCGGAGGAACCCATACAGATCCCTCCAGAGTCCCTTATCTTCACTGTTCCAGAGAATTGGAAACCTCCAAGCAGCTTCTTTGTGGAAGACACTAAGTCAGCCATTACGACTCACCACGACACCAACACCATGGAGGCGAAGATAGAAGAGTTCCATATCTACATCGTCGAGGAGGAATTCCCAGTGGAATTCCTCTACATGGCTTCTCATGATGCTATACTTCCGGAGGGCTACGATCCTTCCAGAGCCACAGCGAGAGACAGGGACCCTGGGAAGGAGGAAGGCGCACAGGGATGGAGTGCGGTGATGGAGCACAAGGAAGGAGCACAGGACGGAATGCAGGTTGCAATAGGTGAGGTTGTGGAGTGTTCGGGTGGCACAACAAAGGAAGGTGGTGAGGTATTTATGCCACCTCCTATCTCGATTGTACTAGAACCATGGTGTGCCCCCCCACCATTCTTCCACCCAGAACAATTGTAATTAGTGTTTGATCTAAGAAGCCAGATGGCAGATCAGGTCCACCGTGGCACACTCATGCACCAACGCATCGATATGATGTATGAAGCATTCTCCAATGCACCAGCGGGGCAAAAATGTTCGACGTGTGCAAGACCTTATGCCTTGCGACTCGGCTTGGACCGCACAACGAAGACCCTGGCGAAGCTACTCCTGGAGCTAACAGGTAATTGCATGGCTTGGAGTTCTTTCTGGTTTTGGTTAGGTGTCAACCTAAACTCTTTTTTGTTCAGTTCCAAGTCCAGTTTAGTTTTAGTTCTATCTTTAATGGTTAATGTAAAGACTATAGACCACCACCTGCCTTGGTTTCCCCTTGGCAGGGCAGATGGCAGACCGCCTTTTTTAGACATGGACATCCAAGGCTGCCAACTATCCTGGTTCCACTAATTCGGTGAAACAATTGGCAACCTAGAGACAAGTGTTATTTTTGCATGTGATATGCTATAATAGGATCTGCCCCTCTTTTTTATTTAAAAAAAATGAATTTTAGATATTTATATTTTTTATTTTTTAATTCAATTTAATTTGATTATTTAGATATTTATATTTATTATTTTTTCAATTCAATTTAGTTTGATTATTTAGATATTTATATTTATTACTTTTTCAATTCAATTTAATTGGATTAATAAATAAGAGAAGTTGTTATGTTTTTATTTAGATTTAATTCCCATTTATAACCTATTTTCTTTTCAAAGATGATTATTGATAAAATTTGTAAAATATTTTTTGTCGAATTAAAACTAACTATATAATTATAACTAACTTTTATATTTAAAATAAATAAATACCTTCATTAATTTTACATGAATGCAAAATACACTATCAAATTATAGCTAACTTTAATGTCTCTCACATAAAAACATTATATTAAGGGCTTCAGTTCACATGGCAGGCAAAGATTTGGTTAAAAGAAGTATCGCTTAAAAAAAAGGAGTCAATAGAAAACTGGGAAACGGAAATTGAGCAGTTGTTATATAAATTAGCGGAGGGATCTTTACCCTTAGAGGACGACAGAAAGCTCCAAGTGCTGGAATCTAATAGAAATAATTTTCTTCGAGGGGAGGAGGAGGCTTGGCAGTTACGTAGCAGGGTTACATGGATCCGAAGTGGAGATTCTAATACTAAGTTTTTCCACAAGATGGCAAGCTACGATAGAAATCGAAAGCATGTGTGGGAATTAACATCAAGTACTAGAATCAAGATAACTGGTCAAGAAGTGATTAAAGAGGAGGCGTTTAATCATTTCAAAGATTTCTTTAGAGCAAAAGATAGATCAAATTACTCGGAACTTGTGAGAATCTCCAGGCTTTATCAAAAAATGGTTACTGAGGAGGAGGCTGATTTGCTCCTTAAACCGGTTACGCTGGAGGAAATCAAATCTGTCTTAGAAAAGTTTAATAAAGACAGAAGCCCGAGTCCTGATGGGTGGACTACTAAGTTTTTCATTTCTTTCTTCGATTTAGTAGGTGAAGATCTGCTCGAGATGGTGGAGGACTCGAGGAGGAATGGAAAACTTTGTGGAGGTCTTAATTCGACTTTACTGGCCCTTATTCCGCAGGTAAACAAGCTTGACTCCTTTGATGACGTTCGACCTATTTCCTTATGTAATCTTATCTACAAGATTATCTCAAAAGTCATTGCTAACTGTATAAAGCTTGTCCTATCTAAGTGCATTTCTTCAGAACAACTCGGTTTTCTAAAGGGTAGAAGAATTCAGGATGCAATCGGTTCAGCCCATGAGACTATCCATAGTATTAAAAAAAAAAAATCAAATCTCTGGTATTGAAATTAGACCTCAAAAAAGCCTATGACAACATAGATTGGGAGTACCTTAGAGTGGTTTTACTATCGGTAAGCTTTGGGATAAAGCTCATGGATTGGATAATGTGTTGCATTACGAGTGCCAGTTTTGAAGTTCTGATAAATGGTGAGGCGACGGATTATTTTAAGAGCTAGAGGGGGCTTCGTCAGGGATGCCCATTATCCCCGTATTTGTTTATCTTGATCATGGAAGGGATAAGTCTGTTGTTATCAAAAAGCATTGATGACCAAAGTTTTTCTGGTACAAAGTTAACGCATCATCTAAAAATTATTCATTTAATGTTTGTGGATGATGTCCTTGTAATGTCTAAGGCGGACCCGGCGGAATGGAGATTAATATTAGACACTTGTTGAGCCCATTGTTCTGTTTCTGGACTTGGCATAAATATTTCAAAAACTATTTTCCATTATTGGGGGCTTGAGGTTGTGGAGCTCGAACATTTAAAAGCCATTTTACCTTTTTCCTTTGTTGATTTAAACTTAGGTTTCAAGTACTTAGGGTATATTTTAAAGCCAAGAGCGGTCAAAGCTGATGATTGGGGCTGCTTGGTGGAAAAAATTGAAAAACAAATTGGGCTCTGGTGTAATCAGTGGCTATCAATGGGAGGCAGATTAATTCTGGTTAAATCAGTATTGGAAAGTCAATCAGTGTATTGGATGTCTATGGAGGTGATCCCAAAGTCTGTTTTAAACCGCATTCTACAACTTATATTTTCCTTCCTGTGGAGTGGTCAGAAGGCAACGCACCACTACCATCTATGTAGATGGGATATCATCACAAGACCAAAGCATTGCGGTGGCTAGGGGCTCGGAAATTTAATTACTTTCAACTCAGTGTTACTGGTAAGTACCCTGTGGAGGGCATTGACTGTTGACAGCATTTGGCATTGGATTCTGATGGACATATACTGTAGGGGTTCTTTTGTAGTGGACTGGCTCCGAAAATCAAACCACCAACAGCCAAAGTCGTTTAACATATGGAATGGCTTGACAAGGAACATTCTGGTTTTATTGCATTGGATCTGGTGAAAGCCTGTGTCTGGGAAATCAATCTTGATTGGAGTGGATAAAATTGTCGGTCTGGAAGAGAACTATATCCTCTCAGAGACCCTTCAAACTGATCCAGGTGGATATTGATGGCCACCCACCATTTCCAAATGGCTTAAAACAGTTTTCTGGCCATTTTGGCAATTTACTATTTTTAGCAGGTTTTAACTTCCGGGGACATTTTGAGGGCCTAAATGAAGGTTTTTCGAGATCGAGGTTCTCAATGATATTCGAAAGAATAATTGATCCTCCAAAATGAATCTCCTCGACAATACCTTTCCAACGAGCTATCACACGCCTAAAACGGAGATCGTATGCAAAAGTTACGACCCCGGGAAGTTGATGCACCAACTTACCCAAACGGGGCCCACATGACTTTTGGCGCTTCAT
>ML779526.1:1068874-1083851 GCA_009831015.1 Picea engelmannii
TTATGGTTGCATCTTTGATACATTTCTGTTATATTATTGAATATCTGCAATATCTCTGTGCATTTCTTTATTATATCTCCGCTCTCATTTCGTGCCGAAAATAATCTGGATCACAAACACAGTTGTCAATTAAAAAAATCTTGGTTTTAGCGCAGGCAAGAGAGAATGCGAACGCATCTCCATTCCCAGATCGTTGGCGCAGGAGCAAATCTTTGGGCCTTTTAGGACAGAGTGCTTCAGAATGGGATAAATTCACAGTTTCTTTAAAGGACGCAGGTATATCTCTATCGCATGAGGCCAATTGTCTCGTGTGGGTTGGGGGGGATGCCTCAAGCATAATAACAATTAAAAATCTATATTGGGCTCTAATAAAACCTTTGAAATTCAAATGTGAAAAAGCATGGATTCTCAACCTGTGGAAGTGGCCAGTCCAGCTAAAGATAAAATTGTTTATGTGGTTAGAGGCCTTCAATAAGTTACTTACCTGGGATGTGCTTCAAATTAAAGGTTGGGTAGGCCTGGGGGTATGCAAGCTTTGCATCAAAAACCCGGAAAATGCAAATCATCTTTTAATCCATTGCCCCTTCACTAAGGCAGTTTGGAGTCGTCTGGCCGAAGTCTACAATTTAAAAATTCTTTGGGTTGGATCATCGATCTGAGATTGTTTAAATGCCTGGACATTAGAAAAATCTACTCCGGTAAGTCTGGCTGCCATAGCATGTTGGCAAATCTGGATTGAGAGGAATAAGGTATTATTTGAGGATCACACTCCTTCTTATATTGCAGTGGTGCACAGGATTGCAGTGACTTTCTCTTGGTAGCCCGCTACTACAAATCCCATTCCAAATAGAATGTGTGACTTTATTCACATTGAGGGCTTCACGTTGGCATGCTTTGATGGAGCGGCACAATTACCTGGGGGTTGATGTGCAGCGGATGGGTTCTTTAAAACACAAGCTTCGAGAGTCACCAAATGGTACATCAACTGCGGAGCGGGCACAAACACAAAGGCGGAGCTAATGGGTTTGTGGGCGACCCTCACATTGGCTTCGCTTTGGGAAATGGATAAAATTCAAATTTTGGGGGATTCAGAAGTCATTATTGATTGGATGAATCACAAGGGTCAACTTCAAGCAGTGAATTTAGATGGCTGGAAATTAAAAACATTGGAACTGAAAAAATTATTCAAAGAAATTAGTTTTCAGCACATATATCGGGAGCATAACAAAGAGGCGGACTTACTGTCAAAGAGGGCGCTAAAGGAGCCCAAAGGTAGACTGACAGTCTATCATTGGCAAAATGGGGAGGAAAGCCCACCTACTCATGTAAACATATTTGAAAATTGATCATTTATGAGTATTCGAGGTGTTAGTTGGTGGTTTTGTGGTCAGTTTTATTTACCAATCTGCGTCTATCCAGCCATCATTCAGTTGATGTGGGTATATTGTTTGTGTAATCAGCATGGAGTCTTTTGCATTTATTTAGTATAGAAAAATATAGTTTGATTGCACTTTCTCAATATCGAACTGAATCGATACGATGTCTGTAAAAAAATTATACCATTATATAATTTTGAGATACTTTTCTTCGGGAAAAATAAAGACACCTATAACATTTCCTGTATTTGGTTTGAAAAATAGGCGTCGCTCGTTTGGCAATGGACCATTTTTTTTATTTTTTATAAATAGGAAACTTTTAATGCTTTGTTGTATTTGGTTTGAAAAGTAGGCGTTGCTCGTTTGGCAATGGACCATAATTTTTTTATTTTTTTTAAATAGGAAACTTTTGATGCTTTGCTAATAATAAGAAAGTTTAATTCTAGTTATGAATTAAAAGTAAGAGTAGAAAAATGACTTAAACTTTTGACATATAGTTATAATTATCACAATGATATGTAATTATGTTTTTGAGTTGGAAATAGAATCGAACAACATTGTTACCTTTGAGTTTAGGACAGAAATAATAATGATAGACGACTCAGAATTATTGTTAGGTTTCCTACTTCTTGTCCCAATTTATTAGTGCCCGCCACGTCATGGACCATAGTTTTCGAGTCAACCTACCTTGATTCGTAATTATTTCATTTTTTTCAAAATATATCCAAAAGTTTTGAGAAAATATGTATTATCTTTATTATAAATAATTTTTTGAATTTTGTAATTGGATAATTTAAAATTTTGATTAGTTGAGAATGGTTGATAGGATTTAATAGTTGTTAGATATTAAGAAATGGTTTAAAAATATAAAATTTAAAAAAAAAAATTGTTAACTAAGCAAATAAAGTAAAATTTAAATTTGAAAACTTATCTGAATTAATATCAAAATATTAATTAATCATGGTCATCATTATCAATTTGTTTGTTCCCGGGGTGAGGTAATTATAGCAAAAGGCTTTGCAGTCATTATTGGAGTCTAGGCTCTAACATGTTGCATAAGGCCAAAACCCTCCTCGCTACATTCTCACCTTCCCTTGCCACCTCCTCATCGCCTCCCTACCGCAATCACTGCACAATTAATACATCACATACAATAAAAACATTAAGCCATACTTGTAATAGATTTTAAAAAGTAGACCATACCTATAATAAATTTGAAGTTTCTTGCTCGACTTGTTCTATGCTCAAGCATGATGCCTTTAGTCTATAGTTGTTTTATGCTCAAGCACAACGTCTTTAGTCTCCAACTCTATAGGATCCATTCATCACAGAGAAAGAGTTTTCACAGGCCACTTTTGCTTGTGAGGATCCATTCAGCACAGAGCAAGAGCTTTCATGAGCCAGTTTTGCTTGTGAGGCCTCACCAATACCATGTGTTGTCACCGTCTGATATTTTTTCTCCATATATTGACCGTGGAGTCATTCGACCAACCACATGAAGCGAATTGTTTTTACATGACATTGAGAACCCCCAAAAAATCTTGGATATGAATCGTTACATGACATTGAGAACCCCAAAAAAAGCTTGGATATGACTTCAAATTGTCTATGTATTGTTGGGTTGGGTTGTTCTTTTGCAAAATTCACCCTTAAAGTTGCAATTTTGATAGGTTGTTGATGTGTGTTTAAGCAAATCTTCCATTATCATGCTAAGCAAGGGTCGACATAAGTAAAGTAAGTAAGTTAATCAAGCTTTTGAAAATGAAAACAAATTTGGATCCCATTTTATATTTTTTCTCCTATAGAGTTGTTTAAACCAAAAACCTTTGTGGAAGTCATTCATATTTAGCCATGACATATTATTTATAGATTCATATTTTTTTCTCTAGGAAGTATTTCTATATTCATATTATTTTCCTCTAAAAAGTAAATATTATTTGGAGATGCATGAATCATTGTTTTTGTTACAACAGTAAAATAAATTGAGATAGATTTGTTTCGGTTCCAACTTCCATACCAATTGATCGAATTGTTACCTTGAATCAGTGAATTATACACCACTTGTAGTAGAGTCAGTTCCAGTTAATCCACCAAATGAAAATAATGATCTGATAGCAGTGGTCGATCAAGTTGATGAACTTATTGCTCAAATGATATTTACAATGGAAAACCACCATAAAGTCAATTGTATTTTGAATCAAGACAAATGACCTTTATTCTGGTACGAAATAAATGCAGTGATTGCATATTGTATTTTCTCTTTCTCCTTGAATTTGGACTTGTGGTTGTTGTAAACCTGCTTGCCCCTGAATTTGGGTACAATCTCTTGGAAAAAGAGCTTTTACTTGGAAACAATCCAGTACACGATGAGCAAACCCCGAGACCTAGTCTCTTAGAAGTAGAATTTAGATGGAATAGGAGCCTTTGCAAGGAAACAATACAAGATGCACACACCATGAGAAAACCCTGAGTATTTTGGGGCCATCGCAACATCACACATTAATCCATAGAGAAGGCTAAGTGAAATGCATATATTCTCAAACATGTTTTTAGGGTTTTTTTATTCACATGTGCATCCACATCACACAAACTACAGAGGCCAAGAAAAAGGCATAAACCAAAACATGCTTTTAGGTCATGTGGCTTGGAGTAGCCTCAACGATCTTTAGTTCCACTCTAGGTTGGGCATTGGAGTAAGCTTCTGGGTTTTTTCTTATTGTGATACATTTTGTTTTTTATTTGACATGGTTGATCAAATAAGCATCCTGATAAATTTCAATAGTGAGTTAGTATTGAACCATCAACAATAAATTTTAGGGTGTGATTTTAATTTTAATCGATAGGACACTCTGAGAGTATGGTTGGATATTTCAAATCGTGCTACCTACTTCAAGTATATCTAATGCATAACATGTTCTTAGGACACTGTGAGAGCGAATCGAAGCGGAAAAGAGTGGGTCTTGTTTGCACAAGACCTATGACCTGAGGACATATAGAGCAAAGAAAAAGGCCCACAAATACACTGAATGAAAAATGATAGCGGGCTTTACCTGATAACATTTGTGAAGGCTTGCTAGGCCATGCTTGGGTGAAGGGAAGAAGAAGGAACAAAACTTCCTTAATGGTAGTCCGCACTTCAAGGATCTTAATTAACTACTTGACAAACAACTATGAAAACTTCGATCATCTGAGGAACGCTTACAGTTTGAAATTTGAAAGCTTACAAGCTCTTGGTAATCCGACCAAGTCTGAAGATTCAAAAGACAACAATATTAATATTAATTGGTGCACACTCACTCTTCGTACTAGTATATGAGGAATCTACCCTCCTTTATTACTAGTATATGAGGAATCTAGCTATGATCGAAATTAAAACCTGGGTGACCTCAAACAATCAAGCTTGATTTTCATGATATGGATCATGGATATAGCTCTACATAGAGAGCTTTGCCAACATCCTCCACACGACATATTCCCTACATGCAACATGTAGAGAAGCAAGTAAAAGACAAGAAGTGTTGGCTTAATTAGGAAGCTCGAAAAAATACGACAACAATTAATGTAAATGTCAGAATTCTTGCTTAATGTTTGATTGATTTGATATAAATTGATTTATTTATAATTAATGAGAAACTTAGGCTACATTTTCAATTTTAAAATGACATTAATTAAATTTATAATTAATGGGATTAATGAGAAGTCTTAAATTTCATTAGATGTAGCTTGGGTGGTTGGGAAGAATGATTGTTACCCTCTCCACCCAAGTTCAAAACCTTAGAATGACATGTTATTCCCTTTAATGAATCTTAAGATGATATTGTTTTTTAATAAAAATAAATAAAAACATAATACTAAAAAAAATTAATATGTCTCATTCACAGTGAAATGACAATGCAGTTGAATTTGAGAATCATCCACGTATGGTCGCTGCCTTTATTGTCTAAAAATAAAACAGTAGAAGATATAGTTTTGATGGACTAATTCATAAGTATGTGTACCTACAAAGATAAGCTTTTATCTTTTGAATAAAGTCATATTTAATCACTAATTTATTAATTTGTTAATTATCATATTTTTTTTAAACGACGAGAGGGTCTAGCTGCATATCATATTATCCTTGTTCCCTTTATTACCCATCGTCATATGCTATGAGTGTTTTGGATGTTAGGATTAGATTGTGATATGTTCAATGTTTAGTTGGAATATTAGAATATTATTTATTTATAATTGTCTTGTCTTCGTATTCAAATAATTGACTTCAATTTACATATAATGTTATATATGTCAATTGATCTCTATAATCTGGAACGATAATGTTATATATGTCAATTGATCTCTATAATCTGGAACGAAGTCATATGCACTAGCAAATGAACTAAAACAATTATGAACAAAATGATTGGACATGAATATTTGAAATTTTATAATATTGAAACATGATTATTGTTAAAAAATGAGTAATAAGTTGGGGTTATTTGGTTGACTCGTTTCGAGGACGTAGCTTCTTGAGACTAGAAAATGATAATAAAATTGAAATTGATCAACACACTCGTAATGCCACTTAACTTAGATTATTCTATATGTACTTATGTTAATTGGTGTGAGAAATATACACTAACCTTGAGTTAAAAGTGTTAAAAGTGGGAATAAGTGGTTTTTTATTTTTTTTTCTCTAAAAAAAATAATTATTGCATACATTAAGGATACATTAGCCACTTTTAATTGGTCTAAATAATACATCAGTTCATAGAATGGAATTAAGTTTTGGTCATACATTGTTGAGTGTGTGAGAAGAACTAGAATGTATCATAAAAGTTCCCTTATGCATGAGAGTATAGGTTTAGAGACTTAACTATGGACATGATGATGACGTCATCATAACAAAAATATGGAAATTGTTAGGATTAGAGTAGTTATTGGAAGCTCAAGCAACCCCCTTAAGGTGTATACATAATGGATACAATTGAAGTGGTAGGGAAACTATGAAAATATAATAAAGCCCAAAGAAAATTTGTGTAATGACAATGACAAGGACTCTTTTTCTCTAGTGGCAAGCTCTCTTAAGGATATTGATGAGTAGGTTGAGCAATGTGAATGATGAATAAGGATGATTGGTAAGGGTCATAGTGATGACCTATATAATTAAAAGTGTCAAGTTATGAAGATATGAACGGTAAAACTCATAATTGGCAAGGAATAGATTAGAAAAATATTTAAATGTTCAAAGTATAACAATTGTCTACTTTTTGGAAATGGACTATGTGATTGGTTGAGTCTTAGAGACGAATGAACAAACACCTAGCATAAAAAATAGGAAGCTTGTATTCCAATCATTGGTTGTGTATGGGATTAGATGAGCTAATTCTTCTTAAGGTGAACAATCATAATTATTAGGTGATGGGTAAATCACTAAGGTTTAACCATTCCTTCATGTATTTGGATTAAGCAAGACAAAAACATAAATAAAATTACCTAAAATTTACATGTTATTGCATATAACAGTCCTTGAATGAATAAACAAAAATTATGTAAAGTGACATAAGAACCTTGGGTAATGATCAAAAGATATACAAGTTTGAGAAATCAAATTTTGATATTGATGATGTAAGGCATGCTAATAAAGATAGTAATAGCCTAATGTTTAATTTCATCCAAATTCCTCTACATGGGAAATAATACATGCTTAAAGATTACATAACTAGATATTGTGGCTCTAGATGATGGGGTTTATGCGAAAATCAACAGTATATTCAAACAAGAAAAATATATGAAAACTTTAGCACAATGATAGTGTGACTATACATACCCCATAAATCGTCAACCTTCCTAAGAGAATAGGAAACCATAATCGGGAAAGAATTGGTATTTGGATGATCACCTAGCACTCATATTACTAATGATCCTTTGTAGAGTTAGTTTGGGATGACAAACTTAACCAAGTATATCTATGTGTTGGGTCGATGTTTGATGATAATTCTTGCATTAGATCCGATAGTTGGTATTCCTTGTATATATAAGCATGCAAGCTAGTGTCTTGATTTTGTTGTTGAATCATAACATGAATGTCCATGATGTTTTATTTCTTTGTATGTGTTATGTGTTGGGATAATTATTATGTTCATGATGTTATGCTATCTTAAGAACCTTGTAGTAATTACATATGAAGTTATGTTATGCTAACATGTGATTCCATTTAATTATGTTGATGAAAGGTTATGCCTTTGAGAAAGATATGTTGAGGTTATAATATTATGAGAGTATGTCATGATGTGATAGCATGTGGTATGTACATGCAGTTTTATGATGAGTTGTTTAATGATGGCATGCATGGGCAAGTGGTGTCTTACTATTCAAGATATCATGATGGCAATGATGTTGAGTTCTCATGATAACATGCAAGAATTAGCATGTGGATTATTTTCTATGAGATGATGATAATATGATTATAACTAATGCAATGGTTACATGTTGTGAGATGGTGATTAACAGGAAATCCACCAGTAGGTCGTGAGGGTCGGCTTATTTGATGATCTCGAGGGAGCCCATACCTACGAAAGAGAATATATACAAGTAACACCTTATGGTTTGGGGACAAATTCAATCGACCAACCTATGCCAGTGGTTCATTTCCTAGTGGGACCATATTGAGAAGGTTGTAGTTCTTTATATAGGGTTGTGATGTTGAAGTCCAAGAGAAGGGTCAAGGATTATTACTCGTCGGGGGTGTTGTGGGATTGGACTTCGATGCCTAGGGTTGTACTTGGTAGTTGTGGAGGGAGTTTAGGTCAAACTTTCGAGATGTTTGGGGTACGTGAGAACCATACTGGATGCCTACTTGTGCAGATAAGATATAGAGCCTTGGGGATCTAGATAGACCGGTAGGCTTTAAGCCTAGTTCCAAAAGTTGGGAAGAAAAGCTAGAGAGTACTCACACTTCCTCAGTGTTGTGATGTGGAATTTTGAAGCTTGTGGTAGTCACTTGGGTGGCTTTATACTAGTTTAGCAGAGGATGTTGTGAATTATACGAGGAGGGAAAAAAAACCTATAAGTAACATAAATAATGTTAACTTCAAGACGAATTTCCTTGAAGGGAGGTGTAATGGCCCATGTTAATAAATAGTAACAATAAATAATAATAATAAATAATAATGATAATAATAATAATAAGGAAATAATAAGAAGAAGAATAAATAAATAGTTATACAAGTGGTTTAAAAATAGAAAGAAAAGAAATAATAAAAGAAGTAAAAGATTAAAAACAAATAAATAAATAAATAATTACTTTATTATTTATTTAAAAGGGTAAAATAAGAAAAGATAAATTTATGGAAGACTAAATTAAGAAAAGTTAAGATAAGAAAAAGGAAATTGCATGGTGACAAGTGTAACTTGTTATGAAACTTCTTGCATGGATGGTAAGAACTCTATATATTGAAGGTGGAAAAGGAAGTGGGTGATATTTTGTTGGTGCAATTGATGGAAAGGCTTAGAAGCTAGCATAGTTGGTTGATTGAGGTCTCAATGGCTCTCAGTCACAATGACTGAGGGGTTGGTTGGGAGGAGATTCACCGCCCATACTTTTTTGTGACATGATGGATCAAAGCTTGGAGTGCAACAATTCAAAATGTATAGATTTGTAAGTAATTTGATGTCTACAACTCTCAAGTAAGATTCTCACCATTCTTATGTCGCATAAATTGTGTGATCATAATCAATGTATTTATACTTTCTTTGTTTAATGGTGGAAAATTGCTAGATTTGTTTATGTTTTTAATGGAATTAGAATTTGGACCATTACATTGAGAGTTCCACTATATGACTAGGCCTATCATTCCATTGTGCATCCACACACTTACACAAATGGATTTTTAGCTCAATACTAGATTATTTGTTTATGCATGTTAAAATACACCAGAATGGAGATCAACATGATATGCATTTTATTAATATGATACATGTATAAATACATTATCTATGACCTTTGGATTCATCTTCTAAGAGGTCTCTTGGACTCTCGATGATAGTTCCTATTCAGTTGTGACTTTTCATATTCCTTCTCAAGTGAATAATACAAAATATCATAACCCTAACATATTAGGTTTCCAACATTTCCACCTTAATCTGAAGGGGTGTATGTGAGTCCAAGTAGAGAGATGAAATTTGGAAGTGGACAACTGCTAATGGTTGAATGTGCTCTTTGAATCAGGTGGTTTTGGAATGACCATAATCCAAATGGATAGCAAAAGTTGATGTCTTGTACTAAAGGGTAGTTTAAGGAAGACCAAAAACCAAATGGCTAGTAGAAGTTGTAAGTCTTCTATTAAATGGTGGTTTAAGGAAGACCACAAAGCAAATCATGCCGATTGAATTTGGCTCTGACTTTAGATCACTTGTTCTTTCTCAATTGATATGACTTCGAAACTTGAAGCATGACTATCAATCACTAATATTATCCCCCCCTGTCAAGTACAAGGTGAGAAGATGAAAATATTTCCAATGCAAGATGTGTTAATACTTGAGAATGAATTATTTGGTATAAGCGATATATCTTCTTGGTTGTTGATGACCATTTCCAAGAAGTGATCCACCCATGGTGATTCTTTACTCTTGCAGCTTTCTTATGTTTGGAACATCTATCTGAAGGATGATTATGCTTTCCACAATGCTCATAAAGATGAAGATCAAAACATTGATCCTCCATGTGGCCAACTTGATGACAATGTTGGAATTTAGGAATATGATCTTGAATTAAAGTAGTTGAAGATGAATTTTCTTGAAGGAACCCAATACTCTAGAACTAGATTGGTTTGGAATAATCTGGAATGTGAGAGGTCACTTCCATTATGTATCCAAAACCCATTATGTGCTTGTTGTTGATAATTTCTTCCCAAGGTCTGATGATGGGATTGGAAAGTGCAAGAGGAACTTTTTTATGATAAACTTCATCTTCATTTGAAATTATGTGAGTCCAAGCAGAGAGCTAAAATTTGGAAGTGGACAACTATCAATGGATGAATGTGCTCTCTAAATCTAGTGGTTTTGGAATGACCACAAACCAAATGGATAGCAGAGGATGATGTCTTATATTAAATGGTGGTTTAAGGAAGACCAAAAACTAAATGGATAGTAGAATTTGTAAGTATTCTATTAAATGGTGGTTTAAGGAATACCACCAAATCATGTTGGTGGAATATGGCTCTGACTTTGGCTCACTTGTTCTTGCTCGATTGATAGGAATTTGAAACTTGAAGCTTGGTTATCAATCATTGATATTATCCCACCATGTCAGGTACAAGGTGAGAAGATGAAAGTATTTCCACTGCAAGATGTGTCAATACTTGAGAATGAATTATTCGGTATGACCGATATATCTTCTTGGTTGTTGATCACCATTACCAAGAAGTGATTCACCCATAATGATTTTTTACTCTTGTAGTTTTCTTACGTTTGGAACATCTATCTGAAATATGATTATGATTCCCACAATGCTCAAAAGGATGAAGATCAAAAGACCGATCCTCCATGTGGAAAACGTGATGACAATGTTAGAATTTAGGAATCTGATCTTGAACTAGAGTAGGTGAAGATGAATTTTCTTGAAGGAATATAGCACTTTGGAACTAGATTGGTTTGGAATAATCTAGAATGTGAGAGGTCACTTCCATTATGTATCCAAGACCTATTATGTGCTTGTTGTTGATGATTTCTTCTCAAGGTTTGATGATGGGATTGGAAAGTGCAAGAGGAACTTGTTTATGACAAACTTTATCTTCATTTGAATTGTCTTCCGAAGTGGCATCACTAATTTGATCATGTGTTGGTTGCTAATAGGAATCATCAAATTCAAAAAGATAATTGTTTTGAATAAGGAATAGTTCAGAATTTTGATTCTCTTGGTGTATTTCATCTTATTGGAGTTGTGATTCAAGATGGAGAAATTTGATTTTGTCTTGCAAATCTTGTAAATAGGTTAGAATATTAGTGAGAGTTGCTTTGTCAATTATGACTGTATTGTTGATAGTAGAGAGTATTAGAGTATTCAGTAACTCTAATAATTCATCAATTTGATCCATTTAAAGACTGAATTAGACCTCAAAGTATTTATTGCAACTCAACCCTTTAACAATTAGACTGAACAATTCAAACTCAACAAATGGAGGGTGTCAGCTTCTACTGAAAATGTACCCATTTACAATCTAATTCAACTTAATTTAAAAAAAAATACAAGTAAACTTACAAAAAGACTACTTGCAAGTATACCATTGTTAAGATATGAAAGACGAAGAGGGTGCAACCAAGGAGTTTGTTGTCTACTTCATTATTATCTACCATGTTGCATGATCATCTACGTATTTTGGAAATGAACCAGAAAATATTACCACTTTAGAGAAAGAAAGAGACGTGGAGGAAACTATGCGAGAAGCTACCATTCAAATGTGTACACAGAAGGAAACTATGATGAATACCCAACTTATGTCACTTGCTCAAGCTGGTCAACAGATGTACCATGTATGCCTTTACAAATGGAGGGAGACCACCAGCCACAACCTTTCCATTCCTTCGGGATGCATTCCCAATTGTAAGGAAACATATGTCAAGGAAAATTCAAGCAAGAATGAAACATATTCCAATGAATTGAACAGTTTTGCTAGACTGATATTGCAACTGGGAAATCAATGCTCTTCCTTACTATTATGTATGTTTTATATTCTTTTCATGAATAGTAGTGTCACGTGCCTCAAGAAACGTGTCACATATTTAGGTGGTTTTTCGGCACATGGTTTTTGTCGATGGTTTTCTATTTCCAGTTAAGGAATTAGGGTTGTGGACTAATCCAGTTCATTGGGTTAGGGTTTTTAATGTCGTTGGATCCTATATGTATATTGTATTGTAAACAATGTAACACACATGAATGAATATATAATATGTTCGTTTTCCCGGTTTAGGTTTCCAGGGGAAAAATATCTGTGAAATGTTTGTATTTTTCATTGTATCTTTTATGTTCTTTTACTGAATATTTGTTTGCAGTAGATATTGTACAAGGTTAAAATCTACACTTACAACACCCATACAATATTTTTCCTGAAAAAAATTTAGTGAGATGTCAACAATAGATCACTAGTGTCATATATATCAAGGAAATAGATCAATCATGTGGCATATATCAAGGTGAATAAACAAAAACTATGATCAATAAACTAGTGCAGTCGTGAAACCAACCATGATAATAAAGAAACCAATGTAGTCATGTAATAATGTTGAAAATGGAAACTAGGAAAACAGTCCAATGACCACAACCATTGATTTTTTCTTGTCCTTGATAGAATGGTCCCAAAATTCACTAACAGTCTAAGAACTGGAACTGCTCGAAAATAAGATTTCGTCACTTGGATTCGTAGTGTAATTTCTACTGAGAAGTGATAATAATGCAGTCCCTAATTAACATTATGAATGCATCAAGCTATCACACCACTTTGATGACAAATTCTTTAACTCTTCCATATCTATGGAGCAACCAATCACATGGGAATTATACGATCAAGGATTGGCTTCAACCCAAGCCATTTATCTAGGCTTTCCAGGTATGCCACAATGTCTACTATTGTGTAGGGACAGGGTATGCCCTCATAGAGAAGGAAGAAAACACAAAAGGCAAAATACTTGTTTTCAAAGTCAATGATGACATACACATATTGAATATGGCTTAAGGAAATGAATGGGTGTGTGTACAATATGTGTGCATTTGATGGAAAATTGGTGGCTAGTGTCAATGAATTTACACAAATCTATACATGGGAAATTGACAACCTACATGACTGCTTACACCTTCATTGTGAACGATGTGGTTGTAAACTCAACATTCCAGTGGAGTCAAAAGGAAAATATTTTATCATCTCTAATCTCTTCAAATTCATCACTTTACTAAAATACAATGAAGAGTTACAATATGAACGACTGATAGAGAGCATCATGACTTCAACATGAGGTGGATGGAAACCACAACAAGTATGGAGGAACACACATATGTGGGATCGAAGTTCAAATCCTTGTCATTATTCATTTATGAGAGACGAATGGGAGAAATATATAACGACTTATGGGGGGAATGTTGGAGGTGTCGAGGATTTACCACCAAAGGGACATCGTCAACCACTTCATAAGAGGATCTCATACCCTTTCAGATTTCGATAGTCATTCCATTCACTATATTTGGAACACCTACTAGTTTGATTGGAGTAGTGATTTATCTCTATGAGAAAACATTTAAAATGATCTTGGATCTATAGAAATACTTGGAAAGTCGTAAACCTACCATCACCTCTACAGGTGAGATTAGCCATCATTAATGATGGCCCATAAGGAAAAATGAAGGGTTTGAAGTCGCTATAAACTTCATCGACCGTAAATTCATTAAACATTGTTTGAATCTCAATCCTAAGTAGAGGGAAATATGATTACATTGCACACATTACTAAAATATTCAAATACATCATACAATTGGTAGCCTCATCCATGCCGACGTGAACCGATCTTCTCTTTTCATAGACTAAGAGGTTGGAAGGTGGCACACAAGGATTCCTTTCGGCTGAGAACCTACATAGATCAACGATATTCTCTTGCATACCAATCGATGGCCAAGACATGGTTCCCATAATCTTAACAAGAATGACCAAAACACTCATCTGACTACTAATCGAAATGTCGTGAGAGATAAATTAATGCCCAATTTACTGATAAAGAATGCCAACAGTCTTCCATGAACTGACACAACATATTTGGGTTTCATGATACCCCTAAGTTCAACCCCAATTGTAAATGTGCATATGCTCTATAGGCTAGTGAGCTAGAAATATTTTGCACCAGAGTTCCTTTGTATATAAGTTTTGAGGCTAGAATGTGTTATAACCCTATAATTCATAGGATCATCTGTTGACTGGAAATTTTTCACTCTGGGTGTATAGGTTTGCAAATAATATTTCATCTCTGCAAATTATTTTCAAGGGAAGTAGTGCACAAAATCCACATAATGCACTTATCTTAAGTTTTGGAGAAAATATGACTTCACGCTCACAGAGTAAAGACAGCACATAAATGAACGGTGGAGAGGCTGGCGCATAGATCTACGGTTGAGATTGAATTCCAGACCCCCCTGACCATTCTTCCTTTAACGATGGGGGGGGGGGGGTCTAGAATGGTGATTAAAAGGTGTGCACAGATCTACGGTCGTCATGGTAGCGCGCAGATGGACAGTCTACAGGCAATTTCGGACCCCCTCGACTTTTTTGTTTTTAACGGTGGGGGGGGGGTCCGAAATGAGGCGGTTTTTTCGGCTGGCCCTGTCCATGTGTCATCCATCCATTGCATCAGACCTTCTCCGTGGAAAACCACTTACTGCTTACCACCCTCCAACTTACTACCATACCGCTCCTGCCTCATGACGTCATCCTCCATTTTCCCGCCACCCATCCATGAATAAACAAGACTTAGGATAAAAACATTAGGTTAATAATCATGATTAAACCTATTAATAATAAATTAATTATTAATTAATTAATAATTGAGTTAACATGTTAGTGATTGATCAATTGTTAATTAATTAA
>ML779526.1:1089867-1116045 GCA_009831015.1 Picea engelmannii
TTCACGAAAAAAAAACCACTTTTCCATATTTGTGCCATTTTTTCCTGTTTCACCATGTCTTCGTCCGAGGCCGATTCTGGGAAAATGAAGACGGATTTTAAAAATCCGAGAGATTTTTTTTCTCAGAACGGGATGAAAAACAAAAACCTCTCTCATTTTTTTCAACGGCGCTACGATCAGGGAGAATCGAAGCCATCTTCGAGGCCCATTTTTCCAGATTCTCAATTTTCCGTTACAGTCCCAATCTTGCAGGAGCTGTTACGGCCAGCTGAGGACGAATTTGGTGAAAATGAAGGAGGTTTTTGTCCAAAACATGCCCATCTACAATATCCTCCTTCAGTTTTCTCCCAGGTTTCATCGTTCAAGAGAAAAACACGTATGTTCGGACCCCTTTTTCACAGAAAACGGTTCGTCTTTCATGGCAGACAAATCCAAATTTTGTGGGAGTGGTGGCTATTTTTGGCCGAGGTGGTTAAACCGAATTCCAAAACTTATTGGGATGGTCTATCCTATTTATTCAGAGGATTTTAATGTAAGAGGGTTCGACCTGTGAAAATTTTTGCCTTTTCTGCTGGACTGTGGGCCTTGTTACTTCAGGAGGTTTTCTCTATAATTTTGGAATGACCAATCAGTAATGGAGGAAATGATTTACAGGATTCTCCTGTAGCAGCGTTGGTGGTGTGTCCCTTGTCTGTTTTTAGTCATCTTTCTGCTATCATTCAAACATTTTCATTTCTTATTATTGAAAAACAGTAAATGGAGAAGAATTTATGCATGCATACTCTTTGTCCAAATTTTTCAATAATCTTTATGTTTTCTTCTAAAACTCAATCTATGAATTCTTAACTGCTCATTTGCTCAGTTTTTCCTCCCCCATTTCTTCCTCAAATCGACACCCTTCAAATTTGATTCGATCCAACAGTTGTTACTATCTTGCCCTGTGGAGACATTTACCTCTAGATCTTATTTGATCATTGTCTTATAAGCAGACCCCATAGCCCAATGGTGATCTGAGAAACTCGTCAACCACATCCTTATCTAAATATTTCACAAAAACCCCAACCCCATACTTTCATATCTAGCCTAATATTCTCTTCAAACAAAGATATATCAGACAGAGAGATCCCTCTCTGAGTCTTGGAGGGCTAGATCCAAGACTCGAAGCAGTTTTGATGTTGCCTCTGTGAATGTCTCACAGCCTTGGGCAAATTACAGAGTGCTAACAGAATGCATGTGTGATTTAGGCCAGGGAGCCTATGATTTGAAAGGCCAATGAGCCTGGCAAATGTAATATGTAATCACACTCGATTACATTAATAAAATACATCATTAATTTAGACTAAGTCAGACGAAAGAGTATGGGGGGCTAAGAATCCACGAGAGGGAAAGGGGGCTAGGGGATTGGGAAAAGGGGCTTGGGAAAAGGGGTTGAGTCAAGGGGGCTTAAGCCAATGAATAAAATAATAATATTCCTAAGTCCCAAGTCTTGTGATATGTTTTTATCCTAAGTTCATAAGTCAGGGGAATGAATTACCAAGTGGGGGACAAGTTAGTTCCTTAAGTCCCAAGTGTCAAAAAGGGCACATGCATATACAATGTGGGGATGAATTTACGAATACTGGGAAGTCATGGTGAAATTGGGTAAAAAATCCCCAATTTCTAAGTGAAGTCCAAGGGAATTCATGCCCATAAATGTCGACCAGTCACACATAGAGGTAATTGGATATTGTAGAAGTTAAATTGACATATAGAAGGCTGAAATTGGCCGCAAAAAGATTAATTGCAAAGTTTCATGGTGGCTCGGGAATTTTCTTTTAAATTATGCATTTTTAGAAGAAAAAAAAATGGAAGTTTTTGAATTTTCAAAAAAAATGGGTAATTTTTCGTACTATGACATCTGCATGATGTGGACGCCATGTGGCGATGATGTGGCATTGATGAGGAGGACTACTATATTGGTAGGTCCATGGTGACAGGTGTTGGAGTTACTTCACACACACCTAGTATTTTTTTTTCCCAAGGTTTTTCCTTGTTTATTATTCATTATCGAGTCTCTTATATTTTAGGAAGAATATTCCTCTAGGGAGAATATTCTCTTTAGTTTTCACTTTAGTTTGAATAGTTGAGTGGAGTCTAGATGTTGCAAATGTTTTGTCACCATGCAACATTGGGATCATCACCAGTTAGTGCACATTACCCTTGGTATCATCACTAGACTAGTGCGTTACCCTTGAATCCCTAATCTCCTCCTCACTTCACTATGTTTCAGTCAGTTAACTGAAGACTAGTAGACTAGTTAACTCAGCTAGGTGGCAGTTCACTCCCGTAACTGCCTGAGAGACTAGACTAAGTGGTAGTTTATTGATCCGAAAAGATATTTTAAGACAATGGTTGAGTTATTAATTGCATGTGTTAATTAACCATTTATGAAGCTGAATGAAAGAGGAAGGATTTAATGAAGAAGCATAGCAGCCATAAGAAGATATACAGATCTGAACTGAAGAAATAAGAACAACAAACCATAACAAAATAAGTGATAACGGAGTTCGCCACAAAATTGCCTACGTCTCTGGGCCTTTGTCTCAGTGGGGGAGGCTTCTTTATTAATTATTCAATGCTTTCAAAGTACAGAAAAAGTACATCAAATGGATCTCATACTGGTCTCGTTGTGATCTGCTCAACCTCAGAAATCCAACACAACTGACGGCACTGAAAAAGAATGAGTGTAGCTCCCAGAAATGGCCTCCAAAGCTTGGCTTGTACTATTTAATGTGAAATGGCATTAAACGTGGCATAATCCTAGCACGAGATAATATGGTTTTATAACCATATGGTTAACAAACATCACAATATATGGTCAGAACACTTAATGGTTGGTCGAGGTTGCAGGGTTGACTCTCGTCTACCAGCCCCTTTGTTTTAACCATATCACAATAAATATTGATACACATTAACAAGTGGCGATGTGCATTTGTGGCTAGTGAGTGTTGTGAAAGTCGTTGGTGCTAGATTAGGTCTGGGTTTCGACTCTCATGGAGGATAAATAAAACCAAATTTTTTAACTAGTCCTTATTGGCCTAATCTAGGGTGCCATGTGGCACCATTGGATTGGGCCACGTGGCACTATCCGATCGGACCGCACAGTCAGGTCACCAGTACAGCCACATGTTGTTATCGAACTAATCGGTAGGTGCGGACACTAACAGATCTCCCTAGATCCACCTGGATCTAGAACAAAACAGGACAGGACATGACTCTTTCCCTATGTTACGACCATTGAATTAGCTAGTAAGGAGGAACAAGTGGCATACCTTTGTATCATTTCCTTAGGCCTTTGTTGCTCCCGCTTTGCTTCGGCGCTCTCATGAGGTCAAGTCCAAGACAACACAAACCAACTGAAATGAAGATAGCAAAATGTATTCAATTGTCAACTTATGCATATGATCAAGGAATTACACAATAAAGTAAGAATGACTTTATGGGAAAAGGACATGCCATTGTATCATATTAATTGAAAGTAGAAGATACAACCTAATCGCCTTGATGTTGCAAGCTTCCTTTCGGTGGCTCTTGGTTCCAACACACACACTTGTTCTGTACTTGCATGAAGAAGATCCAATTCCTCTTGATAGACCTACTAGAGTCTCCAAGCTTCTGTTCAAGCAGGGTTCTTCACACAATTCCTTCACCAATTCTTCAATTAATCTTTCTTAACCTTTTCCATGAGAATCCTTTCAATATATAGGAGAGGGTGAGATGGTTACATGGATGAGAATGATCCCACCAAATCAGAGAAGCCAGTAAAATGACAACCATACGAATGCCAACTCATTTTCTAGAAGATCCCCTTCTAGAACCCTCGAGACTTCTTCTCTTTTCCATGATTAAAAACAAGTTCGCACCCTATGTATAGAGAAACCTGTGAGAAGTTCGCACCCTAGATGAAGGTGGCCTGCGAGAATGGATCATTCTCCCACCCTAGGCCATAAGCAGCCTGCGAACTCACTTTGAAAATATGTTTTCTGGAAGGAGATAAATGTCACTTTTCTCGGGAGAAAGTTCTTGTTGGGAACCTGAGTACACCATTGTTAATGCATCACCAAGATGACCAAAATCATGTGTAACAGAATTCCCCCCAAAGTATGAGGCCGGAATCAGTGACAACCGAAATACTTTGTAAACTGTGTGTGTGTATCGAAAACCAGGAGCGCACCTAATCGGAAACCTGCAAACAACCAAGCATCTGCAGAATATCATACTAGTTCTGAGGTAGGCATTCTCTTTCTCAGATCACAGACAGATGACATCATAAACATAGGTCATGGCCACCAATCATACACCGTGGATCCATGCCGTCAAAATATCACATAGCCACCAAGAATACATTGTGGATCCATGCGAGAAGATTCAAATTAAGATGGCATAGCTACGAGACATACAAAGTGGATCTATGTGTCAGCAAATCATACATATTCCATCGCAGCCTAGATCAAAGAGATGAGACCTAAGCTCTTCAATTTCGTCACCTGAAAGTACGAATCTAACCATGTGATTACATGTGTTGAATTCGAACATGGTAAAAACCACTTGATTATCGATCATTGATGAAACCGTTAACAAGTGCGAGGGAAATCACAATTAATGTCACTGACTCCCAAGGTACACTAGTACAATCCACCGAATGTGAATAAATGAGTTGAGGTCGAACATCTGATGAAATCTCTCGACCAGGGGTCAATAATGAAAACCCACTGTCGAAAGCGAGGAAACCTGCCATCAAGGCATGCAAGTTCCAAGGTACCAAATAATTTCTAAGTATTGTTTCCAGATAATGAGATGGAGTCGACAGAAAAAAACTCATCATAAGAGGGCCTTGATGTATCCCCCATCAATGACACGAAATGAGTAACAGATTTTGAAGGCGAAACAGAGTATGATGTAAGTTGAACTGGACACAGGGAAGGCTGACATGGAGAGAATGGACAACTACAAATGGCCGACTCAATAGAGGTTTCGGATGAACTTCTCTTGAACATATGAATGACACAACCAATGATTTGGCAGCACTGACTCAGAGACGACTCAGGATATGACCTTGTAGCAAGTCGAAAGAGAGACAAATGTATTTCCCAAACCAGCTTCAGATAATGAACAAGGGGGTGTCATGTTCAAGAGCGACACTTACTACCAATAATTTGAATACGAAAACACATCCCTTTCCCAAATTTTCCCCCCACCATTTCTGGCGAGTACCTCTTTATTTTTACGCAAGCTTGAGGAGGATAACATATGCTTGTTGATGTAAGCTCATCCTTTGGATGAGTCCTTCGGAATATGTTTAACGAACCCTAGGAAGGAGTGGTTTGGTCCCATTACGGGTCTTTTGATGTTTGTTTAACGAGTTCAAAGATAGAAAACTCGAAGGTTTTTCATGATTATAGAGTCTGGAAAAACACTCAAAAGATAACTCTCTCATTTCCTTTTTCATAAAATAGTCTGATGAGACCGAAAAAGAAATAAATTACCGCCCAACAGAGGCTTTCTTCAAATACTTTAACGAGCATGAAAATAGCAAGGTCGCTTGGCAATCTTTTCATGTTTAGAGAGTCTGAAAAGAGCTTAAAGAGGACTCCAGGGGGTTCCTTTTTCGTATAACCTTGTTGAGCCCGAAAAAGTGATAAAAGTGTGCTCGATTGTGTTCTCATGTATTTTCGATTGTGAGAATGGACAAAGAACAAGCTCGAGGTTTTGTGCAAAAAACCATAAAAAACAACTTAAACATGCGATGAAAAAGAGAAAAATATATGTATCCCTGCGTATGGACGTTGAAGTCGTCATGTCTGCAAAAAGTCGCACTCATAGGGGTATTAGGCATTAGATTTGATAAATAAATCAATTATAAAAACCAACAAAAATGGTAAAAAGTAAATATAAGTGGGTAATAGTTCTTTTACCATAGTCATTGTAACTTTGCCAAGTTTTTAGCCCAAAACCCCTCTTTTGCCCTTGAATTTCGGTGCTCGATTGCGGAAGGTACGAACAACCATTTGGAAAACCATCTCCAGCAATGAGGTAAACTCTTTGTCTTCTATCTTTTCATGGTTCAATTTTTTATTTTCATTGGTAAATTTCAAGTTTTTGAGCTTGTTTTAGGGCTCAAATTTGCACTCAGTCATTCTCGCAGGCTAGCCACACGGGACCTGCGAGAATGCATGATTCTCGCAGGTGGCCCCAAAGGCACCTACGAGAACCTCACACTATGCCAAAGGGGCACCTGCGAGAACTGCAAAATGAAAAATTTCTTTAATGTTTGCTCAATGAAAAATGTACCAAGGCTTGAAGAGAGTTGTTGACCTTCTTCTTATGGTTCTTGTGCAGGCATTTGGCTGTCACCATGGTTCTGGAATGGCATGAAAGAGAGCATGAAGAAGATGATGTTATTGCCAAGAATAACCCAGGCACCGTTGCCTCTTTGCAAGAATGTGGTCTCCTGAAATTCTTTCAGATCCTGGGTATGAGGGCCCAAGTCAGGTTGTTGTAGTACCTCGTTCATATGTGGGACATGGACCAACAAGCATTCCACGTAGGGGTCCACACATTGTCCTTGGATATCGAGGACATTTATTTCCTGACAGGACTGTCACGACGCGGGTACCACGCTAGCTTAACTGGTATTCGAGGTGGTGGGTTTCCTATGAGTGAATATTGTCGTCGGTACTATGTTCCAAAGGCGGAAAGAAGCAAAGGAAAAGTGGCCATTTGGGGGGTCCAAGATTTGACCCTTTGCACTATTTTGTTCACCATTGCTCGTATGGCTGGGAGCGCTACTCCACACATGGCTCTCCAGAGCTACTTTCAGTATGCCATAGAGTGTACTAAGCCTCGGGTCTTTAATTGGTCAAATGCAGTCCTTCGTAGCGTGAAGAGGTAGTTGACTAAATGCAGGAGAGGCGACCTGAAGCAATTTGGGTATGGGTCACTATTGGTGTCCTTATTTCTTGAGAGGGTTCCCCTACTGAGGTTGTAGGTTGAGTGGGGTTTACCGGCTCCAGAGGATTCGAGGATGCTGAGGTGGTGTAACCTCATGGCCCGACATGTAGCTGGACCAATCATCAAATACAATGATTCCTTCTTTGACTGGTTGCGACCACAGATGTTGATGGTCGATGATTATGCCTATGTCGGGTTGGACTTCCAAGGGGATCCAGACTTGGCCCTACCCGAGGACGCTTAGTGGGGAGGTCTAGGTAAGAAGTACACATTTTTTCACTTTTTAAATGTTTTTTGTGAGTTTTATCATATGCAAATGTTTTTATGTTTGTCCAAGGTCTAATTACAAAAATTATTTTTTGATGACACAGACGTGGGGCCTTATCGACCTCTGGGTACTTCTCCTATTCAACGACAAGGAGAGGTGGCTCCAGTGCCATGATGAGATGTTGAATATTATGAGGCAGTGGAACAAAACTTAGAGGGTTTGACTGCAGACATTCTGGATATGCCTCTTGGAGAGGTCCCACGACGTTATCAGCGTCATACGGTGGGCGTGTCAGAGTCTGTTGGTTGACTGCTTCGTAGGGTTGCATGGGTAGTCATGTGTTACCGTGAACGTCATCCATGACGTTACTTTGTAGAAGCTATGAGCTTCAGATTTTGAAATTTTGGTCCTTGGACAGAACTTTTTTGTAAAAACCTTTTTGATCGTTATATATACATACGGCTTCTACCGTCTTATCTTGTGTTGTGTGATATTTGTGAAGTGATTGATTTATAAATGAATCAAATGTTTGTCTAATACATAGTTAGCTAATGCACCAGTTAATGTATTTAGACATCTAGGAATATGTTGATACTCAATATAATCAAAATAACATTCCAAGAGGCGAATTCGCAAATATACCCATAACAAAGTAGGACTTTGAATAGCATAGACATTACTTAACTGTAGTACTACGAGCTGCAAATTGAGTCGCACAACCAAGTGACGGATACTGAGCAAGATAACATCAATCAACAATTCGATAACGGCGCTATACTCTACAATATTGTTGGTCGCACGGCCAAGGCACACACCTCGTAGAGTGATAAGTTCATTTGTAGGGGCGTAAATTGCCCACGCAGCAAAAGCAAGGTTCTGAGTACTACGACTAGCGCCATCAGCGAAGCCAATGTGGGGTAGCAAAGACTCTGACATCTGGAAATCAAACACAACGTCACATAATGGAAGAGACCAGATAACGAAAAATCATACTACAGTAACACACAAGAAGTATGATATAATAAAATACAAGTACTCGTGCACAGGTGATCTTATGCATAGTACTTCTTTAAGTATAACCCATTTTTGGGTTCACTCAAAGGGATACCGTTGTAATCAACTAACTCATAAGCTCCTTTCTCCAAAACTCGGCTAACGACATAAGGACCTCGCCACATGGCTTTGAATTTTCCAACTCCTAGCATATCTCGAGTTCACCACAAAATTGCCTACGTCTCTCGGCCTTTGTCTCAGTGGGGGAGGCTTCTTTATTAATTATTCAATGCTTTCAAAGTATAGAAAAAGTACATCAAATAGATCTCATAATAGTCTCGTTGTGATCTGATCAAACTCAGAAATCCAACACAACTGACGACACTGAAAAAGAATGAGTGTAGCTCCCGAAAATGGCCTCCAAAGCTTGGCTAGTTCGCTAGCCTCTCTGCATAAAACTCACTATTCTGCAATATTTAGCATAATTTGACCTGTCGCAGCACTGGTAAAAACTTTTGGCTTAAAAATCAGTGGTTGTGGGATCAAATCCCAACAAACCCACTCTTTGTGGCATTAAATCTCACCAATTGCATAAAATATGGAAAAATATATGGTTTCAACCACCCACTTTTATGAGGATTCGAATCTCTTACTTTTTAAATGGGTAATAAAATATAAATAAATAAAAACCATTTTCCATATGGCATTATTTGATGAGATACGTTCTTTTTAAAAGGGATAGTACTAAACCATATAATATATGGCTCGTACTATTTAATGTGAAATGGCATTAAACGTGGCATAATCCTAGCATGAGATAATATGGTTTTATAACCATATGGTTAACAAACATCGCAATATATGGTCAGAACACTTAATGGTTGGTCAGGGTCGCAGGGTTGACTCTCGTCTACTGGTCCCTTTGTTTTAACCATATCACAATAAATACCGATACACATTAACAAGCGGTGATGTGCATTTGTGGCTATTGAGTGTTGTGAAAGTCATTGGTGCTAGAATAAGTCTGGGTTTCGATTCTCATGGAGGATAAATAAAACCAAATTTTTGAACTAGTCCTTATTGGCCTAATCCAGGGTGACCAAAATCATGTGTAACACTTGCCAACATGTGTAACACCTGCCAAATAATATCACCAAGATGACCAAAATCATGTGTAACACTTGCCAACACATCAGTCCAGTCACCAGCTCCTGCCACGTGTATTTATTGTGATATGGTTAAAACAAAGGGGTCGGTAGACGGGAGTCAACCCTGCGACCCCGACCAACCATTAAGTGTTCTGACCATATATTGCAATGTTTGTTAACCATATGGTTATAAAACCATATTATCTCGTGCTAGGATTATGCCACGTTTAATGCCATTTCACATTAAATAGTATGAGCCATATATTATATGGTTTAGTATTATCCCTTATAAAAAAAGCACGTATCTCATCAAATAATGCCATATGGAAAATGGTTTTTATTTATTTATATTTTATTACTCATTTAATAAGAGGATCCGCCTTAGACTCCTCCTTCACCTCCATCATCACCTCCTTCTTCTCCTTCTTCTTCAAGTTCAAGTTCTAAATCTAATGCAAAAAAACATGTTCATAAACATAAGAATGAAATGCCATTATTAAAACTTGATGTTAAATTTGGGGGAGGATTCTTTATTAATTCTTTAATGCTTTCAAAGTATATAAAAAGTACATCAAATGGATCTCATACTGGTCTCACTGTGATCTGCTCGAACTGAGAAATCCAACACAACTGACGGCACTGAAAAAGACTGAGTGTAGCTCTCGGAAATGGCCTCCAAAGCTTGACTAGTTCACTGGCCTCTCTGCATAAAACTCACTATTCTGCAATATTTAGCATAATTCGACATGTCGTAGCACTAGTAAAAACTCTTGCTTTAAAAAGTAGTGGTTGTGGGATCAAATCCCAACAAACCCACTCTTTGTGGCATTAAATCTCACCAATTGCATAAAATATGGCAAAATATATTGTTTCAACCACCCACTTTTATGAGGATTCGAATCTCTTACTTTTTAAATGGGTAATAAAATATAAATAAATAAAAACCATTTTCCATATGGCATTATTTGATGAGATACGTGCTTTTTATAAGGGATAGTATTAAACCATATAATATATGGCTCGTACTATTTAATGTGAAATGGCATTAAATGTGGCATAATCCTATCACGAGATAATATGGTTTTATAACCATATGGTTAACAAACATTGCAATATATGGTCAGAACACTTAATGGTTGGTCAGGGTCGCAGGGTTGACTCCCGTCTACCGGTCCCTTTGTTTTAACCATATCACAATAAATATCGATACAAATTAACAAGTGGTGATGTGCATTTGTGGCTATTGAGTGTTGTGAAAGTCGTTGGTGCTAGAATAAGTCTGGGTTTCGATTCTCATGGAGGATAAATAAAACCAAATTTTTGAACTAGTCCTTATTGGCCTAATCCAGGGTGCCACGTGGCACCATTGGATTGGGCCACATGGCACTATTCGATTGGACCACACAGTCAGGTCACCAGTACAGCCACCTACCAACACATCAGTCCAGTCACCAGCTCCTGCCATGTGTCTGCCTATCCCTACTGCCACGTGTCATCTTCTACCACTACGACATGTCACCTTCAAAAGATGCCACGTCACTCTTTGACCAGTTGACTTTTTAGTTGTTTGGGAAAACGATCAGAGTGTGATAACTCTCGCATACATCTTATGTTTGAGAAAGTAAATATATGGTCGGAATCATCACGACGAGTCGATCGCAATGGAATTAGTTTCATCTGATTTCGATAACTTTCATTTTTGAGCCTTTTCTAGACCTGGAAGCCTCCTGGATCCGATTCTGGATCATTTACTCCTGTAACTGGTGGTGTGTGTCTAAATCACTCTAGAACACCACTATGGTGCATTGGCTTCTCCTCTAGTGTGCATTGTTTGAGTTACACAAAGTATATCATGTGTAAATTATTGATTATTCATTACGGTTAATAAGCACTCTAATATTCTTTCTCTCTTGCTTCTTCTTTCTCAATTTCTCTCTGCAAATGTGTGTGGTATTTTCTAGCTAGATCTATTATGTGTAGGTTCAACACATTTACAGCAGGTTCATGGTGGCAGTTGGTGGCACAGTGGTAGGGTATGCAGTGTGAATGGTGGGTCTCGCAAGTGATGTGGGGACCACATGAGCACGGTGGTATAGCCAATACCATAAACCATTTCCGCATGGGAAGTTAAGTGTTTTTTCCAAGGACCTTCTACAATGCGACACCATTAAAATCATGCCATGTAGAAAGCAGTTTTGGAATGTCTCACCCGAGGGGGTGTGTTAACCCTCGCGCACTTTTGGAATGTGGCATGGCCTCTCCACGTTCGATCTCACCTAATATCCACTATTGGATCATTGAGGAATGCAAGTTTGTGTGCCAAGACAAAGGTGCAGGATGGGACCCGCCCATCCCCATTTCTAATGAATGGGTGCCACATGGAAGTTTGACAATCAAGGTGGGACCCATATTCTATTTGATGTCAAAGGTGTATAAGTTGGGTAGGTGGGGCCCATAAAATATTAATATTTTATTTATGTTTAAGGCCAACGTAAAGGGAAGGAAGTTGATGAAGGATAATGGGGTAGGTCTAGGAGGGTGGCATGGCATCACCTCAGGGTGACATGTGCACCCATAATGCCACATCAATAACCAAATAGGCAAAATTGTCCTAGTCTCAAAAAGTCTCAAGTCAAAATCGTATTTTGTCCATAACTAGAGAATATTAAGTCATATTTAGATGAAACATATGGGTTTTGTTCGCAGTAAGAAGGACTACAGAAATTCTAGAGAGGGCCACTAGCCAATTATGCTCTAATTTTCCATAAAATGCAAATTACCTATTTTTGAATATAAGGGTCAAGCTTAGTGGCAGGAGCATAGTTATTGTTGAAAATTATACATAGTGTTAGAAAAGCAGATATGAAAATATTGTGTGAAGGGATCGGTCGGATTCTAAGTTTTTTGGAGTGGAGGTTCCAAAATAGGGGAAAATCCACTATTTTGGGCCACTTTTGGGGGATTTTTTAGATTTTCAGAGGAAAAGAGTCCCCGGATGGAAAATATGGAAAATTTTATCTACTCAACATTTTGTATACTCATCAAGCAAGACAAATTTGGTTTAGTGAAGTTTTCCCATAAGTGCACAATTTGGGAGATAACCAGTTTGACTAAAAATTCAAGTCTGGAAAAAGGGGTGAAAAACGACAAAGTTGTTATTTCCAGATTGTTGCAGTTTTTCACTAGAGCATCATATTGACAATCTGATATTTGTTATGAATTCCTTGTCACATTTTTTATCTATATCTCATACAAATGTTTCTCCAATTCCTAACATATTTACTTCTACAAGTGGCAGAAGTTGGTGTCTGGGATTAATTGTGCTAGAATGAAGAGTGTACAAAAGGGGTAAATTAGCAATATTCAGATGACAATAAATTGTTGCTCATAACTCATAATTGAGCAAGGAGATATTCATTGGAAAGGTATTGGATAGAGGAATCCAAATTTTCACCCAGAAATGTGAATGGAGAGGTAAAATTCACAAGCAATCGGAAAGAAGAATTCTGGTGCACTTAAAAGGCTTAATTGTGCATAATTGTATAGATTTGTTGAATTATTTAGTCTAAAAAATCCTATCGCATGAACATTTTGTAGAATTAAGGGGCACAAATAGAACTGAGCAAGATGAACAGAGAGACCATAAACATGGAAGATGCACATAGAACTTACAACCATGAAGATGAAGTCAATGGATTGTCTGTCAGCATGGGTAATGAAGGGACATAATCAAATGGGCATCGAGAAGGAAAGGAGGAGAGAATAAATTTGGTAGAGACCGTAAAGATTATGTAAAGAGATGTGTTGAGATATAAAATTGATAATGAGAGGCTTATGAAAGCTCGGGAGCAATAGAATGGATTCAATATCAAGTTGTTGCAGAGCTTGGATAGGATAGAGAAGAAGGTGGATAAGGAGAAAAATTCAAGCAAGTCAAAGGATCACAGATCTCATGTCAAAAAGGAAGAATCTACAAGTATTGGTATACATCATCATAACTCACCAAGACACTCTATTAGAACACCAGAAATTAGTTCAAGTTTATCTCCTGTCAGAAAGCATAGGAAGATTTTTGGGGTAGATGAACTACAAGGGGAGATGAGGAAGATCAAACCTCCTACCTTTGATGGTGAGCACATGAAAGATGAGGATGTAGAGGATTGACTATTGGGAATGAGGAAGTATTTCTAATTGCATAATTATTCCTCACAAGAAAAAGGTAGAATTCTAAGTTACCAGTTGAAGGGAAAAGCATCAATATGGTGGGACCAAATCTTGCAAGTAAAGCACATTGATTAGAAGAAGATCACTTGGAGGAAATGTTGTCACGTAATTTGTACTTTCCCAAATCCAAAAGGCAAGTGAATATTAAATCGGCGTAAAAAGGAGGATGCCCTATCAATGTCACCTTAATAAGACACCTCTTTCTATTTAGGATTGATACCCCATGGGAGATGTCCCCAATGACCCGGGGGTTGGAGAAGGCTAAGGAAAAAGTATCAAGAAAGTCCCACCCCTCTCACAGGTCACTCTGATCAAAATTTTCAAGGGTTTTAAAGAGATGAAGAAAAGTAATATTTAATTGTACCTGCCCAAAACAAGACAACAAGAAAAATGCTATATGCAAGTACGATATGATGTTAGTGTTTCATAAAACCATAGACTTTTGATAAAAAGAACAAGTTGATATAAAAGTTGAAGCAATAGAATTATTTATAACAGAAAGATATATATATATATATATATATATATATATATATATATATATATAGAGAGAGAGAGAGAGAGAGAGAGAGAGAGAGAGAGAGAGAGAGAGAGAGAGAGAGAAATAGCTTCACAATTATGCCTCAATAAAGATTAAAAAATGACCAGAAATGATAACATAAACTTGACAAAGTGATAGTAATTGTCAGAAGCAATGATGGCAATGTATAATCAGCTTTAAAACTTGTTTTCAAGACGCATTTGTTGTTGTTATAGATGGTTGTAGCAATCTTTTGCAACAACAGCAAATTAGTTCGTAGGTTAGTCTAATCTAAAGTTAGAAATAGTTAGTAAAGGTCTTAAGGTAGATGGTTTAAGAGTTGTTTTAGTCAATCAATCACTTGAAAGATATGAACTAGTGCCTTTTAGTGTAAATGGAGTCAATGTTGCAGCAACAATTATTAGAGGGAAAAAAACAAATGATAATAGATGAGCTAAAGGAAAAGGGAAGATGATTGAGGTGTTAGTAACCTAAGGCCTCAATATCTAAAACCCTAGAAGGAAAAAATTCTAAGAAGTAGGTAACCCTAGGCCCTAACGATTTCCTACTTCTTTAGATCAAACTTGAAATAAATGTATGAAGCCTAATGAAGCAATGATACTAGAGTGATACTAAGGTAGGGCTCTAGTATATCCTTCAAGGGAGGTGTTCTCTAGCAAAATCAAGTAGGTGAAGTGTTGTAAAGAAAAGGACAATAACATGTGCTTTTCTCCTAGGGTTTCACACTAGCAATTTCATAATCTTAGAAATGAACAAGTAAATGCACCATAACCATTCAAAATAAAGAATGATTTTAGATTTCTTACTTACTTCATCAAGAATAATCTAGCCACAAACCCTAGTTGAATACTTTCCACCATGAAAATGCAAAAATACACCAAAAGAAGCCTCCTCCAAGAGTTGTGCACCACTTAATTTCAGCCAATAAGCCTTAAAAGAGGTTGAATTTCAGACCTCACACTTGTGTGAGTGAAATATGATGAAAAATACAAGAGATTTGTCTTTTATTTATACAATGATAATGACCTTTAATTACAAATTAGGTCATAAAAGGCCAACATGGCCAAATTACATCAAAAATCTAGTTTTTACATCAATTTAAAGAATTAAACCCTAAAATGTGCAGTAGAGGTGACGTCATGCCCTCCTAGGGTGATGTTGGGCCTCATAGGTGGGATGCCGAGCTCCATGAGAAAAACTTTAGGCCTTCCAAGGCCTTCGGATGATGCCACACGTACCACTTGGCACACAATTGCCTCCATCATGTCCATTTGACATTGGGTAACATCTAGGGTCACAAAGGTTATGTCATGGACCTCCCAAGTCCAACGTTCAAGGGGGAGAGCAAGACCCCCCTAGGTCCATGCCTACCAAAGTGTCTCTAGTGAATGTTCTTCTTTTTCTCTGGTGCAAGCCTCTGGTGTCTCTTTGCCCCTGGATGGGGTCACAGCATCCATCTGGTGGGATTTTAGCCCCATGGAGGTCCAAACTAATCATATCCCCATATGTGTATGTCCGACAGGCATGGTCCTGCAGTAAAAACAAGTACGCCCTCCATGGGCTCATAAGTCACAGGGATCATAGCAACGTCAATCACGTCTAATGATCAAATTAACCAAACATGTACATCAAACCCCCCTTTACCCAGACAAATGCTCAAAGACGTTATGCAGTTTAACAAGCCAGGTTTGGAGAGGGTCTGAGGATGTCCTATTGGGATAATCCTCCTCAATTTTGGGTTGTTTCACAGGTGAATACCAATATATATCATGTAGATGTATGAGATGGTGTAGGGAATGTTTGGGCAAGGGGTGCAGTGATAAAAAGAAAATGTAGGTCTTACCTGTGGGTGCCTCTGTAGAAGGTGAGTTGCACCTTGTCATGGATGCCATTGTTTCCTAGCCCATGCAATGCCTCATATTCCATATCTTATTGATTTTTCTTTTCAAGAGAATATTTGGAGGACATTGTCCTGGCATGGTGACTAGTGGTGACAATGTTACCTAGAAGCACTTTACGGAAATGAGAAGGTTGGCTCGTGATGAGACCCCCTTTCTCTTGGTTATGCCACCAAGAGCCACTACCCTAGTTTGGTGACCAAATGGATGGTAGTTTCGTACCTCTACATGCCCATGGACCTAATAGGTCGGCTCATGATGAGACCTCCTATCCACCAACATTCAGGGGATCAAATTTTGCTCAAAAAATCAAAGTGCTCATAATCGCTTCAAATCGAACGAGAGCGTAGGCCTCATCGTTGCGAACCCAACACAACTCGTTTGGCTTCAAACGAACGTCGGGAGCGAGAGATATCACGTTCTGTTCACAATGACAAACAGGCAAAAAAAATGGGATGATGATTGTACAGTCTGTAATCTCCGTACGGTTGCGGACGTGGCAGTCCATACGACATGTGACAGGGTTGAGTGGCAGACAGTTGGTATATGTGGATGAATGAGCATTAGACACGTGTCATATTGGTGGCTAATGGTATGTTGGCATGTGGCCCAATCCATGGTCGCCACGTGTCACTTGTTTATTGGTTTAAAAGCTTTGCAACCGACAGGACTCGACCCTGCGACCTCCGGGCAGGGGAAGAGACTTGGGAAGAGCCGCCAACCGGAGCGCCACCATATGAACCTTATTATATATATGAGTTACAATGTATTTGAGTTTGAATGTGTTATGTTGGCGCAGGGGTCCGGGCCGGGACTTAGCCCCAGCCCGTGGTTCCGGCGTTGTATATATGTGACCGATGGTTAAACAAATGTGTGCGGATATGTATTCAAAATAGAGCCCAAGCCCCAGTCGTATGTGCCATAGCACATAACCTTTGGCTATAATGTGGGCGCGCGCACGCGGTTGTATATTTGGTTCAGACATTTGTGTAACCAACGACCGCCACTTGTCTGTTATCTATTTGCCTATGGGACGGAGCCCCATTTGAAATTGTGCGTGGTCACATGACCATATGACTTCGGCCTTGGCAGTTAGGGGCTAGGTGCGCCCGTAACCGTCCTACAGTTCGCATCGTTTGTGTGGTTGCGTTCGGTGCCAAGTTTCTACGCTTTAAATTGTGTGTGGGCTAGGTTGAGCCAACGGAAGTGCAATTTGTAGATGCAAAGACAACAAGTTTGAAAGGGGACTTCCAGGAAGCCTAACTTCTTCAATTTTTGGCCAAACGAGGTGCCGAAAAAGCCCAGCTAGGGGTTTTTGGACGTTCTGAAGCCATTAGAGCAATCTATTTGGCAGTTTGAGCATTGTAAAGCACATTTTTGAGCACTTTGAGAAAATAATACAAATGATCCATTGGAAGCTGGACCAGGAGATGTAGCCCAAGAGAGGGGTGAACTCCTTTATCATTTGTTGTGTTATGTGTTTTATGTTCATTTATTATGTTGTTTTTTATATGCATATTGAATGAGTAAATCCTATTAATGATGTGTTTCAAAGTTGATCCATTTGCTTTTAACACATAAATTTTACTTGCAAATATTTTCAAGAATACAAGTCTTCTTCATTTTTAGATCAACCAACTAGACCTTGAGTTTTATTTTATTTTACGGGTACCCTTTTCTTGCTAAGAAGCCATTTATTTATTTCTCAGGAATCCTTGGGTGAAGCATCCCAATGTTTCATTTTGGATTTGAACTTTTTCCAACTACTTTTACCCTTTGGGCCTTTATCCCCTTCTTCCCACAAGGCAAGGTACAACCCTTACTAGCTTGGCAAACCTAATTCCTGAACCAAAGTAGGGGAAAGATGAGAGGGACAATGATGAAAAGTGATAAGTATGGAAGGAATGGATGATGACCTTTCATAGACCCACCCAGTGGAAATTCATCCCTAAGGGAACCAACTTACTAGGGAATTTTGTCATCCCCCTCGGGTATGGACAAGTTAAAGAGCATAATTTCCAAGCAAACGTCATGAAACAAAAGAGAGTTTAGTGCACATATTCAAATGCTTCTAAAATCAGGGTGACACATACCATGATACTCAGACTCATTACCTCATTGAGCAAGACCCAATGCTACTTCAGAATCAGGCTGATGGGATGGATGTTGTTGTTGCTGATAGATAGGAGACACTGAAGAAAATATGGGCCCTCCAGGGCCAAGATCAATTCATATGGATCTCGGTACTCCATGTCTAGGACTTGTGGGCCTCGAGACATAATCTCCTTAGTTATCCCTAGGATAGGGGATAACATGAAGTTCAAAAAGTATTTTCAGAAGAAATACTTGTCCAAACATTATTATGACAGGAAGATGAAGGAATTATTTGAACTCAAGCTTGGAAGAGAACATTCTTGGAGTTGTTGAGGTATGTTGACTTCATCAAGGATGAACAAGTCAAGATTTAAAGGTTCCCGAGTGGGTTACCTTCAATATTCAGTGATAAGATTCAATATGATTATCTTAAGAAATTGGAGGGAGCAATAAGGAAATACAAATTCCTTTATGATCAACATAGAGGACGACCAAATTTCCAAAAGGCTTGGGAAGACAAGAAGAAAGGTAAGATGGATCAGAGGAAGAAAGGGCACAAGCCACCATTCTTCAGAAATAGTTCTCAGGGACAGCCAGCTCAAAATGAACTGAGAATGATAGAATCATCAGAGAAAAGGCCATGGTAGTAGCCTATTAATTGTTGGGGTTATGAAGGAGATCACATGTACAGATATTTCCCTCACAAAAAGAGAAAGAGTGAAGATTGTTCACAATGTATAGAAAGTTGATATAATTGAAGACATGGACATAAGCATGCCAAATATTTATGTAGCTTTGGATAGTAAGTGTTGTTAGCAATAATTTTTGTCATGGGCACAAAAGTACCAAGGTCTGCAGGTTGCACGAGAAGCACCCAAGCGCAACACGGAAAAATATCATTTCAGGTTACAAGTCAAGCAAGCAGGCGAAGTTTTGTTGTCAGTGGCCGCGATCCCTCTATAGAGCTAATCGACGGTCATCGGGATTTCGGGGCTACCAAGTTACCCAAGATATAGCACCAAAGATAGCACCTATATTTCAAGACAAAATCTGGGTCGTCCGATCCAGTGACGCGTGGCGCAAGATCTAGTCACTTTGGCATATCGATATTTGAGAGTTCGAAGGGTAAAGGTTCATCGTCATTTCACATCTCGAAACCCCAAACCCCAAAGAGTCAAAAACGCCCAGAGTCATGCCCACAGTATCACGGAGTAGTCTCAGTCGTCCATCCAACAGGGACACGTGGTGCACGATTAGGTTCTTCGCCTTTTCGCCCATCGCAACTTTGAAGCACAAGGCGCAGCTCCTTCATATCCCCGAGACCCGAAGTGCCGAGAGCATCCAGGACCTGGGCCCATAGTATCACCGAATGAGTTCAGGACCGTAAGATCAGAGAGGGACGCGTGGTGCCCAATTAGGCCATCTCGGCATTTTTCCCATCGCGACTTTGAAGAGCAAGGATCAGCTCCTTCCTATCCACGAACCCCGAAACACTGAAAGCGCCTTTGAGGATAAGCGCAGGGTCATGGCTCGTGATCACTTGGGAAATAGAAAGAGTTGTGCAAGAGGGGCCAAAAGCGTCGAGTTTAGTCATAGAAGGGATTGTCGCGATCTTCAGGTGCCAATCCGATTCAGTCTCAATCCTAGTTCTTGCTGGGAGTAAATGAAGGTGGGAGGAGGTGGTTGAAACCTCTCCTCACTCATTAAGTGTAAAGTATGGAGGATCTGGCAAGCAGTCTGCCCGAGACAGTCCTGTGTGCCGATTCTTTCCAAAGAAGCCATGTCGAGTCCTCGACTAGCCAGAGAGGTCTGCACATGCTAACTCGGCACTTAATGGCTCAGCTACCCCCCTTGCAAGAGCCATGCGCAGTTAAGGTGGCGTCTAACAAAGGATATTCGTTCGAGTTTGACTGAAGGGATGCCACGCCTTGGAGGTCCGAGCACGCCTTTGTTAGGCGAATTTTTCTGAGTATATGTACTCAGTTTTTGTATTTTGGTTAATCATCGATGGTTGAGCGAGGCTCCCGATTGTAAAAACTTTAACGAAGCACTGGTTATTCTGGTTATGTATTAACATCTGAGACTTCTTGCCTTATGAATGTCAGCTTATTTCCATGTCTTTGTTTAAACTGTATTAGAACAGCTCGGAATTGGAGGATCCAGTCGAGTTGTATCTATTATAAGATGATGTAGGTTGGATCACTGTAACAGTTGCGTTGTCTCTAATCGGTCTTGTGATTTTCTCAACGTTGAATGACTTGGAATTGGAGGATCCAGTCAAGTCACCTCTTCAGTTCCCCGAAACTCTGAACCAAGAGAATCTTGCATTTAGATTTTTTCTTTTGCAAACTGCTGAAAGGCCTGTTGCCCGAGGTAGTTTTGCTCACTCCTCTCACCAAGTCTTCCACCTGCTCATTTTACAATCAACCCACTGACTGAAGTTAGATCAAGACCTCCTTTGTTCTTTACATACCAGACCTGGTCCCTGAGCTAGAGTGATTTCGTCCTGGGTCTCTAACCATTTGATCATCCATTAAACTTATCGTGACATAAAACTGATGGGCGTCAGGCTCTTCTCCTATCGCAATCTAGGAGTGACTTCTGACGCTAACAAGTGTTATCACCACTACATTTTTGTGTGAAATCGAGATTTCAAAACTTAGCGAAGTGATAAATTGGTTGGAAGTCTAATAAATAAAGGGAGGGGCTAAATCTAGCAGGAGGAAGCTAAATCTGGCGGGAGCACGGAGTTGATGGGACCTGATACATCGCAGATCACGAGCACTTTAGATTGACATTCAAGGATCATTTTGGGGGAAGGAGTTGTGCGAAGGATAATTCCAAAAGTGTGATGAAAACTAAACCACGGTTTTGGGTTGGGACCACGTGGTGCCACTGGGGGAATTTTGGGGCAAGAAGCGGGTTGCCCCAAACCACTTCATCATGCTCCCAAAATTGGAAAAGTATATAAAGAGCACTTGTTATTTATTTTATTGTTTTTCAAAATATTGGAACGTTTAAAAGTTGGTGCGATCACCCTCATTCGACTGTAGCTCAATGGTTCAACAAATTCACTCTATTTCTACTCATTTACGAGTATTTTTCATCGTCGCCACGGACCCTATCATAACGTTAGTGACAGAGAAAGACCCTGTGTCAAGTGAAGAAGCCTTAATTTAGATTAAGACAAAGTATCTGAGATCAAGATAAAGTATGAAAACATCAGTGCTCCAAACAAAGTCAAATTCCACAGGAATACCAGTGATATGTTGTATTCTGATCACTTGGTTCTACGCTTGAAGAATTCGAAGTTGTAATCCTATGCAATAAAATTGGAAGGGAAGTTGAGGCAATAAAAGGCATCCAGCAAAGCTTGGCAGACTCAGGTCAAGAGACTAGAATCTAAAGGCCCTCAAGGGGTGAAATCCTCATTGGATGAAAAAGACAAGCTAATTCAAATCTTGAAGAAGAAATCAAAAATTTCTGCCACAGAGCATCCACAAATAGTAGAATTGGTTGCTCTATAAAAGGAAAAGGAATCATTTCGACAAGAGGCATTGAACTACAAGGCTAGGGTATTACAACTAGAACAAGAAAAGGTGAATTGGTCACAAAGACAGACAGAACTGTTGAACAAATTTGTAGTTGTACCTCTTGTTGCAGAAGTTGGGCCAAACACTGAGGGACTTTTCCAGGCTATGTCACACGTTAGCCTAAAGGTAGGGGAAATTAAGGGGTTAAAAATAGACATAGAGAAGTTGAAGCAGGAAATGAAAGCAAAGGATGAAAGAATGGCTCAATTTCAAAAGGAGAATCAAGCCTTGTAGGAGAGGATAGACAAGCTGAAAATAAGATTAAGAGGCAAAGGATTGTTGTAGGTATCCAAACACATCATATGGGATTCTATAGTTGTCGAAGCTTCCAAGTTCAAAGAGTATTTAAAATTCATCAATGATAATTTAGACAGCATGGCCATCGCAGCCAGAAGCAGGTGCACTGTTGTGAATGAGACCTTTGCAAAGAAACCATCAGAGTGGGCCCAAAATGCCATAAACATGCTCAACTCCATCCCTACAGCAAAACTTTAGACCATTGGGTTCAAAGATAGAACTACATTGATCATCTGGGCCAGGAGGTTTATTGTTAAACATAACCTGTTGAAATCAGTCCAAACCAAGGCAACACAGATGGAGCAAAGTGTGCAAGAATTCAAGGATCTGTTTGAATAATTGTTTATTAAAGGCCTCCCACCATTTTGGTATGGCAAAGGAAAATTATATGATCAGGAAGAATACAATGCTCGCCTCACTCAATGCAGAATGGATCACTCCAAGTTTGAAAACCTGGAGGAAAACTTGAAAGGAGCAACCCTGGTTGAACATTTGATTACAGATTTTGAGATTTTGAATCAGTTCAAAACAGTGAAGATTGGACTACCAAACATGGCATATGCCTCCTACATTGACCTGGAGATCCTAATCAAAGAAATGATGGATTATGATATCCCTTCTGACTTGCAATGGAAGGAGATAGTACGGTTGCATAAAACAAACTGCAATTTTCCAGGTCCCAGTAAATGATGTCAAGGTGTCACTGAAGATGGCAGATTAGACAGAAGACCAAAACAGAACAAGTGACAAAGGAAGGAGTTGAAGCGTCAAAGGAATCGATAGTTGGATCATAAAATGTTTTTCTTGTTAATCATTGTAATCGATTCCCATACCGAAACTGTCATTTGTAATTATTGTAATAAGTTTTAGAAGTTGAAACGTTTCATTTCAATTACTGTAATCAGTTGCACACTAAAGGACCTCGAATTGTATAAGTATTAGAGGTTCCAAATGTATTAATGTTGGAAGAAGTGCAAGGGCAAAATTTTAGTTATTCGGAACTCAATTGTAATTTTTTGAATCTGAATTGAATACATATTCAGAAGTCTTTGAAGTTTCCATGGAAAGATTCTAAGGGTGGTGATCTGAGTTTTGTCTCCTCTCCTTGTATGTATTTCCTGTATTTCTGATTTAATTTTCATTGTCTTCTATTTAAATTGGATACTCAAAGGCCCAGAATTCATCTTGTGATGCTCTCGGCTGAAGAAATTTAAATTGTGTTAAGTTATTCCTAACTAATTCATAATTCATTTATTTAATGCTCTGATGCAGTTATATGTTTTCTTTTTCTTCCTACACACTGCAAATTTACAAATTATAACTCGAAATTATCGCCTCATTTAGCCTTTATCCTCTGGATATTTCTACAGACATATCAGTGTTTCCATTCACTTTCATAAGTTTGACTCCATAGCCCTAAGCTTCCCTCCCCTTCCTTGCCAGCAAATTTATAAATAAAAACCCAAAACAACAAAACCTAGCCATTGATTGTCAAAGAAACACCAAGTGACACGAGAGATCCCTCTCTGAGCTGATCAGGCTAGTACCCAGCTCTAAATTTGGTTTGTAGGTTACCTCTGTCATTTGTTTTATTAGTCGAGCAAATTTACAGAGTGTTAACATTATGGCATTGTTGAAGGGGATCGAAAGTGAAATCTTCCCTGGGAAAAGAAGAACTTAAAGCTTCAGATTTGATTCATGATGGTGACAGTGAATCAAACACCTTATTGGTTGAGACGAAATTTACCCTAGAAACTCCATTACAAAGACACCAATAGCACAAAGTAATTTTATCTAGAAATATTGGCTCCCAAGAGAATTCACATCAGGAGAAACCTAGACCCAGAAGCAGTGATCCATGTGTCTGATCCTAAGAAGATTGTACACAAAAGAAAATAAAAGCCAATAAGATCCATTTTGTGTTTAGACAAATATCTATCCTTGCCCAAAGATGGAGTAAAAAGCATTGAAGACCTTGATTTTGATGTGAAATTTGAGCAAACTTTGTTTAGAACTAAATCTAAGTCTTAATTGAACGAGATCATTTTTTATAAGAAGAGGTTCCAAGATTTAATTTTAGCTACCTCTACCAAACCTCTTGTGATTCATACTCAGAACCAACAACCACTTCAAGTCCTTACAGCAACCATGCCAGCTAGGTTTTCCCCTCTTGTTCTACCTGCTTAGTTACATGATTTGCCTCGGGAGTATGATCTAAGGATTAAGTTGTATGATGTTGAAGGCAATGTGTCAACCCAAAAACATCTATACTGGTTCAATGATTTTATAGACTTGGAAGAAGTAGATATTGAAGATGCAAAAATGAGGTTGTTTGCACAAAGTCTTGTAGGAGAAGTCAGAAAGTGGTTCAGAGCTCTCCCAGCAGCAAGTATCCTAAATTTTGAATCCCTTAAAACCAGTTTTCTTGCAAAATGGGGTGACAAGAAAAACCCCCTTCAATTGTTAGCCCAGTATAACAACATGAGAAGGTTACCTGACGAACCAGTGCAGGAATTTTCATCCAGATTTATAAAGGTTTGTAATTCAATTCCTATTGAAGTAAAAAACCCTCCTATAGTTGCTCAACTTAGATATGTTGATTCCTTTGAAAGTGATTTTTCTTTGTTGTTAAGGGAAAGAAGATCTACTTCATTAGATGATATGATGATTGATGCAATAGAAGTTGAAGTAAATCTAATGGCTTCAGGAAAGATCAAATCTAACTCTGAAAAGGACATGAACAAGGTTCAAGATAAGGCACAGCCCTCAACCTCACAGTCATCATAAGAGTGGTTTGAAATGATTATTAAAACCATGGAGAAACTGATGGAAAGGATGTCTTTAGATAGTAAGCCTAACACCAGAGAACAGGTTGATGTTCCACCCAGGAATCCGAGGAGACTAGCAGTTCCACAAATCAGACAAAGAGAGCAGAGGAACCAGGGTGATCAACAAATAAGACCTCCTTTTCAAAATAATTATGTAAATGAGAATTTTGATGAAAATTTTGAAGACAATATGCATTGTTGTGATGCTAATGAAACAGAGGTGTTTTTGACTAAAGAAGAACATGACCATTTCATGGATGGGAATGAAATCTTCATGCAGGAGGATGATGAAAGGTTGTCAATAGAAAAATAAGATTACCAAACAGGAATGCAGAATGCCATCATGCAATTCCATAAACAGTATAATCTTCGAAACAAAAAGGTGCCTGCAAATCCTCCAACGGGAAATCCTACCAAAGAAGCTCAGAATAACATGCCTTCTTCAAGTAAGCCTAAAAAGGACTCTGTTGCAAAATATGTTGTGGAGAAAATAAAGGAGAAGGAAGAGCCTCAGAAGAAAGTACCTAAAACAAGAAAGGAGACAGTCACCAAAGATGTAGAGAAAACCTCATCTTCCTTTAATTTTGAAAGTGAGATGGCCAAGATTAAAATCTCCTTACCATTCAATGAGTTGATAAAGAACAATGAATATAGAAATCAGATCATCAAGATGCTTAAGATGGAAGAAACTTCTGATACTTTGAACATACAAGATGATTATCCTTCCATCTTCTTTGGCCCACGTGTAGAGGAGAGTAGTGATGTTGATGAGGTCCCCCCTTTCTATGTCAGTCTGAGGATCCATGATATGAATCTACACAATGCTATGTTGGATTCAGACGCATCCCACAACCCGATGCCCAAGTTGGTCATGGACCAATTGGGCATGGACATTACAAGGCCTTACAAAGATATTTTATCCTTTGATTCAAGGAAGGTGAAGTGCCTGGGCTTAATCAAAGATCTGGTGGTATATTTGTCTCAAATTATAGCAAAGAATTGTTGAACACACCGTGCTACTGAGAGGGGGGGGGTGAATCAGTAGCATACACAATTAATCCTTTTTAACTTTATCAACCTTATATCACCAATATGCAAATATCCATTCATTGACAATCATGTACTCTATATTCAGTTAGATTTAGATATTAAGATGTACTGAGAGAAGTTATGTGGATTAAAAGATGTTGATTATGAGCTTTAAGTATTTCTACTCTTTTTAACTTTTCTTGTTAATTACTGGAGGGTAGTCAACATGTTGCAGATAAATTAACCACAGATATTCAACATCAATCATGCACATA
>ML779526.1:1123756-1142116 GCA_009831015.1 Picea engelmannii
CAATCTCCCCTAGCACCACCCTGCCACCCTAGTTTCTCTGGCTGCAACCAGATGGAAGCTACAACTTCCTGTGTTCAGGCACCTACTTGAACTTCTGAGAACAACAGTCCTCCCGAGCACCACCCTACCGCCCTAATTGCTCATATAAAATATTTCTCAAATCCATTTGCTTATTCTGATATAGCTTGCTTACCATTTCTGTTCTGCCTTAATCATCTCTGATCTTCTTAACTGCTCAGCCACAAATTCTGTTTTACTGCCTTTGATCTGTTGCTCTGATTCACCTTCTTCTGATGCGCCTTCTCATCTTTTCTCTGCTTCGTCGGTTCTCCTCTGCCACTGTTGCACTTGCAGAGCTCTATCCCTCTCAGTTCAACCGCGCTCAATTCAGTCTCTCTCATTTTCTTTCATATCTGCCTCCCCGACGGTTCACTTCACCTTCCCTCTGTCGAAACAAGAACACCTGTCCTGGCAACTGAAATGCTAACCGATTTCTCATCATTAGTCCATTTCTCTTAACGGATTCATAACTGAAGCATTAAACTTTGAGGAAGAACAGCAACCCTCCGATAAATACTTGATCCAGCGGTTCAGATCCCATCGGGATTTTACTCATCGCGATTTCGGCATTCTCAGTGTCGATATGCACATGTACTTGGAACCCCCAATTCTTCGATCCCCGATGTGCTCCTTTCCCAAGCTTTAGCCCCTTCTGGCTACACAATGGTCCATGTGACCTGCGATCACGTGACCACCACCATACCTCTCGAAAATGTGCGCTAGCCCTCCTAGCTAGAACATGGTCCATATGACCTGTCTCCGTGTGACCTTGGTCTTATCACTCCATCGGAGTTTCGGCACTTACGATGACATAATGTTTATGTCCGTGGGATTCGCGATTTCCCGATTCGCGATGTGCTTCAGCCCTCCTGGCTGACCCTGGTTCACGTGACCGTTACCTGTGACCGCATCCTTAACTCTGACAGCAAGCCTCCACTAATCGAGGTTTCGTGGATCTCGATTCTGAACTGCACAAAACCTTTGTGCCCGGGATCTCCGATATCCCGATTTTCGATTAGTCGATGAACAACCTCCTGTCGGGCCTTTCGCCGATGGCACCAATCTCCTGCCACGTGTCCTCTCAGATGGACGGTCCCGATTGTGTCGAGATTTCGGGACTTCCGATGTCCTATTTCTTCTGACCTTGGGAACTCTGATTTCCCGATTGGCGATATGTCGACTCGCTCCTGATTTTCGACACCTGTCCCTCAGATGGACGGTCCCGATCATCGATGCCTCTGCTGACGTCACATGTGGTTTGATACGTGTTAGATCTTGCCACGTGTCACTCTGATTTGTGACTTACATGAGCCTAAAGTGTTGAATCTTCCTGACACCTGTCATTCCCTGGTTGTGCCACATGTCCCTTGCCGACGTGGTCTGTTGTCGTGAGTTGGATCAACGGTTCAGATGCAATCTTGGCTCAATGGCTGCGATTTCATCGCGAAATCACATATCTCGATTTCGGGGTTTTCGTTGTCATTGTTCACGAGACTCGTGAAACTCCGATTCTTGATTCTCCGATGAAGCCTCCTGTCTACACATGGATGGTCCCGATCGCTGCTTGATTTAACGGCTGTGATCAAATCGCGAAATCGCATATCGCGATTTCGGAGTTTTCATTGTCGAATGAATTGGACATTCCAAAGTCTCGATCCCCGATTCTCCGATGGCTTATCCCCCTCACAACTTCTGCAGATCTGATGGTTGTCGGGTGTCTGCTTCCAATCTGACAGCTCAGATCACTTCTTCTGCACGCCAACTCCTGCGCTTAACATCTGCACAGCTTCTCCCGATCCAACAGCTGGCGGGATTTCCGAGTGAGATCCAACGGCTCTCGGTCTCTTTCCTGTGCTTCTTGCACGTATAAGAATGCTATTCCTCCTGAGCTTATTCTCCTCGAATCCTTAAAGGATTCTGATGTCTGACGCGTGTCCCTACGGAGATCACTGCTCAGTAGGACTTAACCCTTGCACGACTCTTACAGATCCGACGGCTGTCGGGTTTTCTTCTCAGATCCTACGGCTTGGATTCTCTCTCCAATATCCCGATGACTTGTCCGGGATTTCTCCTCTGCATAGTAGAACTTAACCCCTGCGCTTAACCTCTGCGCAGTTTCTGCAGATCTGACGGCTGTCGACCTTTCTAGAAATTTGAATGGGATCCAACAGGTCTTTTGCTCGATTGACCTCAACCTCGAACTCTATTTTGACTAGATCTTACCTTTGTCATTCTTCGTCGATTGACCTCCTTAGACTACGACTTATTTCTTTCGCTCGACCTCGACCATCTTCCTATCAGGTCGACTACCCTTCATCACTCCGCTTGGATATTGCTCTGTCATCATCTAGCTTCTTCTGCCATAGACTAAGGTCGACTACCCTTCATCACTCCGCTTAGATATTGCTCTGTCATCATCTAGCTTCTTCTGCCATAGACGATTGCCATCAATGACAACCTTGACATTATGCATCCTCTCTGCTATTGCCATATTTCCAACAAGAATATGGTCATGGATGTAGTGGTTGTTGATATCCCTCCCAAGTTTGGCATGATGTTATCTAGGTCATGCACTGCAAATTTCAAAGGGACTCTGCAAATGGATACGTCATACGCCACTATCCCTATATTTGGTCAAGATAGGAAATTGTACAAGGAATTTTTTCTAAAATACATGGTCAGTAACAAAGCCCAACCAAACAACCATCCCATTTATTCTGTGGAAACTGAGATTGGATCCTCTATTTTCTTTAATGATGTGAGTTTTGAAGAAAAGGAACCAGACACCCATATGACTCCCAAAGACAAATTTGATCAACAAATTGAGAAAATTTCAAAACAACAGGACAATGCAGATAATGAGATGTGGAACATGAGCTTCGATGGAGCTGTCAACAGAGAAGGAGCATGATCTTGTGTGTGGATTAACCCCCCCAGATTGGCCACAAAATTGTGTTCTTATGAACTTGCTTTTGATTGCACAAACAATATGGTTGAATATGAGGCATTGGTGTTGGGATTGAAGACTTTGAAAGAAATGGGTGATAGGAGGATATTTTTTCATGGAGATTCTGAGTTGATCATAAATCATGTGAACGTAATATATCAAGCAAATCACCCTATATTAAGACCATATAGGAATATAGTGCTTGACCTTCTTGAAGAAATTTTAGAATATAGTCTCTCAACGATTCCAAGGGGTCAGAATCAGATAGTTGATGCTCTAGCTACTTCAGCCTCAGTTTTAAAAATTCCAATCTTTCCTAAGAGGGGATATGAGATTGAGTTCAAGCACAGACCAACAATGCCTGATAATATTAAGTAATGGCAGGTTTTTGAAGATGATGAACAAATAGAATTTTTTCTCAAAATGGAGGATGGATTTGAAAATTTGAATATTGATGAAGAATATTATGGTGAAGAAGAAGATGCAGTTGTGTTCACAAATGATGGATATTTCAAGAATCTGATTGTTTTCAAAGACATAATGCAGCTAAAAAATAACATCATCCCCAAAGGCCTGGTCCCATTGGAGAAATTCTTTGACAATAATGATGTGGCCAGGAGCCCTAAAATTACTGTAAATGATGGAGATGTTGAAGATTGCAACATTGGGACTCAGGAAGATCCCAAGATCATTAAGTTGTCCAAGACACTTAGCCTAGAGGTCAAGCAAAGGTACATCAATTTAATGAAATAATTTCCAGATGTTTTTTCCTGGAGTTATGAAGATCTGAAAGTTTATGATACCAAGGTGATTCAACATGTGATTCCAATCAAAGAATATCATAAACCTTTTAAACAGAAATTAAGAAGAATCAATCATTTTTTGTTGCCCTTGATTGAGAAAGAGATAAAGAAGTTATTTGAAGCCAATATCAGAGTGTCTCTGAGGTTTTCTAAGTGGGTGAAAAATCTGGTGCATGTTAGAAAGAAGAGTGGAGAGATCAAATTATGTGTAGACTTCATAAATCTGAACAGGGTGTCTCTCAAGGAAAACTACTCACTGCCTAAGATGGATCACATTCTACAGAAAGTGGTGGGTTCTCAAAAAATGTCAATGTTGGATGGTTTCTCTGGGTACAATCAAATCATGGTACACCCTGATGATTAGGAAAAGACGACATTTACAACACCATGGGGCACTTTCATGTATGCCAAGATGCCTTTTCGGATCATGAATGCAGGAGAAACATTTCAAAGGGATATGGATATAGATTTTGTTGATGAGAAAGACAAATTTATTTTTATTTACTTAGATGATATCATTGTGTATTCAGTTTCTGATGAAGAGTATCTTAAGCTTCTAAGAAGTGCCTTTCAAAAGTGTAGGAAGTTTCGCATTTCATTGAACCCCAAGAAGTTTGATTTCGGCATGGAATAGGGGAAGTTGCTTGGTCACATTATTTAAAAGGAGGGAATAAAGATAGATCCCAGCAAAGTTGAGGGAATCTTAAAAATTTGCACACCCAGAAGCAAAAAAGAAGTGCAATCTTTCATGGGGAAAGTAAACTTTTTGAGAAGATCCATCCCTAACCTAGCTAAAATTATAAAACATATCACTAACATGCTCAAGAAAGGAAGTGAGATAAAGTGGACCCTTGAAGCTATAAAATCCTTTGAATACATTAAAGTGGCATTGACCAAGGCCCCAGTACTGGCCAGTCCTAATTTTGAAAAAGACTTTATATTGTTTTCTTTTGCCTCAAAGCACACCGTTGTTGGTGTTCTATTACAGAAGGATGAGTAGAATTTTGAGATGCCTATAGCATACTCTAGCAGGACATTGAGGGATTCCCCATTGAAGTATGAAATCATGGAAAAGAAGTCATATGCACTGGTCAAGGCCTTAAAGGAGTTTAGAGTTTACATCTTGCATTCTCATACCATTGCCTATGTGCCCAGCAATTCTGTGAAAGACATTTTAACTTAGCCTGATCTTGAGGGGAAAAGGGGAAAGTGGATAGTTGTGTTGTTGGAATATGACCTTGAGATCAAACTTACAAAGTTGATCAAAGGGAAAGGCCTTTCTAAGATGATGGCACGGACAAATTGTGAGATCTTGGGAATTAAATTCATTGTTGACTTGTCAGAAGACTCAGAAGAAGAAAAGGTTCGTCAAGTATCTCAAATATTCCTTGACTCCCCAATATGGTATGTTGATATTATTTATGTATTGAGAAATTTGCGGGCTCCTCCTGAAATGAGTAAAACCAAGGCCAGGTTCTTAAAGTTGAAAACAACAAATTTTTGTATTGTAAATCAATATTTGTATTGGAAGGATCCGGGAGGAATCTTGTTGAGTTGTTTGCTGGAGGGAGAAGCAAAAAAGACCATCAGAGAGTTTCATAAAGGTGATTGTTGAGGGCACCACTATTGGAAAACAACTGTGCACAAGATATTGAGGGCTAGGTTCTATTGGCCTAGCATTTTTTCTGATGTCTACAAAGAAGTTTCAAGCTAACATGAATTCCAAATTTTTGATGGGAAGAGAAAATTGCAACCTTTGCTCTTGAAACCCATCTCTGTTGAAGCACCTTTTAGACAATGGAGCCTTGATTTCATAGGAGAAATTCATCCATAGTCCTCAGCTTAGCACAAGTGGATACTGACATCCACAGATTACTTCACCAAGTGGATTGTGGTAGCTCCCACCAAGAAAGCCATAGATATTGTTATCATTCAGTTTTTGGAGAACAATATCTTGTCTAGGTTTGGGTGTCCAATCAAAATCATTACAGAGAATGCAGCAGCATTTAAGTCCAAGAAGATGGAAAAATTTTGCAGTGATTACAATATAACTCTTGGCCATTCCACATCTTATTACCCTCAAGGTAATGGATTGGTTGAGTCATCCAATAAGAGATTAGCCAGAATTATCAAGAAGTTACTGCAAGATAACAAAAAGGCTTGGCATAAAAATCTCATACACGCCCTATGCTCTGATAGGATCACTACAAAAAGATATATTGCCACTTCACCCTTCCAGATTGTGTATGGCATAGAGGCAATTTTTCCTACTGCATTAGGATTTCTAGTGATGAGGTTGCTACAAGAGCAGGATGCTGAAACAGATGCCACTTGAAGGAGAATAGATGAACGGATAAATGTACAAACAATAAGAGAAAAACCCTTCAACAACTCTCTGTTGCACCAAGATAGGATTAAAAAGGATTTTGACAGGCATACCAAGGAGGATGATTTCAAAGTGGTGGATTTGGTGTTGAGATGGGATCTCAGAAATGAAGACAGAGGAAAGCATGGGAAATTTGACCATCTATGGCTGGGACCTTTCAAGATTGTGGCGTACCATGGAAATAATGTCTATATTATACAAGAACGTAATGAATATATCATTGGAGGAGGACTTGTGAATGGCAGGTTTCTCAAACATTATATTGTTTAAAGTAACTATCACCCTTTCCATTCATTGTATATAACCATTTTTGTTTTTCAGTTGAAGTAGTTGGAATCAAATCAACAGAAATTGAAGCCTGAAATGAAGGCCCTAAGTTATGCTGAGTATAATTTAAGTTTTGTGAATAATATGTTGATAAATTCAGTTGAAGTATTAAAATAAATCAAAATGGGTAGGCACTCTATCTACCATTCTTTGATACCTCGTTGGGAGGATAGCATCCCCATTTGGAGCCCATGTTATCACAATTAAATTTTTTGTGTGAAATCGAGATTTCAAGACTTAGTGAAGTGCTAAATTAGTTGGAAGTCTAATAAATAAAGGGAGGGAACAAATATAGCAGGAGCAGGCTAAATCGGGTGGGAGCGCGGAGTTGATGGGACCCAATACGTCGCAGATCGTGAGCACTCCAGATCGACGGTCAGGGATCATTTCAAGGGGAGGAGTTGTGTGGAGGATAATTCTTGAAAGACGGTCAAAAACTAAACCACAGTTTTGGGTCGGGACCACGTGGCGCCATTGGGTGCATTTCGGGGTGAGAAGCGGGTTGCCCCAAACCACTTCCTCGCACCCCCGAAATTGGAAAATTATATAAAGAGCACTTGGTATTTATTTTGTTGTTTTTCAAAATAATGGAACATTTGAAATTTGGCGCGACCACCCTCATTCGACTATAGCACAACGGTTCACCAAATTCACACCATTTTCTCTCATTTCCAGATATTTTTCATCGTCGCCATGAACCCTATAATAACGTTAGTGACAGAGCAAGACCCTGTGTCAAACAAAGAAGCCATAATTCAGATGAAGACAAAGTATCTGAGATTAAGATAAAGTATGACAACACCAGTGCTCCAGACAAAGTCAAATTCCACGGGAATACCAGTGATATGTTGTATTCTGATTACTTGGGTCTAAGCTTGAAGAATTTGAAGTTGTCATCCTATGCAATAAAATTGGAAGGTAAGTTGAGGTAAGAAAAGGCATCCAGCAGAGCTTGGCAAACTCGAGTCAAGAGGCTAGAATTTGAAGGCCCTCAAGGGGTGAAATCCTCATTGGATGAAAAAGAAAAGCTAATTCAAATCTTGAAGAAGAAACTGAAAATTTCTACCACAGTGCATCCATAAAAAACAGAATTAGTTGCTCTATAACAAGAAAAGGAAGCATTTTGACAAGTAGCATTTAACTACAAGGCTAGGGTATTATAGCTAGAACAAGAAAAGGTGTATTGGTCACAAGAATAGACAGAACTGTTGAGCAAAGATGCAGTTGTACCTCCTGTTGTAGAAGTTGGGCCAAGCACCAAGGGACTTGTCCAGGCTATGTCACAAGTTAGCCTGAAGGTAGGGGAAATTAAGGGGTTAAAAGGAGACATAGAGAAGTTGAAGAAGGAAATGAAAGCAAAGGATGCAAGAATGGCTCAATTTCAAAAGGAGAATCAAGCCTTGCAGGAGAGGATAGACAAGTTGAAAATAAGATTAAGAGGCAAAGGAATGTTGCATGGAGCCAAACACATCATCTGGGATTCTATAGTTGCTAAAGTTGCCAAGTTCAAAGTGTATTTAAAGACAGCATGGCCATCACAACCAGAAGAAGGTGCACTATTGTGAATGAGACCTTAGCAAAGAAACCATCAGAGTGGGCCCAAAATTCCATAAACATGCTCAACTCCATCTCTACTACAGAACTTCAGACCATTGGGGTCAAAGATAGAACTACATTGATAATCTGGTCCAGGAGAGTTATTGCTAAACATAACCTGCTGAAATCAGTCCAAACCAAGGCAACACAGATGGAGTAAAGTGTGCAAGAATTCAAGGATCTGTTTGAAGAATTGTTTATTAAAGGCCTCCCACTATTTTGGGATGGCAAAGGAAAATTATATGATCAGGAAGAATACAACGCTCACCTCATTCAATGCAAAATGGATCACTCCAAGTTTGAAAACCTGGAGGAAAACTTGAAAGGAGCAACCCTGGTTGAACATTTGATTATAGATTTTGAGATTTTGAATCAGTTCAAAACAGTGAATATTGGACTACCAATCATGGCATATGCCTCCTACATTGACCTGAAGATCCTAATCAAAGAAATGATGGATTATGATATCCCTTCTGACTTGCAATGGAAGGAGATAGTACGGTTAGGTAAAACAAAGTGCAGTTTTCTAGGGTATAGTAAATGATGTATAGGTGTCACTGAAGATGGAAGATCAGATAGAAGACCAGAATGGAATAAGTGGAAAAGGAAGGAGTTGAAGCGTCAGAGGAATCGACAACTGGATCATAAAACGTTTTCCTTGTTAATCATCGTAATCGGTTCCCATACCAAAACTGTCATTTGTAATTATTGTAATAATTTTTAGAAGTTGAAATGTTTGATTTCAGTTATTGTAATCAGTTGCACACCGAAGGAATGCGAAATGTATAAGTATTAGAGGTTCCAAATGTATTAATGTTGGTAGAAGTGGAAGGGAACAATTTTATTTGTTCGGGACTCAATTGTAATTTTATGAAGCTGAATTGAATACATATGCAGAAGTCTTTGAAGTTTCCATGAAAAGATTCTAATGGTGGTGATATGAGTTTTGTCTCCTCTCTTTGTATGTATTTCCTGTATTTATGATTTCATTTTCATTGTCTTATGTTTAAATTGGATAGTCAAAGGCCCAGAATTCATCTTGTGATGCTCTCAGCTGAAGCAATTTAAATTGTGTTAAGTTTTTCCTAACTAATTCAGAATTCATTTATTTAATACTCTGATGCAGTTATATGTTTTATTTTTCTTCCTACACTCTGCAAATTTACAAATTATAACTTAGAATTATTGCCTCATTTAGCCTTTAACCTCTGGAGATTTCTACAAACATGCAGTTTTTCCATTCACTTTCATAATTTTGACTCCATAGCCCTAAGTGTCCCTCTCATTCCTTGCCAACAAATTTATAAAAAAAAACAAAAAAAAACAAAACCTAGCCATTGATTGTCAAAGAAACACCAAGTGAAATGAGAGAGCCCTCTCTGAGATGAGCAGGCTAGTTTCCAGCTCTAAAGTTGGTTTGTAGGTTACCTTTGTTGTTTGTTTTATCAGTCGAACAAATTTACAGAGTGCCAACAGTAAGAAAGATGAATTTCAATCTCATATGATTGAAATAGAAGGTAATATAAATGATCAACCCATAATTATTTTAATTGATTCAGGAGCTATCCATAATTACATAGATCCTAATATTGTTGAGAGATTTAATTTTCAAAGAATCAAGAATGGGAAATATTTTCTAGTTTAGTTAGCTAGATGAGTTAAAAGAAGAATCAATGAGTTGGTTAAGGATTATCCAATGGACATGAATGGATTAAGCACAAAGGTAGATGTGAACATCATACCTTTTGGATCATATGATTTCCTAATTGGTATGGATTGGTTGGATAAGCATCATGTGTCAACTAAGGATAAAGTGCCAAGTATTGAAAATCATCTAGTCTTGAAAGAATTTGAGGATGTATTTGGAGAGATACCGGGGTTTCCACCAAAAATAAATATAGATTTCTCCATCAATTTGATGCCTAGAGTTGCCCCAGTTTTATAGACTCCTTATAGGATGAGTACACTAGAGATGAAGGAATTACAAATGCAGCTTGAAGAGATTTTGAATAAGATGTGTATATGCCCAAGTGTGTCACCTTGGGGTTCCCCAGGGTTATTTGTGAAGAAGAAGGATGGAACTTTAAGACTGTGCATTGATTTCAGGTAGTTGAACATGGTGACTGTGAAGAGAAAGTATCATTTTCCAAGGATAGATAATATTTTTTATGCGAAGATATTTTACAAGATTGACCTCAGGTCAAGCTACCATCAAGTGAGGATAAGTATGGCCATTATGAGTTCACAATGGTGTCATTTGGGTAGTCAAATGCACTAGCTATCTGCATTTGTTTGATGACTGGAATTTTTAAGAATTACTTGGATAAGTTTTTCATTGTCTTCTTAGATGGAATACTTATCTACTCTAAGTTTGAAGAAGAGACTGAGTAGTACTTGAAGAGGGTGCTACAAGTATTGAGGGAGCATCATTTGTATGCCAAATTGAGCAAGAGTTAATTTTATCATAGGCATATTCATTATTTGGGCCATATCATTTCAGATGAAGGGATAGCAATGGACCTTAAGAAGATAAAATCCATTAAAGGATGGCCAACACCAAAGAATGTCTCAAAGGTGATAACATTCATGGGACTTGCAGGTTATTACAGAAGATTCAAAGAAGGTTTTTCACGAATTGCACATCCAAGCACTTCTTTTCAAAAGAAGGGTGTGAAGTTCGAGTGGACTTTTGAATGTGAACAAAGATTTCAACATTTGAAAAATGTATTGACAAGTGAACCAATATTGAAGATTGTTGATCCAAATGAAGATCTCATTGTGTGCAATGATGCTTGCAAGGAAGGGGATGGAGGATTCCTTACCCAAAATGGGCATGTGATATGCTATGAGTCAAGAAAGTTGAAAGAACATGAGAGACATTATGCCACTCATGATTTAGAATTAGCAACCATAGTTCATTCCTTGAATATTTGGAGGCATTGTCTTATGGGAAATAGATTTGAGCTAAGGACATACCTTAGTGGTCTGAAATATTTGTTTGGACAACCAACTTTGAACGCCAGACAAATTAGATGGTTGGAATTCCTCAGTGAGTATGACTTTGATATAAATTATATCAAAGGCAAGGAGAACAAGGTGGTTGATGCACTCAGCAGAAGGGTGCATGAGATGCATGTAACAACCATTAGCATGTACAAATATGATTTGAAAGATAGAATTTCAGAAGCTACAAAATCATATCAGCAATATGTGCAAACAAAAGAAATATTACAGCAAGGTAATTTTCAACAAAAAATTAAGGATTATGAGCTGAAAGAGAATGAAATCCTCATGTATAGGGGCAGAGTATGTGTTCTCAAATATCAAGAGCTGAAAAATATAGTGTTGAGAGAAATGCATAATGTGCCTTATGTTGGGCACCCAGGTTACTAGAAAACAATTTCAGTGGTCAAGAACCAATATTTTTGTCCAAGCATGGAAAAAGAGGTGGTTGATTATATAGCCAAATGTCTATAATGTTAGAAGTCCAAGGCTGAGCATCGACATCTAGCTATTTTTCTACAACCATTGCTCATTCCTGAGTGGAAATGGGAAGTGGTGACAATTGATTTTATCACCAAACTACCCAGAACAGTGAAGTAGCATGATTCCATCATGGTGCTGGTGGATAAGCTAACTAAAGCTTCTCATTTTGTTCTAGTGAAATTAAATCACAAGGCATCGAACATTGTAGAGATTTACATGAGCGAAATTGCCAAGATACATACTATGCCTAGGGCAATTATTTCTAATAGAGATCCCAAATTTACACCAAATTTTTGGAAGGGATTCTTTAAAGGATTTGGGCCAAATATGAATTTTAGCGCAATATATCACCTAGAATTAGATGGAAAAATAGAGAGGTTCGATCAGGTGATTGAAGATATGCTGAGAATTATGTCATGGACAAGCCATCAAAATGGGAAGACTATCTACATTTAGCGGAGTTTTCTTATAATAATGGGTATCATGCATCTTTAAAGATGAGTCCATTTGAAGCATTATATGGTAGAAGGTGCAACACATCGGTGAGTTGGGACAACCTAGCGGACAGAGCAATAGTTGAGCCAAAGTTGCTAAGAGAAATGGAATACCAGATGGTGAAAATAAAGTAGAATTTAAATGTTTCTCACGATAGGCAGAAAATTTATGTAGACAAAGGTAGAATGCACAGAGAATTTAAAGTGGGTGAGCATGTCTTCTTGAAATTTAAAGCTAAGAAGAGTTCACTTAAATTGGGGGAGCTTCCAAAAACTAGCAACAAGATATTATGGACCATTTAAGATCCTATAAAAGATTGGTCATGTTGCATACATGCTTTCACTGCCTGCATCCATGTGCATACATAATGTGTTTTATGTGTCCTTGCTTAAAAAGTATGTTCATGATGCTAATCATGTAATTGATTGGAATGTGGTTCAGGTGGAGCATGAAGGCGACTTTTGAGTTCATCTGGTGTGCATATTGGACAGGAAAGCCAAGTTGCTCTGGAATCGAGCAATATAGTTGGTAAAGGTCGAGTGGACCTGTTATGGTCCTAAAGATGCAACATGGGAGCATGAGGATGCCATGTGGGAGGAGTACCCACATATTTTTGGATTTGTTTGAAGAATTTTGTTTTACATGTGTATATAATGCACCAAGAACAATGCATAAATAAGGGGGAGGGGAATGTAAAACCCCTAGGATGAACCCCAATTTTAAATGTACATATTCTCTATAGGTTGGTGATCCAGGAATGTTTTAGGCCATAGTGCCTTTGTATATATGTTTTGAAGCCAGAGTGCCTTTGTATAAAAAATTTGAGGCTAGAGTTCCTATGTGATTTAGGTCAGGGAGCCTATGAGTTGAAAGGCCAGGGAGCCTAGAAAATGTAACATGTAATCACAGTTGATTTTATTAATAAAATGCATCACTATTGTAGACAAGGTCAGACGAAAGAGTATGGAGGGCTAGGACCCCATGAGAGGGAAGGGGGGCTAGGGGCTTGGAAAAAAGGGTTGAGTTAAGGGGGCTTAATCCAAGGAATAAAATAATAGTATTCCTAAGTCCTAAGTAATGTGATATGTTTTTATCTTAAGTTCCTAAGTGAGGGGAATGAATTAACAAGGGGGGGACAAGTCAGTTCTTTGAGTGCCAAGTGTCAAAAAGGGGACATGCATATACAATGTGGGGAACTTAGTGTATTTTCCATCATTCTTTCACAATCATTCTCGCAAATCATTCACCTATTCCATCTATCATTTGTACCTTTTCTTGGATAGTGGAAGCTATGGAACTAACTATTACCCCGTAATTCCTTGGTGGTTTGGGTTGAAGAAACAAGTTTTCAGGCATGTGGACTGTTCTCTTAGGTGAGAGAATTTTTGGGAAGGGTTTTCCTTAGGTGTTGGGTAAGTGCGTGTCAAGATCTTAGATAAGCTTTCCATTCTAAGTGCTACAGATCTCTGAGACTTCCTGGTTGGTCTATTGTTGAAGCTTTGGAAGGGAAGTGGGACAATCAAAGGACCATTAAACAGAGAAGGGGTATACTTCCTGGGGTGTATAGGTTGTGGGGAAGGAGAGGTTGTGAGATGGGAATTATTGTTGGAGTTGGCACATGGGCCTCTCTTTATTGAGTTGTTGTCAGACCTTAGTTTTGCTTAGGTAGCCTTTTCCTTAGGTGGAGTCATAGGCCCAACTCGGGGGTGACCTGTTGTTGAGAGTGTATGAACAACAGATTCTATGGCTAGGAGGAACGTCTGAGGTCTATATGTAGTTGGTGATTTACAACAAAAGATAAGTGTTATTTTATGTTTGTTTACATGTTGATTATTGAACGTTTATGTTAATTGTGTTTGTTTTAATTGTAAAGTGCATCGATGTGCATCTTATTATTAGTTTTTCATAATTGTTGCATTCATAGGGTGTGATAGTTAATTAATAGTATCAAAGGAGAAATTTTTGTGTGGTGTGGCTTAGCCTGGATGGCTAGGGATGTTGCATTTCTTGAGGAATTTTAGGGTTTCTCTACACTGGAAAAATGAATCTCAATCCATAGGCATTGAACCCCTGACCCATCGAGACCGAAACCAACGCTCAACCACTCGAACTATCGTGGAACTTATTAAAATATGTGATAAACATTGTATTTAAGTTTGATTTATTGTGATATGGGGCCAAACATTTTACATACCATGCGTTAACCATAGTGTCATTCCATCTGATTTGAAAGGGGTCAAACCCATATCCATTTTGATACAAAGCCATGCAATTACCATAACTAATGGCTAGGTCCATAGAATTGGGTCAAGGGATATGATAAGTTAAATTCCATAATCCATACCCATATCACATGAAAAAGGGTACGAATATATATTTAAGTATTAGATACCATATATCCTTTAAAAAGGGGATCAACCATATTTTAATATATATGGTATTTGATATGATATAGCCATGAAAAGTGGGGACCATATTTTTGTTTGGTTATTTTATGGGATATATATGGTTATTAATCATATCTTTGATGACTATTAAAAGGTGGATTATCCATTTAAAGTGGATCCAAATCCCATTTGAATTGGATGAAATATTTTCTATACCATTAAAGTTGGATCTTAAACCAATTTAGTTATGGACCTTTTCTTATTTAAGCAAGGGATTTTTCCATTGTGGTGGTGCATTTTTGGAGAGAATTTTTATGTAAATGTAGAGATATTTCCTGCATAGAAGATTGGAGAAGTGGGTTTTAGCCAGAGCCTTGTTGGAAACAGAATTGTATGTGGGTTGGGAGAAAACTTTGGTGTAATTTCAACATTTGACATCAATAATGAAGCGCTCGCTCACATTGGAAGCAGACCCAGAGATGTAGCCCAGGAGGGGTGAACTCTGTCAACAACCTTGTGTTTGTCTCTTCTTTTATGCTATGTCATTTATTCATTTTTTAATTCTTATTCATTCATTTTTCCGCAATTTTTAATGTTTATGCATTTGCATTAAGATCTAAATACAATTAAAGTACATAAAGTAACTTGCAAGTCAATTAGTAATACCTTCATTTTTGGATCAATACAACCAGACAAGGAAAGGATCGAGCTCAAAAACAACACAACAAGAAGCAAAACAAAGAAGTTATGCAGAAATAGACAGAGGCTCTCCTAAAAGGGAAGAAGGAAAGGAGATCCAAGAAGAAGATTGCAGAGACACTAGACCACCTAGAAGATTTAGAATTCATAATCAACAACAACGAGAAATGGAAAGACCTCAAGAAGAAGAAGGATTCAAAATATCAACACCATTCAAAATATCTCCCACCCCCAGGTATCAAACTCTTTTTCTTGGTTTATGTTATTCATGCAATAACTTTGGGCACAACGTTGTAAATTGTAGAGCCAATATCAAGATCAGAAGCAACTATGAAGGCTACACAAGGAATTCTTATCCAAGAAGACCTCATGAAGCACAGAGCAAAAACTACAATAGATTTGAATCCTTGAGTAATGAAATATAATGCTACAAATGTAACAATTTTGGTCACATGGACAAATATTGCAGACTGACTATTCCTCCAAGGGAACCAAAGAAAAATATCAATAGTCATAAGAAATAACCACAAAGGATATGGGTAAGGAAGCAATATCAGTTCAACAATGAAGAATGCATGCTTGCTCTACAATCCCAACACAATAAATGTGGATGGTATGTTGACAATGGTTTCTCAAAGCACATGAAAGGTGATAAGGACAGATTTCTAACTCTGAAAAAGGAAAGAGATGGATCATTTTCATTTGGCAATGACAACTCAGCCAAAATCATAGGAAATGGTACAATCAAGCTTGGAAGCAAGGATGCCAAGGAAGAAAATTGTACTATTGGTTGAATACATGAAGCAAAATCTACTAAGTGTAAGTCAAATGTGTGATAAAGGACACAAATTTGTGTTTGAATCAAAGAAATGTGAGATAAGGAAAGTGGGATCAGACAAATTGGTGGCTACATCTAAAAGAAATCCAATCAACATATATGTACTAAACGAAATTGGAAAGGAAATGTGTTTCCTAGGAAAGGATGATGAAAGTTGGCTCTGGCACAAAAGAATGGGTCACATAAATTTTGATAATCTTGTCAAAATCAAAAAAGTAATAGAAATTCTCGAGATCTCGAAGCCAACAAACACTCTATGCAAGCATTGTCTACAAGGGAAACAAACCAAGACCAAATTCAAATCAAAGGAATACTCCACAACAAAACCACTAGAGATTGTACATACAGATTTGTGTGGACTAACAAGAACAAAGGGATTGAATGGAGAATTATACTTTATGCTACTAGTTGATGACTACACAAGGATGACTACAATTTTCTTTCTCAGGAAGAAGTCAGAGACATTTGAACACTTCAAGGTATACAAGGAAATGGTCGAAACTAAAACTGAATAAAAAATCAAGTGTTTGAGATCAGACAATGGAGGATAGTTTACATCAAAGGAATTCATAGATTTCTGTGGAAAATGTGAGATAAAGAGACAATTTTCAGCAGCTGGGACACCTCAACAAAATCGAGTTGTCGAAAGGAAGAACAGAACAATGAAGGAAATGGACAGAACCATGTTGAAAGACATCTTTTGGGTACAAGCAATACATACAACAGTTCATATCCAGAATAGGGGAATGCTCAGAAATAGAAGTGATAAGACCCCCTACGAGCTTTGGAAAGGAAGACCAACAAATGTGAATCATTTCAGAGTGTTTGGAAGTAAATGCTATATGAAGAGAGAAGATGGCAAGATTGGAAAATTTGACTCTTGAATTGATAAAGGCATATTGGTTGGGTACTCAAGAAAAAACAAAACATACAAATGCTTCAATTTAAGACTCAATAGAATAGTGGAAAGCATCAATGTTATGATTGATGAGACATATGGACGAAAGATAAAAGAAAGAAGAAAATATTCACTAGAACATAATCACAGAGAATATTTGAAAGAAGAAGAAGTAGATGACGAATTAGATGAAGAAGAAGAGCGGCCAGAATCAGAGCAAGAATAGCAAGACTACACAATGATGACTACAATTTTATTTCTTGGGAAAAATTCAGAGGCATCTGAACACTTCAACATATACAAGGAAATGGTCAAAACTGAAACAAAATAAAAAATCAAGTGTTTGAGATCAAACAATGGAGGAGAGTTTACATCAAACGAATTCATAGATTTCTATAGTGAACATGAGATAAAGAGACAATTCTCAGCATCCATGACACCTCAACAAAATGGAGTTGTCGAAAGGAAGCACAAAACAATGCAGGAAATGGCCAGAACCATGTTCAAAGACTCCAAGTTGAAATATGTATTTTGGGTACAAGCAGTACATACAACATTTCATATCCAAAATAGGGGAACGCTCAGAAATAACAGTGATAAGACCCCCTACGAGCTTTGGAAAGGAAGACCAACAAATGTGAATCATTTCAGAGTGTTTGGAAGTAAATTCTATATGAAGAGAGAAGTTGGCAAGATTGGAAAATTTGACTCTCGAATTGATAAAGGCATATTAGTTGGGTACTCAAGCAAAAAAAAAACATACAAATGGTTCAATTTAAGACTCAAAGGAATAGTGTAAAGGGTCAATGTGATGATTGATGAGACATATGGACAAAAGATAAAAGAAAGAAGCAAAGATTCAGTGGAACAGGATCATGGAGAAGATTTGAAAGAAGAAGAAGTAGATGAATAATTAGACGAATATGAAGAGCATCTAGAAGCAGAGCAAGAACAACAAGATCTTCAGGTACCTCCAGAGACACCTAGCAGATGAGTGCAGAAAAATCATCCTCCAGAACATATCATTGGAAATAAAGAAGCAGGACTTGAAACTTGAAGAAGAATATGTTCACCAAAACAACAACACCTAGCATTGTTATCCACAATTGAGCCAAGCCATTTTGAAGAAGCCAGCAAGGATGAATACTAGATAAAATCTATGGATGAAGAGTTAGATCAAATAGAGAAGAATGATACGTGGGAACTGGTTCCAAGGCTGAAGAACAAGAATGTGATCGATACAAAGTGGTTCTTCATAAACAAATTGTACGCGGATGGACAGGTTACCAGGAACAAAACAAGATTGGTATGTAAAGGATACATTGAGGTTGAAGGTATAGATTTTGAAGAGACTATTGGATTACTAAGAGGGGGGTGTTGAAAAGTCAATAAGAAACATGTGTCTAATTTATTTTTCCCTTAAATAAATTAGACAATA
>ML779526.1:1142166-1159898 GCA_009831015.1 Picea engelmannii
AATTAGACAATAAATATTAATCTATTATTTCATTCATAACTGAGTGAGTTGGATTTGTAACAGAATTATAAGTGTAGTTAAGTGAGTTAAGATCAGTTGTACTAGTTGTAACTAAACATGCACTAGTGAGAGTTCAGTTAATCGGTGAACTCACATGCAACTGAAGATTCACCAAAGTTAACTACATGCATGTCAGATCCAGTGGAGACCCAGTTGAGATAACAGGTGAAAGGGACAGTTTGGCTATCAATTGTGATTTGATCACACATACAGTGGATATGCTTATGAGCATGTGCAAACTAGGCAATTGTATTCGATCATTGTGAGAATTTGAATTGCAGAGATTGTGCAGAGGAGGCAAGCTATCTGGACACAGGAATTGGCACATGTATTTGTTGATTTGTGTATGACAGTGTGAGACGATTGTGTTGTACTGAGAGCTCTTGGATTAGAGTTTTGTATGAGATTGTTTCATGATTCATGATATACATAATATATGATAGTGGGGTTTTTAGCTTTACGCTTTCCTGGAAAAATTTATGTGTTATGTGTTATTGATATTTCACTTTGTGATTGTGGTTGTGATCATGGTTTAATTTTCTGCAAGAATAATCGTAGAAGTGATTATGTATTTAACAGTGGCGTATAATTGTTAGATCAGGAGAATCACAGGAAATACATTAAGTGTATGAAATTTCTACATGGTATCAGAGCCATGGAGGCCATGGAGTCACAGAAGTGAGGTGCGAACATTATTTCATTCTCGCAGGTCCCGTCTCTAGCAGGGTGCGAACCTCCCAGGCTACAGTGAAGTAGGGTGCGAACTTCCCTCACCCTACAGTGAAGCAGGGTGCGAACTTCCCTCACCCTACAGTGAAGCAGGGTGCGAACTTCATTGGCATTCTCGTAGGATACAGTGAAACAGGGTGCGAACTTCCCTCACCCTACAATGAAGCAAGGTGCGAACTTCCCAGGCAAGTTCACAGGCTACACACAGGTAGGGTGTGAACTTCCCTCAGGATACTCTCAAGTGGGGTGCAAACCTCCCAGGAAAGAGGGATTGAAGCAGTTGAGTTTTGGTGGTTGGATAACATTTGAATTTGCAAGATTTTCTTGGTGTGACAGTTGATTCAAGATCTAAATGTCTTTCAATGGCTTTAGGTTGGAGTATGCACTCGAGGGAAGCTCTAACTACATTGCTAGGAAGGACAGGATGGAGGCAATACTCGAAGAAAATGGCTTGAAGGGTTACATTGACAACGATGTTCCTAAGCCAGATGCGACAGACACTGTAAATCTTGATGCATGGCAAAAGAAAGTGGTGAAGGCGAGGAGGATTTTGTTGGAGGGAGTACGAGACCACATTGTCTCAAGTCTCAATGGGAAAACCACACCATATGCAATGTGGAAGGTTTTGATAGATCTGTTCCAAAATAGTAGCGACCATAGGAAATTGGTGCTCAAAGATAAACTCAGGAAGAGATCAAGATGGAGAAAGGCGACACCATTCCAAAATATCTCACGAAGTTTGTCCAATGTCGGGATGAGCTTGGAAGTGTGGGAATAACAGTCATTGTTGATGATTTGGTGAGCTTGGCGCTCCTAGGGCTTCCTAAGAGTTGGCACAGTTATCAAGACTCTGTCAATGGAAGGGAAAAATTGTCGGATTGGGAACGACTATGGTCGGATCTAGTGCAAGAGGAGTTTAGGTGGAACACCAAAGATGGATCTTCATCAAAGCGTGATGATGAAGAGGAATGTGCTTTGACTAACAAGGCAAGGAAAGGGAAAGGGAAGAAATTCCAATCAAAATCCGAGTCTAAAGTCAAAAAGCTGGATTTGTCCAAAGTGAAGTGTTTTCACTATCACGAACGTGGGCATCTCGCTACTAACTGTCCACAGAAGAAGAAGAACAAGACGGTTGTTGGAGCTGCAACTGGTGAGGCTCTTGTCTCACAATTTGAACTTGACTTTGCTTTGATCGCATGCATGGCTTCAAGTGCATCAGGATCGGTGTGGTATTTGGATAGTGGCGCTTCCTTCCACATGACAGGAGATAAAGAGTCTTTCATTGACTTGGAGGAGAAAGATCTCAAAATGCATATAGAGATGGGTGATGATGGATGATACAGTGCAACTGGTATTGGTACCATTACCTTTCAGAGGGATTCAGGTAAACCATTTCAATTGAAAAATTTTATGCATGTTCCAGGTTTGAAGAAAAACCTGGTCTCAGTCGCAATGTTGGAGGACAGAGGCTATGATGTTGTTTTTAGCAGTGGTAAATCCTACCTACGGAATAAATCAATAGGTCAAGTCAAGAATATAGGGATTCAAGTTAAGAATCTCTACATGATGGAGGTAGATGGTTGCAGTGCCATGATAGGCAAGGCAAAAAAAGTGGTGAGCCAGGATGAGGGCGAATTATGGCACAGGAGATTGGGCCATCTTCATCATGGAGCCTTGAAGATCATGCAGCAGATATCTACTGGACTTCCAAGGGGAACACTTGCTCAGTTAGATCAGTGCAAGGGGTGCACCCTGGGGAAGTATGTAAAGTCCACCTTTCATGAAAAGGAGAACAGTGCTTCAGTGATCCTGGAGAGAATTCACACGGATGTGTGTGGACCATTCTCGGTTGCTTCAATAGAAAAACACAGGTATTATGTTATTTTTGTTGATTACTTTTCTCGTAAATGTTGGATATTCTTCATGAAAAAGAAGGATCAAACATTCTCAAAGTTCTGTGAGTTTAAAGCATTAGTGGAGAAAGAGTCGGGGAAGCAAGTGAAGGCTCTAAGGAGCGATAATGGTGGAGAATACATCTCTAATGAATTCAAAGACTTCTACAGCAGAGAAGGAATTCGAAGAGAACTCATAGTGTCTCATAACCCACAGCAAAATGGGGTCGCAGAGAGAAAGAACAGAACGATCCAGAGAGAAAGAACAGAACGATCGTGGGTGTAGCACGAGCGATGTTGCATGATCAGGGCCTACCAATTCATTTGTGGGAAAAAGCATGCAATATTGCAGTTTATGTGCAGAACCATTGTCCTCATAGAGTACTTGGCATGAGTACACATGAAGAAGCTTTTACTGGTAATAAACCTGATGTTTCTCATTTTAAAAATTTTGGCTCATCTATTTATGTGCATGTGACCAAGGAAGAAGTTGGAACCGACCGCTGAAGTTGGGATATTTGTGGGGTACACAGAAACACCTAATAATTATCTTGGGTATTTTTTGAACAGTAAGATAACTGTTATGCGACGAGATATAAAATTCGATGAGGGGAAAGCCATGCGGTTGTCGCTTGAGAGGGAACTAGACTTGCATGCAGAAGAGGAACTGTTGGTTCCCAAAGATGAGTCTCAAGATGTGGAGCAGCCACATGAAGAGGTTCATGGAGTGGAGGAAACCACTCAAGCAGAGTCGTCCATCACAAATGGCAAAAAGCGCACCATGGAAGCTGATAGATTGAGAAGAATGTAGGAGCCTCTACTTCAGAGCGCAGACAGAGACAATCTCCTGATCCATTTGTTGGATACATGGCTCTCATGAGAAAATGTATTGTGACTAAACCATCTTCCTTTCAGGTAGCAGTGCAGGACCCCACTTGGGTTGATGTTATGGTAGAGGAGTATGACTCCATTGCCAAAAACAGTGCATGGGAAATTGTCCCAAGACCGGTCGACAAATCAGTGGTAGGTTCGAGATGGATCTACAAGGCAAAGCAAGTTGTTGATGGGAGTGTGGAGAAATATAAGGCCAAGTTTGTGGCCCGGGGAATCTCACAGATTGAGGGGATAGATTATGATGAGACCTTTGCACCTGTCGCAAGGTAATCTTCCATAAGATCCATCCTTGCACTCTCAGCGTAGATGGGTTGGCGCATTCATCAGATGGATGTAAAAACTGCGTTCCTCAACAGGATCATTGAGGAAGAAGTGTACATTGAGCAGCCAGAAGGTTTTGAGACCTTTGATAGAGATTTGCATGTGTGCAGACTCAAGAGAGCACTGTATAGGTTGAAGCAAGCACCCCGTGCTTGGTACACTTAGATAGACAGTTATTTCACTAGATTGGGATTCACCAAAAGTGAAGCGGATGCAAACCTATACGAAATTGTGGTGGAGGGTAAGATTTTAATCATTGTGCTTTATGTTGATGATTTAATACTTACTGGTGATGAGCAGCTGATACACTCATGCAAGGATGACCTTGCAAAGGAGTTTGAGATGAAGGATTTGGGCCTTCTTCATTATTTCCTTCGATTGGAAATATGGCAGCGAGATGGTGAACTTTTTGTGTCTCAAGGAAAGTATGCAAGAAAGATATTGGGTAAGTTTCACATGGAGGGCTGCAAACCCATGGATGCTCCTCTTCCAGGAAACTGGAGGAAAGAGGATGCTACTTCTGGAGAAGTAGTGGATGCTACTGTCTATTGACAGTTAGTGGGTTCGCTAATGTATTTAGCGAACACGAGACCGGACATTTGCTATGCGATTAACCAGCTAAGTCAAGCGATGGTTAAGCCTATCAAACTCTTTTGGAAGGCAGGTAAGCATGTCCTGAGATATCTAAAGGGCACATATGAGTATGGATTATGGTACAGACAGACGGATGAGGTGAAGTTTCATGGCTTCATGGATGCAGATTGGGCAGGCAACCCAACGGACAGAAAGAGCACATCAGGGGGGATCCTTAGTATCGGATCTACAGCCATTTCTTGGTACAACAAGAAACAGAGATCCGTGGCACTCAGTTCAGCGGAAGCAGAATATATGGCAGCAAGTCAATCTGCATGTGAGGCTATCTAGATGAGGAAGATCTTGGTTGGTTTGTTTGGTTCTCATTTAGATCCGACAGTGATTTATTGTGATAATTAGAGTTGCATTAAACTCTCGATCAATCATGTGTTTCATGACAGATCTAAGCATATAGATATTCGGTATCATCATCTCAGAGATTGTGTGTAGTGAAAGATCATGTTGCTTCAATACATTCCTATGGAAGATCAGGATGCAGACATTCTGACGAAGGCGCTCACAAGGAGAAAATTCGAATATCATAGAGACAGGATTGGGGTGAAGGATAATCCCTTTCTTGTAGAGAGGGAGTGTTGAAAAGTCAACAAGAAACATGTGTCCAGTTTATTTTTCCCTTAAATAAATTAGACAATAAACATTAATCTATTATTTCATTCATAACTGAGTGAGTTGGATTTGTAACAAAATTATAAGTGTAGTTAAGTGAGTTAAGATCAGTTGTACTAGTTGTAACTAAACATGCACTAGTGAGAGTTCAGTTAATCAGTGAACTCACATGCAACTGAAGATTCACCACGGTTAACTACATGCATGTCAGATCCAGTGGAGACCCAGTTGAGATAACAGGTAAAAGGGACAGTTTGGCTATCAGTTGTGATTTGATCACACATACAATGGATATGCTTATGAGCATGTGAAAAGTAGGCAATTGTATTCGATCATTGTGAGAATTCGAATTGCAGAGATTGTGCAGAGGAGGCAAGTTGTCTGGACATAGGAATTGGCACATGTATTTGTTGATTTGTGTATGACAATGTGAAACGATTGTATTGTACTGAGAGCTCTTGGATTAGAGTTTTGTATGATATTGTTTCATGATTCATGATATACATAATATATGATAGTGGGGTTTTTAGCTTTACGATTTCCCGGAAAAACTTATGTGTTATGTGTTCTTGATATATCACTTTGTGATTGTGGTTGTGATCGTGGTTTAATTTTCCGCAAGAATAATAGTAGAAGCAATTATGTATTTAACAGTGGCGTATAATTGTTAGATCAGGAGAATCGCAGGAAATACATTAAGTGTATCGAAATTTCTACAGGGGGGTGAATCAGTAATAGAGCAATTCAATCCTTTTTAACGACAATATTCAAGTGTTATATCAAAGATCATTATCATCCAATAGTTGCAAAGTAAATAAACAATGAACAAATGATAAATCATACACATACACAGTACACCAGTGTTTTTACATGGAAACCCAAAGTGAGAGAAAACCATGGAATGATTTTTCTTATATGTCTTTAAGAATTACATTCTTTGGAAGCACCAACTTCCTTTGTTTTCCAACTGCAACTAGGAGGCTCCAACCCCCTAATTTCTCAGGCTACAACCTGAGGGAAGCTCCAACTCCCCAATTCTATGGCTACAACCAGAAGGAGGCTACAATCCCATATGTTCCTCGTCTACAACCGGAAGGTGGCTACAACCACCTATCTTTGCCCCGTCCAACCACCCTAGAATATAAGTAGAATGATGGAACCACTTTCACACTGTCACTGTGAGATATGATGTTGTAAACCTGTACTAATCAACCTATAATCAACCTGTACCATACACAAGTGCATCAACCATGCACCAACCTTTACCTCAACCTGTAATCAACCTATACCATAAACAAGTGCATCAACCATGCACCAACCTGTACTAAACCTATACCATGAACAAGTGCATCAACCATGCACCAAACCTGTACAAATAACATGTCACAACAACATGTCCAAACAACCTATCACAACAACCTGTCTCATCAATCTTATCAACCAAATCATATCTACTCACCAAGATCAATCACCAAGACAACTCTCAAATATGTGCATCAATCAAGCATAACACAAAAACTCATAATCATCACCAAGATCAATATGTGTTTTCTACCAATACAAGTATGCTACATCATCCATAAACCATGTGTCAACAATATTACTAACAAGTGCCTCCAACCATGTAAAAAGTATGTACCAATCATGTACCAACTACTCATCAACTATTACTCATCAAGATGTACCAACATCATCAACTATACACCTGATGTATGTGCCAACTCATCAACTACTTGTCTCAATCATGTACCCAACATGTACCTCAATAAAAAGCCCTCATCAATTTCATCATCCAAATCTAATTTTTAACTCTGTAATAGAACTGGTGTATATGATCACATACCTACAAACCTTCCTTAACTTTAACAGCAAGAGACTAGCATTTTCATAAAACTTTACTTTAGTCTCACATAACTAGTTTTGGATTAGTCAACAACCCTAACTTGAAATAATCATAACTATGTACCTGTAATGAATAAAGATCTAAAAATAGTGCACAATGTTCTCCAATGTGTATTATGCAATTATTCCAGATGTCACTACTTGGAACCTCTCAGAAAAGGAGTTATAGCAAAAATGGCATACCTTGTTGAATTCTGGCTTATTCTAGAGAGCGAACTTGTAGAGTGTGCCCTGCACGGAATATTTGTTGTATGGATCTAAAAATTGTACACATAATACTATAGAATGTACTCTAACCAACAAAATTTGTTCTTACTGAATTTGAATTTGTTATGAAGAAGTTATGACATTTTTACCCGAAACACATGTTTTAGACTAGTTTTAGGACTAGCCACAAACCCTATTTTCCAAGGAGTGTAACTCCAAAAATACAACGACCCACAAGACTAAATTTGTACCATATCTACTTGGATATGTTTCCTCAATGGTCTCCCAATTTCATGGTCTGAATCATTCTAGAAAAAAAGTTATTGCGAAAATGGTGAGATGACCTATAAATAACATACCTTAGAAAGCATCATCAAAATAATTTATCCTCCCTTGAATCTTAGCCTTCTTTACTTCACCTTCCCTCTTAAATTTATCTTAGATATCCTTTGGTTACCTCAATCACCTGTAGATATTCAATATGCTCAAGTGTGATTAAAATGAGAGAGCATTGCCTCTTATTTATACTCTCTAAGTAACTTCCTTAGAAGCATCTTCTAGGCCACTTTGTCCACATAGCCACTTTGTCCACATAGTCACCTATGTCCAACTTTTCCCAATTTTCCACTTGTCCATGTATCCAATAGCCACTTGACCACTTAACTCATTTTTCTCATTTTAGGGTTAACCTTCTTATAACCACTTTCCATAATTAGAAAGTTCTCTAGTTACTTTATTATTTAAATAATCCTCCTTGACTTTGTCACTTCACTTTATTATTTAAATAATCCTCTTTGATTTTGTCACTTCACTTTATCATTTAAATAATCATCTTTGACTTTGTCACTTCACTTTGTTATTTAAATATTTTACTTTGTCACTTCACTTTATTATTTAAATAATTTCTTCTTTGCAAGCACTTTGACTTCTTTGACCTTTTGGGGTTTCAAGCCAATCATATGAGGGTCTTTCAACTTCGTAAGGCCGTAACTCTCAAACCGTGAGGAGTTATGTGACGTTCCACATACCACCAGAAATGGCATGACATGTACTATCCATCTAGAATAGACTTACCTATAAATATATCAAAACTCATACCATTATACATCAAATAAACTTGGGTCCATTACCCAAACTTTTGTGCTACCGAAATTCGCTACCAGACTTTCTTCAAGGGTTGAAATCAATGATAACCAACCCAATTAATCAACAATCTCCCCCTTTGGCATTGATGGCAACACTTTGATGCAATACTGAAATCATATCACTCATGCTCCCGCTGGAACCATGTCTGCATCGTTGTGACCAACTCTCCCCCTGGAACCATGTCCTTTGCATCTGATAAATCTCTCCCCCTTTGTCATCAATGGAAAAGGTATCTTTCCATTTAGGGATGACCCCCTAACTGACTCGTCTAATCTCCCAACCTGAATTTTCCTCTTTATGGTGCTTCCTCTTGTACATCTAAGACATATAAGATAAGCATTCAAAAGCATTCATTTTGGAGTAAAAATAACTCTGAGTCCCTAGCGAAGATACTCAAAGTCTTCCCGTGGAAGCATTTTTATAAAGATGTCTTCCACTTGTTATTTTGTGCCCACATATTCAAATCTGATGTTCTTTTCTGTAACTTGATCCCGTAGAAAGTGATACTTTACTGGAATGTGCTTCGTCTTGGAGTGGATCACCAGTTTCTTTGAGATATTGATGGCACTTGTATTATCACAATAGATTGGAATGGGCTCATCATACTCAACCTGTATATATGTCAGATTTTGTTTCATCCATAAAACATGTGTACAACATGTTGTTGCTACAATATACTCTGTATCGATTGTAGATAAAGATATTGATGATTGTTTCTTTCTTAGCCATGATACTAAACACTCACCCAAGTAGAATGTTTCTCCACTGGTGCTTCGTCGATCATCAATGCAACCTGCCCAATCTGCATATGTGTAGGCAATAAGTGATAGATATTTTCCTTTTGGATACCATAATCCAAACTCTTTTGTTCCTTTGAGATATATGAAAATCCTCTTCACTGCTAATACATGTGATTCCTTTGGTGCTGCTTGAAATCATGCCACCTGTCCAATTGTCTGCATTACATCTGGTCTGGATGTTGTCACATATAGTAGGCTACCAATCATTGACTTGTATTGCCTCTGATCTGTAGACTTTGAATCATCATCTTTGCTTAACTTGCAACTGGTTTGCATGGGAGTGATAATTGGTTTTCAATCTTCCATTCTGAACCTCTTTAGCATTTCTCCGATATACTTGGTTTGAGAAATAAAAACTTCTTGGTTGCTTTGACATATCTGAAGACCCAGAAAGAAGGATAGTTCTCCAAGTAATGACATTTAAAATTCATTCTGCATATCCTTTGCAAATTCCTGGCTTAACTTGTCATTAGTACTTCCAAAACCAATATCATCAACATAAATTTCAATTAATAAAATACTACCTTCAGTTACCTTGATGTAGAGGTTGTTGTCTGTGCTTCCTTTCCCTAGTTCATAGGGAGTTTTTTCATTGTTGTTTATGACCATTACTTTGTTTTGAATGTGAATTGTTGTATGCACTGCATGTGTCCAAAAAATATCTGTCAATTTGGAATCCATTAGCATTGTTCGATACATTTCTTGTGTAATTATCATCCATTATGATAATGTTACTTTGTCTCTGAACTACTCTTTGAACCAATCTATGAATCCATGCTCTCTTCCATATTGTCCAAGAATCTACTTGCACAACTGTCCATAATGCTGACCCATTTATCAATATACTATCATGAAGTCTTGATTAATATGTCAAATTGTACTTTTGCTAATTGACTTCTCTGGATATGTCTTCTCAAACTCTGAAAGTTGCTCGAAGGATGGTTCTTTGGTCTGTCACAGCTATTGCATACACTCCCCCTGTCTAATACTCATATTACCTGGGAGTCTCTAAGTCGGATGGCTCAGAACAATTCCTACTCTGACGTGTATTCATCATCATCTTCATTGGTAGATTCATCATCTCTCTGAGATCTGATTTCTTTCTTTCTGTCTATGGATTCATCTTTCACTACAATGTCTGAAAGTGAAATCTCTTGAACATGTTCCTTATTTACATGTCCTTCTTTTCTTTCAGTTGTTTTCCAAACCATTCTATATCCCACATCTTTCTTTTTCTCTGTAGAATTTTCTTCATCTCGTTTTATTGCCAATCTTGCGATCTCTGGGACCTGGTCTTTGTTCACCTGTTCTTTGTGTTTTCTTATCCATACTTTCTTATATATGATATCAGTGTTCTCTTTCATGTAAGTATCGATCATGCTTCTACAATCACTAGCTATGTGTCCATAGTTATGACATTTGTAACATTCAATGTTACGTGGGGCCACATATGCACTTCTTGCTTGAACATTTCTTTTATAATCCCTGCAATCTGCAACCTTATGTCCAAAATTAGTACAATAAAAACAATGACCATAAAAGAAATTTGCATACCTGGAAGTGAATGATATTCTTTGTGGTGTAGTCCTTCTAAATTTCTTCCTTGACTGATCATGATCATGATTGAATCTTCTTTGTGGCTTGAACATGAATGGTCTTATTGAAGATGTATCTTCAATAGTTTTCTTAGATTCTAGTTGACCATGATTCCTTCCTTTGATTACTTCTGCACAACTCTTTCTATTTTCTTCATTCTTCTTTTCTAGCAACCTTGAGTGCTTCTCTTCATTCTCTATAACTTATGTGGATGTTTCTATCTCTTCAACATTCTTGTTGAGCTTGATGACTTTGAATCTTAGTGTGACAACTTCTTCTTCAAGATTCTCAACCTCTTCTTCTTTCTTCATTATCTGAGACTTCATGACCTCTTATGTTCTCTTTGCTTCTTCAAGTTGGATTTTCAATGTAATTATTTCTTCTTCGAGTCTTTTCTCTTCTTGACGAAACTCTTCCTCAAGTTGGTTTAAGTCAACGGTTCTTTCCTTGAAATGATCTATCAGTATCTTTTCTCTCTTTTATGCTTCTTCCTTTTGTGTTGTTATTTTGGCTTCTAAACATTGATTTTGATATTCTAGAGTCTCTTCAATTATTTTGGCTTCTTCTAGATGAGTTCTTAAATTTTTTATGACCTGCTGAGATTTTTCGAAACCTTGAACACTTTCATTTTGCTTCATCAATTCTTTCTTGGATGACTTGTTTTTTTATCTTTCTTTCTTTAGATATTCAATTGCATTGATCAATTGTTCTTTGTAATCAACTTATGCTTCTTCATACTCTTCCTCTTCTGAATCTATCTGACATGATGAGCATCTTTCTTCTTGTTCTATACCTGCATCTTCTTTTGAATTTTTTGATTATGTGATGCCTGAAAAATATACATTATGTAACTTATCCCAAATTTCTTTGGTCAATGAACATTTACCAACCTTTTCTCTTATTGGATTAGGTAATACTTCCCAGATGAAATCCATTGCTATTTTTTTATGCTTCTTCAATTCCTTCTTGGTTGCAGTCATTTCCCTTTTGAACTATCATATCCTGTAACAACTGATAGCCAAATATAATGTCTTTGTGCCTGTAAAAATACTTTTGTCCTTATGCTCCACATCTCATACTTTAAACCATTCAGACCATTAAACATTGGTACTCCATTCTCAGAATAATCCATGATCTCCTTCCAGTGGTTAAATTGTTTCGTGAAGGAACCCACTATGATACTAATTATTGGATTACTGAGAGGGGGATGAATCAGTAATAGAGCAATTCAATCCTTTTTAACCACAATATGAAAGTGTTATATCAAAGTATCATTATCATCCAATAGTTGCAGAGTAAATAAACAATGCACAAATGAGCAATCATACACATACACAGTACATCAGTGTTTTTACGTGGAAACCCGAAGTGGGAGAAAACCACGGAACGTTTTTTCTTATATGTCTTTAAGAATTACATTCATTGGAAGCACCAACTTCCTTTGTTTTCCAGCTACAACTGGAAGGAGGCTCCAACCCCCTAATTTTTCAGGCTACAACCTGAGGGAAGCTCCAACTCCCCAATTATCTGGCTACAACCAGAAGGAGGCTATGATCCCCTATGTTCTCCAGCTACAACTGGAAGGTCACTACAACTACATGTCCTTGCCCCGTCCAACCACCCTAAAATATAAGTAGAATGATGGAACCACTGTCACACTGTCACTGTGAGATATATTGTTGTAAACCTGTACCGATCAACCTATACTATAAACAAGTGCATCAACCATGCACCAACCTGTACCAAACCTGTACCATGAACAAGTGCATTAACCATGCACCAAACCTGTATAAATAACATGTCACAACAACATGTTCAAAAAACCTATCACAACAATATGTCTCATCAATCTTATCAGCCAAATCAGATCTACTCACCAAGATCAATATCCAAGACAACTCTCAAATATGTGCATCAACCAAGCATAACAAAACAACTCATAATCATCACCAATATCAATATGTGCTTCTAATAATATACCAATACAAGTATGCTACACCATCCATAAACCATGTGTCAACAATACTACTAACAAGTGCCTCCAAACATGTACAAATTATGTACCAATCATGTATCAACTACTCATCAACTATAACTCATCAAGATGTGTGAACATCATCAACTATACACCTCATGTATGTGCCAACTCATCAACTACTTGTCTCAACCATGTACCCAACATGTACCTCAACAAAAAGCCATCATCAATTTCATCATCCAAATATGATTTGTAACTCTGTAACAAACCTAGTGTATATGATCACATACCTACAAACCTTCCTTAACTTTAACAACAAGAGACTAGCATTTTCATCAAACTTTACTTTAGTCTCATATGACTAGTTTTGGATTAGTCAACAACCCTAACTTGAAATAATCATAACTATGTACATGTAATGAATAAAGATCTGAAAATAGTACACAATGTTCTTCAGTGTGTTTAATGAAATTCCTCTAGGTTTCACTACTTGGAATCTCTCAAAAAAGGAGTTATAGCAAAAATGGCATACCTTGTTGAATTTTGGCTTATTCTAGAGAGCAAACGTGTAGAGCGTGCCCCGCACGTAATATTTGTTGTATGGATCTAAACATTGTACATAGAATAATACAGATTGTACTCTAACCAACACATTTGGTCTTACTGAATTTGGATCTGTTATGAATAAGTTATGATGTTTTTACCTGAAACACATGTTTTAGACTAGTTTCAGGACTAGCCACAAACCCTATTTTCCACGGAGTGTAACTCCACAAATACAACGACCCACAAGCTGAAATTTGTACCACATCTACTTGGATATGTTTTCTCAATGGCCTCCCAATTTCACGGTCTGAATCATTCTAGAAAAACAATTATTGCGAAAATGGCGAGGTGACCTGTAAATAACATACCTTAGAAAGAATCATCAAAAGAATTTATCCTCCCTTGAATTTCAACCTTCTTTACTTCACCTTCCCTCTGAAATTTAGCTTAGATATCCTTTGGTTACCTCAATCATATGTAGATATTCAATATGCTCAAGTGTGATTAAAATGAGAGAGCATTGTCTCTTATTTATACTCTCCAAGTAGCTTCCTTAGAAGCATCTTATAGGCCACTTTGTCCACATAGTCACCTATGTCCAAATTTTCCCAATTTGTCACTTGTCCATGTATCCAATAGTCTCTTGACCACTTAACCCATTTTCCTCATTTTAGGGTTAACCTTCTTATAACCACTTTCCATAATTAGAAAGTTCTCTATTTAATTTATTATTTAAATAATCATCCTTAACTTTGTCACTTCACTTTATTATTTAAATAATCCTCTTTGATTTTGTCACTTCACTTTATTATTTAAATAATCTTCTTTGACTTTGTCACTTCACCTTATTATTTAAATATTTTACTTTGTCACTTCACTTTATTATTTAAATAATTTATTCTTTGCAAGCACTTTGACTTCTTTGACCTTTTGAGGTTTCAAGTCAATCATATGAGGGTCCTTCAACTTCATAAGGTCATAACTCTCAAACCGTGAGGAGTTATGTGACGTTCCACATACCACCAGAGATGGCATGACATGTATTATCCATATAGGATAGTCTTACCTACAAATATATCAAAACTCATACCATTATACATCAAACAAACTTGGGTCCATTACCCAAACCTTTGTGCTACTGGAATTCGCTACCAGACTTTCTTCAAGGGTTGACATCAATAAAAATCAACCCAATTAATCAACAGAGACCTTTGCCCCAGTTTCTAGAATGGAAGAAATCAGTTTGATTCTAGCTTTTGCATGTTCCAAAAATATCAAAGTGTATCAAATGGATGTAAATTCATCCTTCCTAAATGGATGGTTAGGAGAAGAAGTATACATCGAGTAGCCAAAAGGATTTTGGTTGTCAGAAAAGGAAAAATATGTTTGCAGGTTAAAGAAGGCACTATATGGTCTCAAACAAGCCTCCATAGCATGGTATTCAAGACTAGACAAATACTTACAGCAGCAAGGGTTCATAAAAGGAAATGTAGACAACAATATCTACATAAAGGTAAATCAAGATAGTATCTTGTAAATTGAAGTTTATGTTGATGATATTATTTTTGGAAGTGATGGTGACAAGATGAGTTTGAAATTTTCCAAAGACATGCAGAATGAGTTCGAGATGTCATTAATTGGAGAGTTGTCTTACTTTTTGGGACTACAGATATGTCAGAGCAACAAAGGTATATTTATCTCTCAGACCAAGTACATCATAGAAATGTTAAAAACGTTTGGAATGGAAGATTGCAAACTAGTTAGTAATCCTATGCAGACCATTTGCAAGTTAAGTAAGGATGATGATTCTAAAGACGCATACTAGAGATTGTACAGATCGATGATTGGCATCTTAATCTATGTGACATCTTCTAAATCGGATGTGATGCAGACAGTTGGACAAGTTGCAAGGTTTCAAGCAGTGCCAAAGGAATCACATGTTATGATAGTGAAGAGGATATTTAGATAGATAAAAGGTACATAAGAGTTTGGATTATGGTATCCAAAAGGGAATGATTTATCTCTTGTTGCCTACATAGATGCAAATTGGGCAGGTAGCATTGATGATAGAAGAAATATAAGTGGAGAAACTTTCTACTTCGGTGAGTGTCTGGTATCATGGTTAAGTAAGAAACAATCATCAGTATCTTTGTCTACAGCGGAAGCAAAGTATATTGCAGCATCAACATGTTGTACTCAGGGTCTATGGATGAAACAAACTTTGAGGGATATACAGGTTGAATATGATGAGCCCATTCTGATATTTTATGATAACATCGGTGCCATAAGTATCTCAAAGAATCCAATGATGCACTCCAAGACAAAACACATTCTGATCAAGTTTCACTTTCTACGAGAATAGATTTTAGAGAAGAACATCATGGTTGAGTATGTTGGGACAAAAGAACATATTGCAGATATCTTCACCAAACCCCTTTCAAGGGAGGCCTTTGAGTATCTTTGAAAAAAACTTGGAGTAGTTTCTGCCCCACAATAATTTTTGAATTTTTTTCATACATGTCATGGATTTACATGAGGATGCACCACACATATTAAAAGGACAGTTCAGATAGGGGGAGCAGCCCCAAGGAGGATTTCCCTTTGCCATTGATGCCAAAGGGGGGGAGAAAGAACAAATGCATGGAAACAGAGAGAAAGAATAGATGCAAAAATACATGGGGAGCGATGGTCACAAGGGGTAGCAATGATCACAGGGGGAGCATGAACAGGAGCATGAGTGTTCCCATGCCATCAGTGTTTCCATCAATGCCAAAGGGGGATATTTTTGGACACTTGGTTGTCATTGATGTCAACGAGTAGTGGATTGATTTCAACTAATGTGATGGGTGTATTTGGAGAAGTATCCAAATTGATCCCCTTATGGCGTAGATCTAAGAATGGCCCTCATGGGAAGATTCTTTGAAGAAGTATACAAGAAACCCCTAAGTATGGTTAAGGATCATGTATTTTATCATGGAATTAGGTCATGAAGGATGAAGTAAATGAAAGTAACTCACTCATGGATGGATAGTCATCATCATGTAGTTCCTCACGGTTGAGGAGTTATGGCCTTGTGAAGTTAGAAGCCCCTAGTTTGTTGCAATTCTTTAATGAAAGGGTAAAGTGGTTGTAATAACAAAGTTAAGAAGCCCCTAAGTTTAAGGAAAGAGGTTACCCAACAAAAGTATAAATACACCTTAAAGAGTCATTCACATAGCATTCACATACACATTCTATTGAATATATTTTGTGTGAGTAAGTGATTCTTATCTGAGGTAATGAAGGATATCTGAGGCGAATTTTAGAGGCAATATGAAGGAAATAAGGGGAAAATTCCAAGGGAGGATGAAGTCTTGTGATGATTTGTTCTAAGATATGTTATTTTAAGGCCATCTTACCATTTTTTCTATAACGTTTTTTGTAGAATGATTCAGATAGCGAAAATTGGTGAAGGTTGATAAGACATGTCAAGTTACATATGGTAAAAAAATTAGCATCTGGATCATTGAATTTTTTGAGATACACTCCGTGGAAAATAGGGTTTTTGGCTCGTCCTTATACTAGTCTCAAACATGTGTTCCAAGTAAAATAGTTATAACTTTTTCACAGAGGATCCAAATTCATTGAGACCAAATGACTTGGATAGAGTACAATCCATAGTATGTTGTGTATAATTTTCAAATATATATATCAAATATTGCGCGTGTGGCATGCTCTACAAGTTCTCTCTCTAGAATAAGCTAGAATTCAGCAAGGGTTGTCATTTTTGCTATAACTCATTTTCTAGGATGTTCCAAGTAGTGAAACTTGAGGAATTGTAAAGAAGATATTGAATAATAATGGGTACAAGTTTTAGACCTTTATTCAGTACATGTAAGGAGTTATTCTTGTTGAAAATTAGGGTTATTGACTAATCCAAAAACTAGTCCCATGAGACTAAGGTAAAGTTTGATAAAGATGATATTCTCTTGTTGTTGAAGTTGAGGAAGGTCTGCAGGTCTGTGATCACATACACCAGGTGTGTTATAGAGTTACAAGTATGTTTATATGCATGTTTTGAGGGTTACATGTTGATGATGGTATGGTACATGCTTGAAAGGCATGTCTTTTTGATGCATGGTACATCTTGGTGATGGTTTTGGTATCCATGTGAATGGATTTAGGTACAGTTGGTTGATGACAGTATATCAATGACAGAGACAGTGACAAGTTGGATGATGTTAAGAACCAAAGACTGAATACAAAAGCACCACAACATATATACAAGAACAATATGCAAAATCTTCTTTATTACCATCAAACCCTTAGGGTAGGGCAACACCATACAATGGATCCTATTATGGAAGGGATCCTCTCCTGTTCACTTGCCTCTTCGAGGGGGCTTCCTCCTAATGAGCTTCA
>ML779526.1:1166410-1185965 GCA_009831015.1 Picea engelmannii
GAGGATCCCTTCCATAATAGGATCCATTGTATGGTGTTGCCCTACCTCAAGGGTTTTCTTCTAATAAAGTGTGGTTTCTTCTATCTTGCTTTGTGGATCTATTGTGTATTCAGTATTTGTGGTGATTATATTGGTAGATCTATCTTGGTACTTAACAGAATTTCTTCTCACATTCAACTTCATAAGATCGGCCCTCTAAATCAATACATTTGGATAGAAATTTTAGACACCAATGCTAAGAAGATGTATATAGAAATTTTCTATATTGCACCTATTAATTCTACTTTTTATAAGAAAAACAATCTAGGTAGCAATTATCCCTAGAATAATTTAGAACAAGATATTTATAATTTGAAAAATGAAGGTAATATCCTCTTTCTAGGAGACTTTAATGCTAGGAATACAACTAAACAAGTTAATATTTTAAGGATTGATTCCAACCATAATCCTTTATGTCTAGATGAGGACCTTGTTTTATCTAATACCTACAAAAGAAGCTCTCAAGACCTAATTGAGAATTTGTTTGGTACTAAGTTGTTCTAGCTCTACAACTCTCAAGACCTAATAATTTGTAATGGAATAATCAGGTGGCCAAACTCCAAACAGATGACATGTATTCATAGGCTAGGTAGTAGTGTTGTAGATTATGTGATATATGATATCCCCATTTCCAACCAAATAGAAACTTTTAACCTTTTAAATGACCATGAACCCGACTCTGATCATAAATCTTTAACACTAACTCTAAACTTTTCCATGAACATGAGCGCCATTAAAGAGAATTCTGATAATCAAAGACAAATGCGCTTTGAATAAAGTAAAGTTTACCTTTTCTTAAAGGATTTAAATAATAAATTACATCTACTAACTTATAAAAACAACATTGAATAACTCTATCATAATTTTACAACTACCCTTTCCACTTCTATTAACAAGTTCTCTTTCGAGGTGTCCTGTAAAAAGAATAGTAGAATGACCAACCCTTGGTATGATAAAGAATGTAAATTTCTAGGAAAACCATTAGGGATGCTTCTAATGAGTCCTTAAAACTCAATAAGAACAATACGTACAAATCCCTAATTAAAAGGAAAAAAAGGTACTATATCAATAAAAGGAAAGAACAACTTTCACAACTATCTAAGATGGATCCTAAGAAGTTTTGGAACCAAATTATAAACCACAATGCTAAAGAAAATGATATGATTCCCTTAATGGACTGAAATATCTACCTTAAAAGTATTTACAAGTTTGGGGTTAAGCATCTTGCAAATGGGAAAGCTAAGGACATTGAAGGCTACCAAGCTGAAATTTTTAAATTCGGAGGGCCTATCCTTATTCCTCATATACACAAGCTCTTTAATTTAGTAGTCAAGTAGGGCTTCCCTAAAACCTGGACGCAAAGCCTCATTGTTCCTATTTTTAAAAATGGGGATAGAAACATTCCCTTTAATTATAGGACCATTATGATTAACTCAATTTTAGCCAAGCTTTATGGAATTATTTTGGACAATAAGATTAGTCTTTGGCTAGAAAGTCACGGTAAAAGAGATAAAGGCCAAGCAAGGTTTAGGAGATAGCATTCAAAAGTGGACCATCTTGTTACCTTTAGGATCATTGCAGAGGAGTTCCACAATACTAAAACCAATCTTTTTTGTTGTTTTGTTGAGTTTAAAAAACCTTTTGACGTGGTTCCTAGGAAAAACCTTTGGAATAGGTTGGAAGAGATAAAAGTGCCACTCGTGTTGAGGGTTGTTGCAATAAGGATGTATGAGAACGCTATTTCTAAGTTTAAAAACATTGAGGGCTGGTCGAAAGAGATTAACTACAATATTGGAGTCAAACAAGGTTGTCCCTTGTCCCCTACCCTTTTTGGCATATACATTGACAAGTTAGAAGATTGTTTGGAAAAAGAAGGTTGTGTCGGCCCTACTGTCACTGGTATAGTCATCAATATTCTTTTTTATGTTGATGATATCGTTCTTATGGCAAGGATTCCCCATGATCTTGAAAACCAACTAAGAATCCTCAAGGATTTTTGCTCCAATATGGGTATGATTTTTAATATTGATAAGACTAAGGTCATGATTATTAAATCCAATAAAATCACTTATGATACCTTTGTATATGAAAACAACAACTTGGAGGAAGTGACTTCATACAAATATCTTGGAATTGATATTCACCACAAACTCAACTGGAATTATAGCATTGAGAAAAGTATTATTGGGGGGTGGAAATTTTATTATGCACTTGAATACAATTGTAATTCAGTCGATCTTTGGATTTGGGATAAGAAGAAACTCCTCTTTGAGACTCTTGTTACAACTGTTATTCTTTATGGATGTGAAGTCTGGGGTTGTAGTATGTCTTGTGAATCCTGGAGAAAGATAGAGCAAATACAAAAGAATTTTATAACCTATAATCTCAAAATTAAAGTAAATACAACTTATCCCATCCTCCTCTTAGAAACAAGCCTCTCCCCCATTGAGAGGATGGATATAACTAGATACCTAATGTATAAGAACAAGTTAAAAAACATGGAACACAATAGTTTTCCTAACATTGCTTCAAAATCGAATCGTAATCACCATCGAGTCAAGCGAGGATGGCATATGTTGGATTACTAAGGGGGGGGTTGAATCAATAATGATAAATTATATCAATTATTAATCCTTTAAATCACAAAGTATATTCTTTTACTTATTCAACCATGTTCATCTATTTAACATCAATATCTTAATATATCATAAGCATTAACATTCATCAATGCATAATAAACAATAATAAACAAATCCACACAATGCACAATACATCGATATTTACGTGGAAACCCAATGCGGGAGAAAATCATGGAATGATTTTCTAATATTTCAAGAATTACATTCAAGGAAGCACCAACTTCCAATTCTCCAGCTACAACTAGAAGGAGGCTCTGACCCCCTAGTTTCTCAGGCTACAACCTGAGGGAAGCTCCAACTCCCCAATTCTTTGGCTACAACTAGAAGGAGGCTACAACCCCCTATGTTTTCCGGCTACAACTGAAAGGTGGTTACAACCACCTATCATTGCCTCGTCCAGCCACCTTGAAATATAAGTAGAATGATGGAACCATTGTCACACTATCACTGTAAGATATACTGTCGTAAACCTGTACCAATCAACCTGCACCAAACAACCTATAACAACTTGTACCAAACAATGTATAATCAACCTGTGTCAATAACATGTGCCAACATGTACCATGCATCAACCTATACCTCAACCTGTACCATAAACAAGTGCATCAACCATGCACCAAACCTGTACAAATAACATGTCACAACAACCTGTCCAAACAACCTATCACAACAACATGTCTCTTCAATCTTATCAACCAAATCAGATCTACTCACCAAGATCAATCACCAAGAGAACTCTCAACCATATGCACAAAATAACCAAGATGTGCATCAACCAAGCATATCACAACAACACATAATCATCACCAAGATCAATATGTGCTTCTAATAATATACCAGGATAAGTATGTTACATCATCCATAAACCATGTGTCAACAATACTACTAACAAGTGCCTCCAACTATGTACCAAGTATGTACCAATCATGCATCATTTTCACATCAACTATGACTCATCAAGATGTACCAACATCATCAACTATACACCTCATGTATGTGCCAACTCATCAACTACTTATCTCAACAATGTACCAAGCATGTACATCAACCATAGACCAAATACATATACCAATTTAACCGTCAAAATTTCTCTAGCAATACATCACACTATCCATAACCAAATACCATAAACCCTTACATAAAACCATGTGCCATAACCTCACTTTTATGTATCCTTGGGGATGTATCATTCATAAGCCAATCATATACCAAGACCACTAACAAGTGTCTCTCACAATGCACCACAAGATATGCCAATAAATCAAACTAAGTGCACTAACAATATACTTCCATAGATTTGTCTCAAAACCATTCTACGACAAGCCTTAAACTTCCAAGAGGGCATCCAACAGATTTACAGGGAAAACCCTCAACCAAATTCATAAGTTCAACACTACACATATGAAAACCATACATTTTTTTCTTCTTGTAGCATTTTGTTGCCACGATTCAACTATTGCAATTTTTCTGCCGTACTTTTCTCTATCAATAATACCTGCCCAAATAACCTTTCACAAAATAGATATTCAATGATATTCAATAGGTGCCAATGAGAGACCCTTACTCTCTTCTTTATACTCTCCAAGTAGTTTCCTCTAGAAGTATCAATTTTTCCACTTAACTTAACCACTTTCCACAAATAGTAAGTTCTCCACTCCTAGTTGCAATTAACTTTATTATTTAATCAATTTCTTTTGCAACCAATTTCACTTATCCATAAATAGTAAACTCGCCACTTCTTGTTGCAACCATTTTATTATTTAAATAATTTCACTTTGCAACCACTTTGACTACTTTATTATTTAAATAATTTATCTTTACTCACAACTTCTTGTTGCAACTAACATTTTTATAATTAGTCAATTCATAACTTCTTTTCCCTTAACTAACTTCTTATTGCAACCACTTTATTATTTAATTTATTTCTTGGTCAACCACTTTGACTATTCAACCTTATCATCACAAATACTTTACCATAATTACCAAACTCACAATTTCTTGTTGCAACTAATTTATTTTTAATTATTTTCTTAATGCAAGAACTATACCCAAGATTAAATATTATTTACCATCAATTTGACTAGTACACTTCTTCTAGGAGCTTCTAGAATAATTGACTTCTTTGACCTTCAAGGGCCTTCTAGATAACTCATGAGGGTTCTCCAACTTCATATGGCCATGATTCTCTAACCGTGAGGATTTTTGTGGCGTTCTACATATCACCGAAAATGACATGATATATATTATCCATCTAGAATAGTCTTACATGCATATACACAGATATTGATTACATTATTCCTCAACCAAACTTGGGTTCCTTAACCATACCTTTAGAGCTACCAGACATACTCAAGGGTTGACATCAATCTCTAAGAGTTTACATTAATCTACAATATCACTCTCCAAAGGTTGACATCAATGACAATCAACAATCCAAACCAACTATCCATCAATATAAACCAACTTTCTGACAATCTCCCCCTTTGTCATTGATGGAAACACTTAGTCATGATACAATTCATGCTCATACTTCTCATCAATGTTTCTATATCTCCCCCTTTGACATCAATGGCAAAGGGTATCTCTCCTTGGGGATACTCTCCCTGACTAAACTCTCCTTGGGGATGCTCCCCCTGTCTAAATGCCTTTGATATTTTCTATGTGTTTCTAAGCCTTTGATTACTCTCTCTCCCTTCATATGAATAGTATCCCCCTCTTTGAAAAATGGTATCACTCTGATGCAACACTGAATTCATATCGCTCATTCTTCCCTTGTGACAATCTTTCCCCCTGGAAACATGCCTCTGTGCTCTCTCTCTCCAAGCATCTAACTCTATATCATGCATCTAATGAATTTGTTCCCCTGGAATCATTCCTCTATTCTTACCTCTCTATTTGACAACTTCTCTTAATGATATTTATACCTATCTTTTTAGTAATGTTATTCTCTCAACTTCTCTGCAAGATGTTGTGTAGAAAAATATAAGTCTTCATGTACCTGATTCCTTTTGGAGTTATTGTCCATTGGTGCTTCCTTGTGTAATCAACTGACATATATGAAAAGAATTTAAGAATAATCATTCAAATATTCCTGTGTAATTATCATTCATTATGATAATGTTCCTTTGTCTCTGAACCACTCTCTGAACCAATATATGAATCCAAGTCTCTACTACACAACTATTCATAATGTTGACCCATCTGTCACTGTACTATAATTAAGTCTTCACTACTGCAACTGATCAATATATCATATTGTACTTTTGCTAACTGACACCTCTGAATATGTCTACTCAAACTCTGCAAGATTCTCGAAGGATGGTTCTCTTATATGTCTCAGCTACCACATAGACTCCCCCTGTCGAATATTCATATTACTTGAGAGTCTCTAAGTCAAATGGATCGGAGCAATTCCTACTCTGATGCAGAGTCATCATCATCTTCATCGGTAGACTCGTCATCTCTTTGAATTTTGACTTCTTTTTGTCTGTGGATTCATCTTTCACTACAATACATGAAAGTACAATATCTTGAACATGTTCCTTATTTAGTTGTCCTTCTTTTCTTTCATTTCTTTTCCAAACCTTTATGTATCTAACATATTCCTTTTTCTTTGTAGATTTGTCTTCAAGTCATTTTATTGTTAATCTTGCGATCTCTGGGACCTGGTCTTTGTTCACATGTTCTTCCCGTTTTCTTATCCATACTTTCTTATATCTGATATCAGTGTTCTCTTTCATGGAAGTATCAATCACACTTCTACAATGACGAGCTATATGTCCATAGTTATGACATTTGTAACATTAAATGTTACATGGGGCCACATAATAATTTCTTGCTTGAACATTTATTTTATAATCCTTGCAATCTACAACCTTATGTCAAAAGTTAGTACAATAAAAACAATGACCATAAAAGAAATTTACATACTTGGTGTTGGATTACTGAGAGATGGGGTGATCGGTAATAAAGCAATTTAATTAGTTTTAACCATATAATGCAAGTGTTATATCAATGTAGCATTATAATGCAATAATTGCAAAGTAAATAAACAATGAACAGATGAGCAATCATACACATACACAGTACACCAGTTTTTTTATGTGGAAACCCAAAGCGAGAGAAAACCACAGAATATTTTTTCTTATATGTATTTAAGAATTACATTCATTGGAAGCACCAACTTCCTTTGTTTTCCAGCTACAACTAGAAGGAGGCTCCAACCCCCTAGTTTCTCAAGCTACAACCTAAGCGAAGCTCCAACTCCCCAATTCTCTCGCTACAACCAGAAGGAGGCTACAACCCCTATGCTCTTCGGATACAACCGGAAGGTGGCTACAACCACTTGTCCTTTCCCAATCCAACCACCCTGAAATAAAAGTAGAATGATGGAACCATTGTCACACTATCATTGTGAGATATACTACTGTAAACCTAAACCAATCAACCTGTAATAAACCTGTAATCAACATGTACCATAAACAAGTGCATCAACAATGCACCAACCTGTACCTCAACCTTCTTTGTAGTCCTTCTGAATTTCTTCCTTGACTGATCATAATCATGATTGAAGCTTCTTTGTGGCTTGAACATGGATGGTATTCTTGAAGATGTATCTTCAATAGCGTTCTTAGATTCTGGTTGACCATGATTCCTTCCTTTGAGTACTTCTGCATAACTCTTTCTATTTTCTTCATTCTTCTTTTCTAGCAACCTAGAGTGCTTCTCTTCATTCTCTATAACTGATGTGGATGTTTCTGTCTCTTCAGCATTCTTGTTGAGCTTGATGATTTTACTTCTCAATGTGACAACTTCTTCTTCAAGCTTCTCAACCTCTTCTTCTTTCTTCATTATCTGAGACTTCATGACTTCTTGTGTTCTTTTCGTTTCTTCAAGCTGAATTTTTAATGTGATTATTTCTTCTTCAAGTCCTTTCTCTTCTTGACCAAAATCTGCCTCAATCTGGTTTAGATCGTTAGTTATTTCCTTAAGATGATCTATCAATATCTTCTCTCTCATTTGTGTTTCTTCCTTATGTGTTGCTATGTTGGCTTCCAAATATTTCTTTTGATATTCAATATTTTCTTCTATCTTTCTGGCTTCTTCTAGTTGAGTTCTTAAGTTCTCGATGACCTGTTGGGCTTCTTCAAAAATGTGAACACTTTCCTTTTGTTTCATCAATTTTTTCTTGAGTGACTTGTTTTCTTCTCTTAGTTCATCTAAAGCACTAATCAATTTTGCTTCATAATTGTCTTCCTTTTCAATTAGTTTTTCTGTCTGATTTTCTTCATGGCATTATATTTCAATATGTTCGTGTTTTTCACAATTAAAGAAAAACAACATACCTCTGGTGATTATGTACTCTTCATCTTTTGAATCTGTTTGACATGGTGAACATATTTCTTCTTGATTTGTACTTGCATTTTCTTTGGCATTTTATGAATCTGCGATGGGTGAAGAATATATATCATGTAACTTATCCCAAAGTTCTTTGCTTGATGAACATTTACCAACCTTTTCTCTTACCGGATTAGGTAATCCTTCCCAGATGAAATCCATTGCTATTTTTTTATTCTTCTTCAATTCCTTCTTGGTTGCAGTCTTTTCCCTTTTTGAACTATCATATCATGTAATGACTGATATCCAAATACAATACCCCTTGTTCCTATTAAAAATATTTCGTCCTTCCACTCCACATCTCCTACTTTAAACCATTCTGACCATTGAACAGTGGTACTTCATTCTCAGAATAATCCATGATCTCCTTCTAGTGGTTAAATTGTTTCTTGAAGGAACCTGCTCTGGAACCAATTGTTGGATTACTAAGAGGGGGGTGAATCAGTAATAGAGAAATTTAATCATTTTTAACCATATAATGCAAGTGGTCAATAAACAATGAACAAATGAGAAATCATACACATACACAGTACAATAGTGTTTTTACGTGGAAACTCAAAGCGGGAGAAAATCATGGAATGTTTTTTATTATATGTCTTTAAGAATTACATTCATTGGAAGCACCAACTTCCTTTGTTTTCTAACTGCAGCAAGAAGGAGGCTCCAACCCCCTAGTTTCTCAGGATACAACCTAAGGGAAGCTCCAACTCCCCACTTCTCTGGCTACAACCAGAAGGAGGCTACAACCCCATATGTTCTCCGGCTACAACGAGAAGGTGGCTACAACCACATGTCATTGCCCCATCCAACTACCCTGAAATAAAAGTAGAATGATTGAACCATTGTTGTAACATCCCCGGCCATCAACCCACTTGTTGAGCAACGTTACTACACGGAAACATTCTCATACTTATAGAGTATGCATTTAAATGAAGTTAAATCGCTTAACAAAGTGAACATATAATTATTTCTAACATACAGAATTAATGGAATCAACATTAAATATCATCGCAATGGAATACATGATAATATTACAAGCATCATAGACATGCATTTTAATTGAAATTAAACACGTGCATATACTTATCTTTGAAACTTTAGTAACTCCACCAACCATGTGCAGACTTTCCATGAACCTCCCAACCTTAGACCTCACTACTCATCACGCTCAACAGTGGGTCACCCCCGAGCTGGGACTAAGCTCCACCCAAGGTAAGGGAATGTTAGACTAGGCTGAGGTTACAGGAAAACTACACAGAGAAATCAGAAGGATTCTCCCCTTGAAGCCTTCTTACGCCCACTACTTACGGAATCTCATTCCCCACATGTATGTTCCGCTCGGGAGTATACACCTTCACAAGCATAGTCCATCGATGCTTCACCTCCCCTCTGGGCCTTGACAACAAGCCAGATTAGGAATTCTCAGAGCTCTATAGCTGGAGTTGGATGCTCTTTGGGATAAAACCACTCCCCGACAGACTCCCTCACCTAGAGAGAGTTGCTCACAGGCCTAACATTTTGCCTCTTCTACCACGGGCCTAACAACCTGGTTCTTCAACCATTTTTCAACTCAATTACCACAAGTTAAAGATAACAAAAGAAGCAACTGCTTTTGGCTAACTCATTGGTGACAGCAGCAATAGGAAAAATTGGGTGTGGAACCAGGAAATGGCAACAGGCCACTAAGACACAACACGGTCAGGTAACGCCTGTTTGCAGGTAGCATGACAAGAAATTCACACAGAGGTCGAACACAGACTCAACAGTTCAGGCAAAGGGTGTATTAGATTCTCAAGAAAACATCACAGGCTTCTGGTTTCAAAACTACATGAGGCTTACAGAACTTAGACACAGACATCCCCTAGTTCAAACAACGGACAGTCGAATGGAGGAAAAACCCCCATCATGGCACAATTCTTGGGTTAAATTGCATGTTCTTGGGTCGACACATGTCACCTATGAGGTTGCATGCTCTCCATCAGCATGCATTCCCTTTTGCTCACATTCCCCCTTTCCGGGAACTTAGGATAAAAACCTACATTTCACATAGCCTTTGGAATAATAATAAATTAGTATTCCCAAGGACTTTGGCCCTTAAGATTTGCCCCTTTTTCCAAACTTTCAACCCCTTTTCCCTTACCCACCTTATGGAAGCTTAGTCCCCCATCACTCTTTCTTCGTGGTCGGTCTGCACGCAACGATGTTTAATCTTTATTAATGTTCTGCATATTACATATACAAAAGTAGTCTCTTGGCCTTTGACACTTAGGCTCTCTAGCCTAATAAACACATAAGACCACCAAATTATCAATACTTGGCTCACCAGCCTACAAAACATGATTTACAATTCATAAACATGATTACAACAGGGCTCGTCCTTGGGGACATTACAATCCCCTCCCCTTATTTTTGCATTGTCCTTAGTGAAACTTTTACACAACATCAGCAAGATTTCCAAAATCTTCAAAAAGATGTGGATATTCTTCCCGCATAGCATCTTCATGTTCCCAAGTCACGTCCTTAGGACCGTACCAGGTCCACGGGACCTTTACAATCCCTATGGCTCGATTCCAGAACTGTTTGTTTTTACGGTCCAATATGCACACAGGATGCCCTTCTAGAACACCTTCTTGTTCCACCTGAATCACATTCCAATCAATTACATAATTAGCATCAGGTATATATTTCTTAAGCAATGAAACATGAAACACCTTATGTACATTCATGGATACAGGTAATGCAAGCATATATGCAATTGGCCCAATCCTTTCTAGGATTTCAAATTGTCCACAAAATCTGGCTGCAAACTTGGCGCAGTTTCCCAGCTTCAGGGAACTTCTATTGGCTTTTACTTTTAGGAAAACATGATCGTCCACTTTAAACTCTTTGTGGATTATGTTCTTATCAGCATAACTTTTCTTCCTGTCTTGGGCAGCCTTTAAATTCTGCTTAATTTTTAGCATTTGTTCTTCCATTTCCTTGAGAAACTCTGGCCCAACTACTGCCCTGTTAGTTGGATTATCCCAGCTTACGGGAGTATTGCAATTTATGCCATAAAGTGCTTCAAATGGGCTCATCTGCAATGATGCTTGATACCTATTGTTGTAGGCGAATTCTACCAAATGCAGGTAGTCTTCCCATTTCGATGGTTTGTCCATCACATACATCCTTAGTGTGTCTTCTATTACTCTGTTCACCCTCTTTGTCTGTCCATCTGACTCAGGATGATAAGATGTGCTAAAGTTCAAATTCGTTCTGAATTCTTTGAACAACCCCTTCTAGAAATTTGAAGTAAATTTTGGGTCTCTGTCAGACACAATTGTCTTAGGGATTTTGTGCAATCGTGTTATTTCCTTAACAAAGATGTCGGCAACATCCACTGCCTTGAGAGTAGTCTTTAATGGAATGGAATGGGTAGCTTTTGTAAGCTTGTCCACCACCACCATAATTGAATCATGTTGCTTGCATGTTTTGGGCAATCATGTGATGAAATCCATTGTCACTACTTCCCACTTCCACTCAGAAATGGGTAAAGGTTGCATCAAGCCTGTTGGTGCCTATGCTCATCTTTAACCTTCTAGCACTTCGTACATCTGGCGATGTATTCATCAATATCTTTCTTCATACCTGGCCAAAAGTAATGGCTCGTGACTGCTGCCACGGTTTTCTGATATCCAGGGTGCCCTGCATAAGGCACATTATGCATTTCATGCAAAATCATGCATTTCAAGTCCTGGACATTAGGTACATAAATTATGTTCTTGTACAAAAGTATTCCATTAGTTTCCAATTTATAACTCTCCACTTTCTGTGGAATATTACCTTGTTGTAGCTTTGCTACTAAATCCATGTACTGCAAATCTATATTTGCAGCCTCCAAAATTGTGCTTGTAATATCAGTTCGGTACATGTTAATGGTTGTAGCATGTAATTCATGCACTCTCCTGCTGAGTGCATCAACCACTTTATTTTCCTTCCCTTTGATATGCTTGATATCAAAATCATACTCACAAAGAAACTCTAGTCACCTACTCTGTCTAGCGTTCAAGGTTGGCTAATCAAACAAGTACTTCAAACCGTTATGGTCTATTCTTTGTTTGAACCTCCTTCCCATGAGGTAATGTCTCCATTTCTTTGGAGCGTGTACTATGGTTGCCAACTCCAAATCATGAGTTGCATAGTTCCTTTCGTTCTCTTTCAACTTTTTGGATTCATAACAAATTACAAATCCATTCTGAATGAGGACCCCTCCCATCCCTTCTTTGTAGGCATCAATGCACACCACGAAATCTTCATTTGGATCTGCAATCCTCAAGATTGTAGCACTGGTTAACAGTTACTTCAATTGCTGGAAGCTTTTCTCACAATCCTCTGTCCTTTGAAACTTCTTCTCCTTCCTTTGCAAGGAAGTGATAGGGTTAGTTATCCTCGAGAACCATGCGATAAACCATCTGTAATATCTAGCTAATCCCATGAAGAATCTAACTTATGTCACATTCTTTGGCGCTAACCATTCCCTAATGGCCTCAATCTTCTTAGGATCTACAGCTATCCCATCCTTCGAAATAATATGTCCCAGGTAATGGATCTGCTTTTGATAAAACGAGCACTTGCTCAATTTGGCATACAGTTGGTGTTGTTAGGAACCAAATATCAATACAGCATAGAAAAACCTCATAATAAGTACTCAACGCCTTGAAAAAGAGATAAATTCAGATAATAAGCCTCTTCAAGGGGGAAACCTCCTTATGCCCATATAAATGTTCAATTTCAAGATGATTCCAAGTGAAAATGTCTCCTTGGTATATATAGGAGACTAGAAGGTATAATTACACCTAATGGACTAAAGCTGACATAAATAAAATAACATTACTAATGTAATATGCCCCAATTATGGGGTAATGAACCACTATTTAGGGATTAACAGGTGTTCTCTTAATACTTGCAACACCATCCTAAGATGTTTTTCGTGCTCTTCCTCAGACTTGGAATACACCAGAATGTCATCCAGGAAGACTATGACGAACTTGTCTATATAGTCCCTGAATACGCCATTCATCAGGCACATAAAAATAGTGGGTGTGTTTGATAGCCCAAACGGCACCACTGTGAACTCATAATGACCATACCTTGTTCTAAAGGCGGTCTTGTTGATATATTCATCCTTTATCCTTACCTGGTGATATCTCGACCTGAGGTCTATCTTTGAAAATATCTCCGCATCCTTCAACTGATAAAAGAGGCCATCGATCCTCGACAGAGGATACTTGTTCTTAACAGTTACTTTGTTTAACTGTCTGAAATCAATACATAATCTCAGTGTTTTGTCCTTATTCTTCACGAACAGGACTGGGGCTCCCTAAGGTGACATACTTGGGTGTATGTACCCCTTCTTCAGAATCTCTTCAAGTTGCAATTGCAACTCTTTCATCTTTGGTGTACTCATTCTGTAAGGAGATTTCAACATTGGAGCTTCTCCAGGCATCAAGTTGATAGAGAAATCAATATATCTCTTCGAGGGTACTCTGGGTACCTCTTGAAATACATCTTCAAACTCATTTAGCACCACATGATCTCCCATACTTGACACCTTATCCTTAGGTGTTTCCTCCACATGGAATACAAATAATTGGTAGCCTTTTATGTAGTACTTCTTCAGTTGCATTGCTGAGATTTCTTTGATAGCAACAGCTCTGGGAATTCCTTGGACTATTTTTCAATTCCCTTCCTCATCTAGGCAAGTGAATGACTTGTTATGATAGTCCAAGATGGCATGGTGCTGGTCTAACCAATCCATCCCAATTAGACAGTCATAAGAACCTAAAGGTAGAACATTCAATTCATCCTTTGTGCTTAGTCCCTTCATATCCACTGGACAGGACTTAACTATCTCAATCACTTTTCTCTTGGTTCCTATAGCCAGCTGCACTAACCAAGAATTTTCATGTTTGCTTCTTGACAAATGAAAACTTTCCACCACTCTAGGATCTACATAACTATGGTTATCCCTTGAATTAATTAAAATAGTAAATGGTTGGTTGTTAATCATACCTTCTACTTCAATCATGTACAATTGAAATTCAGCTTGCTTGTTGTTCAGGGCTACATAGATCCTTGGCATTCTACTACCCATATCCTCCACTGTTTCAGCTTGTTGAACATTATGGACAGCTCTCACTTTGCAATTTTTGTGGGGACAATCTTTGTACTTATCGTTTCCCTGACAGCCCCAACACTGAATGGGCGTCTGTCTTGGCCTTTATTCCCCTACTTCGGCCATTCTCGGCTCTCTAAATGATGGTTGTCCTTGAGGACTATTTCTGAAAAAGGGAGGTTTGTTTCCCTTCTTCCTCTGTTCTTTCTTGAACTTCCTCTAGTCGTCCCAAGCCTTCTGAAAGGTAGTCTTTTCTCTTTGCTACTCATATAAGAATTTCTCTCTTCTTATCATTTCTTCCATGATTTTCGGTTTATCATATTGGATCTTGTCACCAATGGAAGGTGTCAGTCCACTCAAACACCTTTGAATCTTGATAGTTTCTTCTTTGATGAACGAAACATACTTCATCAATTCCAAAAACCTACGTTCATACTCATCGATGGTCATGTTGCCTAGCTTGAGTTCAAAGAACTCTTTCATCTTTCTGTCATAATATCTCGTAGTCAAATACTTCTTCTCGAAATACCTCTTGAATTCCTTTCAAGTGATATATTTCTCTCTAATGTGTCGCACCTGCACAATTTGATTCCACCACATGGATGTGTTTCCTTTCAGTTGATACATCACAATTCTTCCTTCCGCATGAGAGGAATAATTTTGTAGCTGGAAGTATTTCCTCATACCAAGCAACCACGTTTTGGGGTCTTCCTCCTTCTGATGTTCTCCATCAAACATAGGAGGCTTAATCTTGTTCATCTCTCCCTTCAATTCATCCACTCTAGATCTCATGTGCTTTCTAGTAGGGGATGGGCTTGAACTATTGTGTGTCCTTCTCTTGGAGAGACCTTGGGAGTGATGATGGTGTCTACCCACACTCCTTGACCTTCTTCCCTCAAAAGTCCGGTGACTCCCTGTTCTTCTCGAGTCACTCTCCTTATCCAACTTCTTTTGTATTCTCTCCAAATTCTTTAACAAATTTATGTTGAATTCTCCTTATTTTTCCTGAGCTTTTCTGAGTTTTATGCTTTCTGCTCGGCAAGTTTGGGCATATTTTTGCAATCCTTCAATGATCTTCCTTATGTTTCCTTCCTTGTATATCTATTCTCCATGACCATTGGAGTTCGATCCTTCAACTCCCAAATGAACATCCATTCCTTTTGCTTCGTCCTCAAAACTGGAAGCAGTATGTGCCCTTTCCATTTCTTTTGCACTAAGTGGCAATTCTATTTAGTTCTTGTTCTTATTGAACTTCTACATCACAATGTGCAGACAACCGGGATTTGTCAAGTCATTATTCCTTAACAAATCCCACAACATTCATAAACAACTTGATTCAAGAAAATGTTCAGTTTCCATGAATTTTTCGAGCTCTGCTTGGCTCTGTAGTGCACTCAGGCCTTATCCCTTTTCACTTAGTTTCCAAACCCATGCGACCATTGTTCATGACCAAGCGTTAGATATCAAGGTTATCTAATTAGAACTTCGGGGTTTTGGGTTTCAGGGTTTCGGGATTTCAGTCCTGGAAGCTCTCACACTCTCTTCCCTCTCCAACTCCTAACTTTCAAACTTTTGGCCTTTCTAGCCACCGGTCCACAGCACAACTGACACCAACCAGGGTGGTGTCACGTGGTGTGCTTAAGAAGGTCCACGTTACCTCGGGTGACGCCCTCCGGCCCCCTGTACCTCTACTTTTCCTTCGGGGCCCACTGGCACGTGGCACACATCCCATGAGTCCACATCCATCCAAGTGATGTCAACCCGACCCATTACTTCAGCTTTTTGGGATTTCGCGATTTCGGGTTTCGGGAGTTTGTGCATTAGCACATCCCACTTCTCCTGATAGTCGAACTCCCAAAATTACTCTCTTCTCTTCTGCTCGATCCAACGGACGAGATCTTTTTCCCAGATCTATGGTGTAGATCTTCTCGGGACTTCGAAGTTTCGGGTCTTGGGGTTTTGTGTCTCAGTGCACCCCTCTTTTCTCGATAGCAAAACTCCTGAAAGGCTTCTCAAATATCCTCCCGACACTTTCTTCGGATCTAACGGTCATAAAGGTTTTTCTCTTCTTTCCGAACAGATCATACGGCTCCAACACCCCAAGTATTGAGTGCCCTCCCTCTTTGTGGTCAAATGCCACACCGTCTGTGGTTTTATTTCACCTCTACTGTCCTGAGATTCATACACGGCCAAGTAACCCGTTGGCACTCAGACATTCTAAGGTTTGAAATTAGTCCTCCAGACACAATTTCCTCTTGAAACCTGGGGTCCAAAGACCACTTACCCGACCCATCTAGGCTCAGAGTTGAGACCTTGGGCTCTGATACCATATTGTAACGTCATCGGCCACCAACCCACTTGTCGGGCAATGCTACTACGTGGAAACATTCTCATACTTATATAGTATGCATTTAAATGAAGGTAAATGGCTTAACAGAGTGAACATATAATTACTACTAACATACAGAATTAAGGGAATCAACAGTAAATATCATCGCAACGGAATACATGATAATATTACAAGCATCATAGACATGCATTTTAATTGAAATTAAACACATGCATATATTTATCTTTGAAAATGTAGTAACTCCACCAACCACGTGCAGAATTTCCACGAACCTCCCAGCCTTAGACCTCACTATTCATCACGCTCAACAGTGGGTCACCCCCAAGCTGGGACTAAGCTCCACCCAAGTAGGGGAATGCTATACTAGGTTGAGGTTACAAGAAAAATGCACAAAGCAATCGCAAGGATTCTCCCCCTGAATCCTTCTTACGTCCACTACTCACGGACTCTCATTCCCCACATGCTTGTTCCACCCGAGAGTATACACCTTCACAAGCACAGTCCATCGGTGCTTCACCTCCCCTTTGGGCCTCAGCAACAGGTTGGATCAGGAATTCTCAAAGCTCCATAGTTGGTGCTAGACTCTCTCTGGGAGAAAACCACTCATCGGTAGACTCCCTCACCTGGAGAGAGTTGCTCACAGGCCTGACAACTTTCCTCTTCTACCACGGGCTTGATAACCCAGTTCTTCAACCAGTTTTCAACTCAATTACCACAAGTTCAAGATAACAGTAGTAGCAACATCTTTTGGCTAACTCATGGGTGACAGTAGCAACAGGAAAAATTGGGTGTGGAACCAGAAAATGGCAACAGGCCACTAAGACACAACACGGTCAGGTAACGCCCATTTGAAGGATGTGTGACATCCAATTCACGCAGAGGTTGAACACGGACTCAATAATTCGGGTAGATGGTGTATCGGATTCTCAAGAAAACATCACAGGCTTCGGGTTTCAGAACTGCATGTGGCTTACAGAACTCAGACGCAGAGATCCCCCGGTTCAGACAACAGATGGTCGAATGGAGGACGAACCCCCATCATGGCTCAATTCTTGGGTTAAATTGCATGTGCATGGGTCAACACATGTCGCCCATGAGGTTGCATGTTATCCATCAACATGCGTTCCCTTTTGCTCACGTTCCCCATTTCCAGGAACTTAGGATAAAAACCTACATTTCACATAGCCTTTGGAATAATAATAAATTATTATTCCCAAGGACTTATGCCCTTAAGCTTAGCCCCTTTCTCCAACCTTTCAGCCCCTTTTCCCTTACCCACCGTTTGGAAGCTTAGTCCCCCATCACTCTTTCTTCGTGGTCGGTCTGCACACGGTGATCTTTAATCTTTATTAATGTACTGCATATTACATATACAAAAACAGGCTCTTAGCCTTTGACACTTAGGCTCTTCGGCCTAATAAACACATAAGCCCACCATCTTATCAATACTTGGCTCGCCAGCCTACAAAACATGATTTACAATTCATAAACATAATTACAACAGGGCTCATCCTTGGGGATATTACAACTGTCACACTATCACTGTGAGATATACTGTTGCAAACATGTACCAATCAACTTGTAGTCAACCTATACCAAACAACATGTAATCAACATGTACCATAAACAAGTGCATCAACCATGCACCAGCATGTACCTCAACCTGTACCATCAACGTGTTCATCAACCATGCACCAAATATGTACCAATCATGCATCAAATACACATAAACTATAACTCTTCAAGATGTACCAACATCATCAACTATACACCTCATGTATGTGTCAACTCATCAACTACTTATCTCAACCATGTACCCAACATGTACCTCAACCAAAATCTCTCATCAATTTCATCATCCAAATCTTATTTGTAAATCCGCAATAGACCTGGTGTATATGATCACATACCTGCAAACCTTCCTTAACAAGAGACTAACATTTTCATCAAATTTTACTTTTGTCTCACATGACTAGTTTTGGATTAGTCAACAACCCTAACTTGCAATAATCATAACTATGTACATGTAATGAATAAAGATCTGAAAATAGTACACAATGTTCTTCTGTGTATTTTATGCAATTCCTCTGTGTTTCACTACTTAGAACCTCTTAGAAAAGGATTTATAGCAAAAATGGCATACCTTGTTGAATTTTGGCTTATTCTAAAGAGTGAACTTGTAGAGCATGCCCCGCACAGAATATTTTTTGTATGGATCTGAAAAATGGTACACATAATACTACAAACTATACTCTAGCCAATACATTTGTTCTTACTTAATTTGGATCTGTTATGAAGAAGTTATGATGTTTTTACCGGAAACACTTGTTTTAGACTAGTTTCAGGACTAGCTACAAATCCTATTTTCCATGAAGTGTAACTCCAAAACTACAATGAATCACAAGATAAAAAAATTATCACAACTACTTGGATATGTTTCCTCAATGGCCTCAAAATTTCACGGTCTGAATCACTTTAGAAAAAAAAGAATTATTGAGAAAATGCTGAGATGACCTGTAAATAACATACCTTAGAAAGCCTCATCAAAAAAATTTATCCTCCCTTGAATTTTGGCCTTCTTTACTTCACCTTCCCTCTGAAATTTGGCTTAGATATCCTTTGGTTACCTCATTCACTTGTAGATATTCAATATGCTCAAGTGTGATTAAAAATGAGAGACCCTTGCCTCTTATTTATACTTTCATGTAGTTTCCTCAAGGGGTTACCTTCTAACCATCTTAACCCACTTTCCTTATTTTAGGGCTAACCCACTTCTAACCACTTGTCCACTTAGTAATTTATCCATTAACTTTATTATTTAAATAATTTCTTGTGTATCCACTTTGACTTATAGTACACTCATCACTTCACTTTATTATTTAAATTACCTTCTAACCATCTTAACCCACTTTCCTTATTTTAGGGCTAACCCACTTCTAACCACTTGTCCACTTAGTAATTTCTCAATTAAAATTA